>OZ020276.1:5098718-5210240 GCA_963971205.1 Aethes cnicana | reverse complement strand
GTCCGCGCGGGCTGCCGGCGACACGCCGCCTTCTATGCCCTACGACACGCGACCCTCTGTTGTGCCGCAAAACCTAACTCGACCCTCAACCAAAAATGTGACTGTACTCTTGCAATTTCCATAAAACATTCCGTCTCTTCCACCACGCAGTGTGCGGAATGCCATGTTTCTAAAGTACAAGTACAAAATAAACTGTTTGTGCTAGTGTCAGTGTCGAGGGCGTTTACTGGTCTGCCAGACCGGTCCAGCCGCTCGCCCGGCGTTTACTATTGGTGCCAAGGATGAGGCCTAAATTAAAATATCGTATCTAAAAGATATGACATTATTGATTACGAATTTATTGTGATATTGATAGTTATTTCACACGGAGTGTAATAAACACAGAAGGTTTATAGATTACTGTTGATAAGATGCGCAGTTCGATAATTTTAAGTAACAAAAACTTTGTAAGCTTATGTTAAACGCATCGTCCCGCTAGAGTATTTATGTAATGTAAGTAGCAGCGAAAGTGGTCAGTTGAGTGCGCGTGATGCAGCGCGGTCTAGGATAGCGTAGGAGTTGAACCACCGACCTTAATCACATAATCAAACAATGATGTTGGGAGCGTCGTGGTAGCCCGTGTCAGTGGGTGTTTGACGGCGGGGCTTTGTTATGGTAGTGTCGGTTGAGTGAAGAGATGCAGCGTTCGGAATCTCAAGCGGAAAGGCTCGGGGGAGCTTCCTTCATGTCGAAGAGCTCGGCGTCCGAGCACAGCATGGCCACCGGCGTGTCAGCCAGCAGCAGCGGTGGCACGCTCCCGCGCACGCTCAGCACCAGCGTCCTCCGCATTAAAAACAGATCCACCTTCTGGGAGAAGTTCTGGGACGAACGCACCAGACGCGACGCGTAA
Organism: Aethes cnicana; assembly: GCA_963971205.1. Lineage (NCBI taxonomy): Eukaryota > Metazoa > Arthropoda > Insecta > Lepidoptera > Tortricidae > Aethes > Aethes cnicana. Next base: position 5,209,351 of record OZ020276.1, on the reverse strand, counting down.
GTTGCATTTATCACTCTTTTAAAATGATTCCTCTCGAAGCTGTGCAGATTTCGCAACTATGTAGTAGGTGTGGCAGGTGAAACAACATAACAAGTCAACACAAATGAGAGCAACTTATTTAAAAATGGAACGCGCCACGTTTTATTTTCGAAACAACCGTTTGAAAGAAAACACCGTCCATGTGTTATGCATACTTCTTTGTTTCGCAAATATTAAAAACACGACTTAACATTGAAACCCGAGTAAATAACCATGTACAAAGAAATGTTACTGGCAGAGCAAGTATTTTTTTATTGTACCTACTCATAGTATTTATTTAGATAGTACTCGACTATCCATTGAATTGAAGGGCGCACCTTTGAATCTAAAGACATCAAGAAGAGTACTTACTCAACTTCAGAAGCAGGGCCTTGTATTGTTGCTTTTGAAAATCTTTAGCCAGTTCGCCAGTACGCAGGGGCCCAAGGTCGGCTTTGAATTGGTTCGCAGAACGTTGGCATTTCATTCCTTTTCGCATTCCTTGCGATCTTATTTTCATCTACCAGCAGCTTAATTCAAGTCGCACCCTTAAAGGTTCCTTGACCCGGAAACTTCAATTTCCCAAAAGCAAAATCACTCTTGTCATATGAGTTAAAAGGCATTGGGCCTACATTTTGATAGTAATAAAACGGATTCCTGTTGCGTGAAAACGCAAAAGTTCATCTCACTTTTACGGATAAATAATTATATTCATTTCCATTTCTTTTGTGAGAGAGAAAAATACGTTTATATGTTCATTCATATTCTGGAGAGCTCCTACTATACGACTTCAGTAAATACAATTTCCAAGGACTTGCGTTTAAAAGAAGCATTGGCATTTTAAATTTGCATCTTTATGATAACGTACGCGGATAAACAAAAATTAGACGTAAACCGTAAGGCGATTCGTAAACAAGATATCTTGGCAAGAGATTCGTCTATTTATTACAATATCAACATTAGTTAGCAATCTCCTGACCAAACAGCGGTGTAGTAGCTGCCTGATCAAACAGTCTGAGTTTAGTTTAATAAAGGTGTTGAAGCAGACAATGAAGTGAAACACCGAATGATTCACGGGTAAATAGACGGCGATTTAACGGTCCCCGATTGAACCGTGTGTTTGTGTTTGTTTTGGATTATGGTCGACGTGTAGGGCACAATGGCACACAAGATGGCCTCTGTAGGTAGGTATATAAGTACCGCATTGTAAACACCGCCGAAGATCTTCGAACAATCACGGTGGTAATGACCAGTTTGAAAATACTGATAAAGTGTCATGTAAGGGAAACCTCATCCTTATCGTTGATGTAGGTAATAAGAGTTCGAGTGTCCATCACACTGAAGCGTTGTCGACGACTTGGTGTCGTTAATCTGCATGCCCATAAATCCAATAAATTATTGTACCTATTTGACAAGCTCGACTTTGAAAAGGTGTAATAAATGTAACGGTAAATGTATTGCGGTAAATATATGCGTGGTGTTAGGGAAAGATAACGAAAAAAAGGTTTCGGCTATCATACCAGAATCACGCAACGAAATGGAATTATTAGCTAACTAGGTATTTATCGTTTGGATCGCTTAAATGAAATTTAATTGAAGATAAATTATCGTTCTTAATATAAACTACAATGCTACTCCGATTATTTTCTTATTTTGATAGTTTTTCCATGTTATAAATTAGTCACGCTCTAAATGTGTTTTAAAAGACTGCAACATTTACAGCCGCCATAATAATTGTGTGAATTAAACTCTACACATGTCTATTATTTATGATGAAAACATTGTTATCTGATTCAAGGTTTCTACCCCTCATTTACCAATCCATTAGGCTTATAAAAGATCAGACTGATCATACATAATAACATTACACTGGGTACCGTTTTACGTTACAGAGAGATACTTACAAAAGGTTTCATTATTCAGATCGTGCAAAAGGTTTTTATAGTTTCTATTTCTTTCTGTCCCGTAGGCAACTTGTAGGTATGTATCTAGCTGCACACAGGTAACTGAAGCTTTATATTTTTCATCGGCGTTCGCCGGGCGAGCTGTTTTATAAATAAGTTGATAAGAACAGTCCGGGGCTTGGCACTCAACTTCTTTATTGAACCGCGTTTTAGATGTATGCAATAAACTCAATCACGTGTTAGACAACAGATTCGAGTACGCGTTTCGATTATCCCGAAATTAACGATCAAAACAAAGAAGATCTCGCTGCGCCGACGCACCCGTTAAAGTCAGAAAACCGAAGTCAGTTAAAAAAATTGTAAATGCCCAAATTTTCCAAAAATAATCGCTCATTCGTGTCTCGGCACTTGCCTTGATTATTTTTACAATTCATTACAAACAGTTCCGCCACACTTTAATTAAATTTTATTCCTTCCTCGGTTAAATAATGCCTAAATTGTTCCACTAATATAATGGTACTGGAATTACCCAATTGGTTCTCGCTGCAATACAAAACTGATCAGAGGTATTTAATTAATTAATCAATAATCAAATACTCATTATCACCAAGGTAATTAGCCTACACGCTGTTATGAGCATAATGTTCTGTGTTATTATCCTTTATAAATACATCCTAAGATATATCAAATTAGTATACTTACAAGCTTATTGGAATAAATGCACTTTATTTATATACCTAACGTACCTGCCCTGATCATTCTCTACTTAAATAAAGTACGGAGTGAGACCAATATGGCGCTACACTTTTAGTTTGCGACAGCGATATTTTATTTTCCCTAAGCACTACTTAATATGAGTATGACTTTGACCTTCGCGCGAGTTAGGAGAGGTCAAAAATAATTGTAAGAAATCGAATAATATTTGAAACCGAGTCGAAAAATTATTTGATTACTCAAGTTGAAGGCTATCCTTTGAGCTCGAGCTCGCGCACCACTCGAGCGCCTCATGGTCGGCGCGGCATAATTTAATAAACCAGGTAATATTTTTAAGGGAAATATTTTAACAAAAATGTTCCTCTAACTCAAAATATCTTGTAAATGGACCCTTGACTCGAACGAGGGCAGAGGGCAAATTGTACTTAGAAGGGTACAAAAAGCTTATGTAAGTAGGGAGGGCTTTCCTATGCTTGATAAGTACCTACTGCTAAGCTTCTATACTTATTGTAATTTATAGACGTGCTCTTTATAATGTTTGCCAAGGCGATCGACTTGATGGTACGCGTGCGATAACTACGGTATTACATTAAAGTAATGTAAGGACGTTGTTACCGTGCAGCGATCCCGGCACCCCACCGGAGCTAACGGTTGCAACAGAGAATTCCACTTTCGCTCTTGTAATGGGAAAATGCTCTTTCATTTATTACACTTACTGTTTTAATTGATTAACTAACTCGGGAGACTTATTTATTGTAGTGGCCGTTTCCTAACCTCATCGAGAGAACTGCTATATAAGTATTTATTAATTTTGAGGAATACTTTTCCAATTGCCACGTTCTACTGGTTAGGGCAAACATGCCCGGCCACAGAATACTGAATTTATTTTTCTACAACAAACAACTAGTAGGCAGCACTTGGGCAGCACCAAAATATTTTGTCGAAGTTAATTTTCCTTACTCGCGAAGTAAGTTTCGAGATGAAGAAATATCTTAGATATATTGTTGTTAAATGAAACTCGAGGAATAAAACACAATTTATAATTAAAAACGAAAGTAATACAATGCGCGGTAAGTACAGCCATAGAGAAGGACGGAGGCGCCACACACGGCGTGAATGCGAACTATAAATATAAAGGCCGTAATACACTGTGTTTAATTTCTTCCATCATCCTCCCTTAAACACAATCCCATCTTCGAAGAGCAATAAGCCAGTTTGGAGTGTGATGTTGCCTTGGTAAGAGCATCTGCCACCATCTGATCAGTCTGTATGTATTGCACGTTGATAGCTCCTCCAAGTACTTTATCACGAACAAAGTGGTGCCTCACATCGATATGCTTTGTCCTGGAATGATACCCATCTGTACCTGAAAGTTTTATAGAACTTTGATTATCACTGTAAATAAGCATTGCTTCCTTCTTTAACTGTGGCCATAAGTCTTCTTGAAATTGCCTCAGCCACATAGCCTCTTGGACACATGATGACAAGGCCATATACTCGGCTTCTGTCGTAGACAGAGCTACCGTGGGCTGTCGTCTGGAATTCCAGCTGATTGATCCTCCCTGAAACAGAAAAGTGTACCCAGAGCACGAACGTCTGTCTTCAGAAGACCCCCAGTCAGAATCGCAGTAACCATGGCTCATGGTTTCGTCAGGATTGCGCTTGAAGCTCAGTCTATAATCTAGAGTGCCTCGTAAGTATCGCATAACGCGTTTCAGAGCCATCCAGTGTTGAGATTCCGGCTTGTTATTATACTTGCTCAACATATTAATAACAAAACATATATCTGGCCTGGTAACTTGGGAGATATATAATAAACATCCTATGATCTCTTGATATGGGACATCATCTAAAATTTCGTTTCCTTCAGAATCGTCTTGTAACTTTGTATTTATATCAATAGGCGTTTTAACCATTTTACAGTCAGCCATTCCATATTTCTGTAAAACTTCCTTTATGTACTTTCTTTGATCTAAGTAAATAATACCATTCTTTCTGTCTCTTTCTACATGTATTCCAATGCAATAGCTTAGTTCTCCTAGGTCCTTCATTTTAAATTTATTATTTAGTTCTTGCTTTATTTGGCATGTAGTATTTTGATTATTTGTAAATATTAACAGATCATCGACATAAATTGCCACAAAAAGCATATTATTTTCATCAACAATTTTATGATAAATGCAGGGATCTAGTTTAGACTGCAATAAATTCATACCTTTCAGTGTAGAATCAAGCTTTTTATTCCAAGCTCGACTTGCCTGCTTTAAGCCATATAATGACTTTTTTAATAGACATACTTGGTCATTCTTTCCATTTTCGTACATTTGAGGTTGGACCATATAGATTTCTTCCTCTATATCACCTTGAAGGAAAGCTGAGACAGCGTCCATTTGGAATATATCAAGGTCATACTTAACTGCCAGAGCAAACAGGTATCGCAGAGAAGAGAGTCTCACTACTGGTGAAAATACTTCTTTGTAATCTATGCCCTTTTTCTGAGAGCAACCTTTGATGACAAGTCGTGCCTTGTATTTAATAATTTCACCCCTTTCATTGGTTTTAGTTTTATAGACCCATTTACATGCAATTGCACGCTTATTAGCAGGTAGAGTGGTAACTTCCCATGTAATATTTTCCATCAAGGACTGGTACTCCTCATCCATTGCCTTTTTCCAGTGCTCCGCATTATCGCTTGACAGGGCTTCTTCAACTGTCAGTGGGTCTGTGGATGGTGCAACACACAAAAAATTATTACCTCCAATATTTCCCCTCTGATGTGATCTTAAAGTGATATTTCTGTCAAAATCATCAATGTCACTTGTACTGGGATAATAAGTCTCATCATCTGTTGGTCTTGTCACAACACTACTAAATGATGTATCACTTTCAGGTGATAAAGTGACATCCGGAGAATTCTCACATGGGCTACTATTGACTGCTGCTCCTGGGGTTGTAGGAGTTTGTGTGCTACTACCACCGATTATATTTTTTGAATTCAGGGGAATGGACACTGAATTGAACTTTTTTGTAAAGAAATAAACAGTATGAATGCAATTTAAGCTATTTCTGAGGAAATTCTTCAGAGGGATTCAACGAAAAGTGACATGTTCACGGCCCTCCATCAAACATGACGGAATTGACCTTACTACTACAAGCCTATTCGTGTCCCACTGCTGGGCACAGGCCTCCCCTCATCATGAGAGGGTTTGGGCTATAGTCCCCACGCGGGCCCAGTGCGGATTGGGGACTTCACACACATCTTTGAATTAATTCGCAGATGCGTGCAGGTTTTCTCACGATGATTTCCTTGAACGAAAAGCTCATGGAAAATTCAAATTGAATTGACCTTCACCATCATCATTTCAGCTGAAACACGTCCACTGCTGGACATAGGCCGCCTCTTGACCTTATTTTAATTAAATCGATCAAAACGAAGAAAGTTGCCAAGTATTCAGATTGTGTGGGTATTTTTCGATACAGGGTAGCTTCCTGCCAACGGGCCGGTCTGTTTGTTTAACCGTTATTGAAAGGGCGTGTGTCTATCTATTAAATGCCAAACAAGGTATAGCATTGAAATACGCTACAGGCAATTTGATAGAACGGCGAGCGACTTCATAAACAAATCCTAGACTTGACTACCAGCAGAATATGAATATGTCACTCGTAAGTACTGTTCCTCGAATAGGTACTCTAAAATTATCTCTGTAAATTCTCATTTTTTTTGCGTTTATCAGTTTCTTATACTTTATTTCATATAATAAAAGTAAGCACACAACACGCCACGCAAGCACCGCATGTTACTACATAAGCAAGAAAGCTCTGCTGCAGCCAATTTTATGATAAATACTCTACATAACTCTGTGTAGAGTATAGAGCCAACAGACTATTGCCTCTGGTTTAATATAAGAATTTAGAATGATATTTAACCCGATAGGAAGCGGTTGGTTCAATCGAGAAAATTGTGTTATTAAAAAGCATTCTTACTTCAGTAATACACCTGTGTCTCTTCTTTATTAGTAAAATGAAAATGAAATTAAATTAAGTGAAAGTTTTTTGTGTATAGTGACGAACAATGAACTCTGTTCTTTTAGTCATTTGATAAAAGACTCTTAATGTAGGTACCTACTCTGTTGAACCCATTGTTATTTTCAGTTATAGCCCTATCAAAACGAGGTGCTTCGATTTAAAGATTTCATTGTAGTATCGAATACTTGAATAACATTTTGCTTATCAAAGGAGACTGGTACAGTCAGCAGCAGAAGTAGATAAGCTGTCCAGGTGTTCAAAATGACCTACACACGACCTTATTCTTAAAACGTTAAGGGCGTGTGTAGGACATTTTGGACACCTGGACAGCTTATCTACTTCTGCTGCTGACTGTAGGATTACTATTCTGCCTTGGTGGTATTGTGCCTTGCACCGATCGATAGCACAGCTACGAACGTCGACGACATACGTAAAGTCAAGATCGTAGTTTGACAAATTCTCTTACAAAGTTTCGCGGCCCTCGTCAAATTTTAACACGTAAGTGGGATTCCTAAAGTATGTAAGAATTTCCGCGACAAAGTTTTAAACGAGTTTCTTTTACTTTTATTTCGTTAACTTCATTGCGCTGGTCCTGGAAGACCAACGAAGGAGACCCTTACGCACATCACGCACATGTCAGCAAGGGACAAGGGACTCATACGAATGTATTTTCAATTTGCTTTAAAAATAGAAGAGGTAGAGAGAGAGGCACAAAGAGTTTCTTAACTTTCCTATTCACAGCAAACTCGTTCCCATTTAGATAATGGAAGAATTTCTATTAAAGTCACGTTTATACGATATAGTTTTTCCCTACGGTTAGTTTCATTACGGTTTCAGTAGGCACCAAAGGTTTCGTGCGTCAAATTACATTTCAACTACACAAGTTAAATCAATAATTTGAATAGATTATTTCGTTACGTCTCTCTCGTTGGTTTCAACATCAAAGACAGTAAACGAATTACATTCAGATCTACCATTTCAGAGTCAGTCCATCCAGTCATTGATGTCTCAGGTCATTTTCGTTTAAAAATAGTAACGAACTTGAAAAATTGGATAAAAACTTCAAATTTTAAAAGAGAAATTGGAATTGCATTTGCAATTGCACTAGCGCGTAAATTTTGTTTAGAAATTGCACATAAAATTGCAGATGGGTATGCATTCTACAGATCCCTTCTCTCTAAATTTTTACCGTAAAATCTACTTTAAAAACATGTATGTTCCGTATTGAACGGCATTATTTATTTTTCTCAAATTTGGTTCTCTTCGCGCAGTCTAAATAGAGTGGTATGTGCAGTGCAGACTTGGCTGGAGTCCAGAACGGCACGTTAGCGTAGAACCGTCGCGGTAACACGAGAAAACACAATCACTATTTATACCGACTGCGTACTGCTGACTGATTTACATGAAACACTCGTAGACGGCGCTTCGTCATTTTATCTGTTTTGTTATCGTCGAGACGTTTTGATTGTTCAAATGGAGCTCTTTGAAGGGTTTATTTTTGCATGAAATCTGATTGTTTACTCATACACATATAAAAAAGTCGTAATTTCCTTACCATGTAGGTAGGTAACTACGCCTCCTATTGAATCTTTCTCGAATCGAATCGAAACTTTGCCTATCTCTCAAGAACTTTTATGTAAGTATTTTTATTTATGTATTCTCTCAAACATACTAAGTCGAAGCTTTACGTGGACACATGTATGCAAACATGAGAACGTAATTTAATAGATTTGTATAATATTTTACAAACAAGTACTCTATCATTATAAATAGTTTACTGAAAGTAATGAAAAATGTTCAGATAACATATTTATTTGAAGTAGAAACAAGCGCTCGAGGGAAATAAACGTGGTCATCCAACTTTATCTGCGTTCTGGTTACGAATAACGAGCATGCAAATGTAGCCCCTACGTTATACCTACTAACTAAAATTTAGTTTAGTTTAGTTTATCATTCAAAAATAGGTACAATACTGCATAATATTTATTACAGTAGCTGCACTAAAGCATTATCATATGCATCACGTACGTGATATTGACAGGTTATTGATTTATTTTTATTTATGAGAGTACCTAATGTACTTAATGATTTGCATTTTTTTTTGACGACCAGATTGATCCAGTTGGTAGTGACCCTGCCTTCTGTTCCGATGGTAGCGGGTTTTAGTCGAATGTTTGTACTCGAGTCATGGATGTTTAGTATTTAGATATGTATGTATTTATCTATATAAGTATTTATATCGTTATCTAGCACCCATAACACAAGCGTCGCTTAGTATTGAAATGTCCCAAGATATTATCATTATTATTATTTATTATTTAGTAAGTAAATTCGAAACTTTTGATAACAAGATGCATGGTTTATTTACGAGATAAGATTTTAATAACTAAATCTTAAAAGTGGGTAAAATACGTATCGAAAGCCTAGTACTGTCTCTAAGTTTTAAAAAGTAACCTCATACGAGAGAGGAACAAAAACAAAAAAATTAACCGATGACCGACCGTTAGATCGACGCACAGCCGAAACTACTGGTATACCTACTAAAAATCTGAAATTTGGCATATAGGTTCCTTTGGGAGTGCAGGAGAGTATCTACTAAGATAGTATTTATATACCTGAAAGGGAACCGGTTAAAACGAGACCTAACGTCCGTCATACCGAAGAAAAAGGTTAGGAGTTATTATATAGAAACATTCATGTCGTCTGTTCAGCGTGACCTTCAATCGTTGAAGATTTAAAACCTTGTCAAGTCTTTATTTACTATTGTTATTACAAACATGCTACTCACAACATATGCATGACAAAACGTTTCATTATAGGTATCTACGTAAGTTTTATAGAACTACTAGCTTCTGACCGCGACTTCGCTCGCGTGGTATTCGGTTATCGCGTTACCGCGGGATAATACGTAGCCTATGTCCCTTCCCGGGACTTAAACTATCTCCATAGTAATTTTGATCCAAATCCGTCCAGCCATTGAAACCTGAAGATGTAACAGACAGACAGACGGACAGAGTTACTTTCGCATTTATTATATTAGTATGGGTTTTATTGGCTGCCTTTTTTGCGCTATGTTATGACTTGGTATCGATTAGGATCTCTGTATGGTACGTACTGTAAGTAAACAGCCACACAGATTCATATAACATTACTAATACTCTTGAACTTTACATGAATATTATTCTGCGGAAGAAAATAATACTGTCTAAGCATATCTTGTTTCAAGGACATTTTTTGAAGCGAAGCGGTAAACCGATCACGTTTCCTCATACATTGTGCGGGGACGTCATTCGAGAAAATATACGGATACAGTTGGATTGGATCCCATGTCACGGTGAATAACGAACGACGGCGATTTTCCATCGATCACTTGGTGAGTGGGCGGGAAACCTTGAAAAGCGGTGTACCTAGGTATAAGAATTGCATGTTGCATCTACAATGAAAATGCAAATCCGCACTTTTTGTCCTAGGGTGCTAAATATCTGTTTACATATACACTAAAGCAGTAGCAGGTATGACGGATCTTGTAAAGCGAGCACGCGAGAGCGCGAAACAAGCGATAGAAAGACACGAGCGTGACGTTATCACGTAAAATTATCGTTCGTAAACCGACTTTACAGACAACCAATTTTTCCAAACACATTTCGCAACAAAGTTATCGTACATACGGGAATACGGCCGATAAGGGCTCTATTAAACGTATGCGGGCTGATAAAGTAAACCTAAACGTGTCTCGCATTCGCATGGCAATTCGTCGCGACCGATTCCACCGCTAATATTTGTAAAGCAAACATTCAACTGTATATACTAATTGACTGAACGGCGCCAATTCAGTAGCGTGTTTATATGCACTAATTGTATTCATGAGCGAGCGCTATGACGAAGCAATTGAAATTAATGAATTATACCATTAACTAAGTCAGTTTTGTCAGAGCTCGGCTGTTACCAGTTGCCTCCCTGGTATTTATTTACGTGTAGTAGAAGTCAAGGTCATTCGATCGTCTTTGTTTATTATGAAAAGTGATTATTACATGTTTTAAATCGATTTTTGTAATTGTTATTAACGAGTCAATAATAATAATTTACGTGTGTACATCTTGTAACTGAAATTCAGGTATCTACTTCTACTACACTCCTCTCATTCACCTTCTATTTATTTTCGATCTACAAAAACAACATTTTCCCCCGCATGAATGTAATTATTCCCTTTTGGTCTCGGCAGCGAGATGTTCAGGTAAAAACGTTACGTGCAATTTCCGTTACCTGGCGCTGCGCCCTGTAAAACCAATTTTCGCCCTTGTACCTGTCAGTGTCTTGTGGACTCTGAAATTGTTATTATCGCTCCATCCCCTGACTTACGAGCGCCTAATCTGGCAAATTAGGTTCCAAATGGGTGTTTACTATCTCGGATGCCACACATAATGCAAGGATTCCTTGTTTATGTGTACCTACCATATGAGATGATATTGCATTTCCTTGTGTATGTTAGCTTATGTTTCTTGCGGGCTTACATCTCATACTAGGTAGAACCTATACGATTGTTATGATTGGAGTAAAATATTAATGAAACATATTTCAATATTTAAAATGACTTCGACCGAAGTCATGTTTCTAGACAGCGATGTAACCATAAATATGTATATGGCTACAATAGAGCTGGTATAATCTAACCACTAACTAAATATACGCTTAATTGTGACTACCTGGTTAGGCAGTGATTGCTTATTGGAAGCATTCGAGATAACTGGACACCTTTAAAAAGGAATGGCCAAGCATTGCCTTGTGCCGGAAAGCGTGGAAGAATGAAAGCGGTGCCTTTTCCCAGCAGTGGGACAGTGGGGGCTTAATAAATAAATAAGTAAATATTAATTTACAACTCTTGTTGAACGTAGTAGTGGTTTCACTGCGCATAACTTTCGCTCGTAGGTACTATCTAATAAGCTCGTTTTACTCGACTCAGATTATAAATAACGAAAAATAAATATGCTCAATAAATAATTTGGAAAGCTAATAAATCAGTCGCGATCGTGCAAAATTATTTTCAAAGTTAGGGGCTTCGTTTTAGTAATTGTTTCGCAGGTAGAGGGTAACTTAGAAGGGCGGTGAACTTGAAAATTATAAATAGTTAATTCATTTTAATATAGACGGATTAACAGACTCGTCGAGATCAAGTTTTATGATAGAAGCTTGTTATTTTTAGCAAATTGATTAAAGGTAACGTTCGCTTAGTTTCAAGAATAAAACCGACTTCAATCAAACTCTGACGAGTCTGTGAAGTCGGTGTCAAGTTCACTATAAGATTGCCATAGCTTTGGGTCGGTTCACTTGACACCGACTTTACAGGCTGTCAGAGTTTGATGAAGTCGGTTTTTTTTTCGGCGGCATTGTCCAAACGTGGATGCAACGGGACGTAAATATCAATGTACTTGGTCTTTGAAACTGATGCCAAAATCATACACGTGCTAACAAATTTTGAGGAATATACTCGTACGCGTCGAATTAAGAACCTCCTTCGTTTTTTCGTCGGTTGAAAAGGAAAATACTGAATAAAAACCGTGTGACTAAAATAAAAGTGTGAAATGGGTGAGGACACCGATGACTGAATCCTCAGCTTTAACGAAGAAAAAAATACTATGTACACTCACAGACTTTAATTGATGAGCCTATTTGGTTCCTTCTCTATTTTTTTTAGTATTACTTATGATTTCACGAAATATCAGAACTGAAAGTTGCACACTATTATTTTACAGACAGACAGACAGAGTAACTTTCGCATTTATAATATTACTAGCTTCTGCCCGCGACTCCGACCGCGTGGAAGTCGGTTATCGCGTTCCTGCGGGAACTATAAGTTTTTCCGGGATAAAAAGTAGCCTTTGTCCTTTCCCGGGACCCCAACTATCTCCATGCCAAATTTCATCTCAGTCGGTCCAGTGGTTGAAGCGTGAAGAGGTAACAGACAGATAGAGAGAGTAACTTTCGCATTTATAATGCCTATGCAAAGGGTGCCTATGGCTATAGGTAGTGCAAAAAGCTCTTTTACATAAAAATAAGTTCTAACTTTTACGGTGATAGTAAATAAGGTATTTCTATGAGGTTGTAAATCTTTAAGGGGTAAAACCTTTTCGAGAGTTTATGGTGCGAACAAAGATAATAGATGGGTCCTTAAGCTTGTCATTAAATGTCAAGTGTTTGCTAGTAAAAGGAGTAATTCGGAAAATGATTTTCACTGTTTAAATTGTAAATTTGAAACTGAGAATGTGTGATTTTCTGGAAGATACGGAATTTCAAATGAGGTACGTAATAACTCAGTATGAAATATGAACTGAAGGAGTGTGAAATGATCACCTTCAAAATGTATAACTCGTGAGTTAAGATTGTTTTATTAAATTGAGTTTAGTGAATTACTTAAATTGCCTTATAAAACTAATGAGCAAATCCAATTAAGTTTACCCATGTTTTTAGAATCAACCATGAAAATCGCGACTGTAAATTAATTATGTAAAGCGGGCAAACTGCTCTCACTTTGCATTGTGGGAGTCTTCATTGTGAAGCCGGATTTTCACGGCTTCCTGGAGCAAACTTTTCAACAATTTTCTCAACTGATTTCTCGACTAGCTATGATACCAACAAGTTTCAACAAAGAGCTGTATCCTTTACTATTAAACGAGCAATATTTGTATATTATATCCATATCCATACTAATATTATAAATGCGAAAGTAACTCTGTATGTCTGTCTGTTACCTCTTCACGCTTCAATCGCTGGACCGATTGAGATGAAATTTGGCATGGAGATAGTTGGGGTCCCGGGAAAGGACATAGGCTACTTTTTCCCGCGGGAACGCGATAATCGAATTCACCCGAGCAAAGCTCGGTTGTCCAGGTACTTATCTAAAACACTACTGTATAATTGGAATATTTAATAATTTTTATGAGACTGTTTGTTTCTAATTAAATAAAAATAAAAAGTAAAAAATGATGTACCTAATGAAGTAAGGGCCGCATTTGATTTTTGATCACTATGTCGACTGCACAATAACATAACGGCGCGTCTTCCGGACATCATCAGCATGACAGCTGAAAGATGTCCACTGCTGGACTTAGAACTTCCTCCAGCTATTCAGACCGGTCTTGTGCCCCGCATCCACCGTATTACTCGTAGTAGCACTATATACACCATGGGCTCTATTCGAAATGCTACATAGGGAAAGGCTCACGGCGATCAAGTTGAACTTTAAATATACCTGCTTAAAGTTCGGTTGCAACGCTGCGACGCGTGAGCGCAGGCATAGGGAATCTCCCTTTCCCTATGTAACGTTAATTTCGAATAGAGACCCAGTTCGTCGCGCCATCTTGTTGGTGGTAGGGCCGTCCGGGGTGGTACCACCGTCTTTCCCCATTAACCTGCCGCCAAATAGCAGTGCTCGCACTGTTGTGTTCCGGTAGGGGGTTTAGGCAGCCGGTGAAATTTCTGGCACAGCGGTATTCCATCTTGGGCCTCAGGGTAGGCAGCGCATTAGAGATCTTATGGTTTCTTAATGGGGGATCATAGGATTTCGGTGTCCATGGGCCGCAGTGACCACTTACCATCAGGTGGGCTATGCGGTCGTTTGCCTATACCATAGGTATAAAAAAAACCTACCGACAGTTCGTCTCCCGGTGCGCTGACGCCTCCGTCGTCCGGTACTTGGCCGCGGCTACGGACCTTGCAGGAAGCAATTACCTGCTAGGAATATTTCACTGCGCTACGGAAATAAGGCATGCCACTGGGAAAAAAGATCTCTTGTGATCCTGCATGGTTGGCTCCGCAATAAAACCTGTTTACTTGACGGATTGTACGAAACTCAATAAGCGACATCGTAAATCGGGAATTAGGTTTTATTCAATTTAGCGCGCGTACGTGATTTGGCGACCGTTTGTCGTCCGAATTAGAACACTAAATTGAGGAATTCCAACGAATTCCCATTTTCAATGATTTGCTCGTGAACGTGGTGAGTTGCGGAGTAGGCGCAGACGTTTGATTACTTTTTCCTTTGATGGAGCCTTCTTTTTGGAAAATTTGTATATTTACTACATTCAACCCAGGACGGCGTCTTTGTGTTTGTAAAATAATTAAAGTAATTGTAATTCAATCAATAACAACGCCTTTTAAATAAAATGGGATATACGCATTTTAAATGGTAAATAAGTACCTCTACTCTGTCTTGTCTTGAAGTAGTTCTTTATCACACTCCCATTATTACCGTCAATCCTTATTAACAATGGTATTTTTAATTGCAGCTTCAATGATTTTATGTCCTAATATTTTTTGCCATTCATAAAAGTGGCTCCAGATTATTCAAATAGCGAACACTCATCGCCAACGGCATGATTCGGCAATTAAGTTTTATTTTTAAACGTTTTACAATTAGGATTTATTTTTGGAAAACATTTTATTGAAAATTTAGAACTATTGACATATTACGTATATGTCAAATGATTGCCATGATTTTCAAGTTATTAGTGTATTGTTTTTTACCATCTACGTACCTAAGTATACTTTCCATTCATACCATTAAAAAATGAAATCAGATTGAAAATCGTTTAAAAAATAATATTACTTATGAAATGCGGATGCTTTATTTATTACATTATCCCTTCTCAGTTTTGAAAATTAGTGTTTTTTGTTACTCCTACTAAAATGCAGTATGGCTAGCCATAACCTTTTCCTGAAACATGAAATGTATAGGTACCATTTATTTTGTAGCAATTAGGATGGCCTATCAACAATCTTAACAAATATGCAATAGTTAATATTATTTTAGGTGACGAAATGTTTCTAAAGCGATAAGAACAGAGATAACTTTATTATCTGTATTTAATCAGTCAATTAACCGGTGATATTTATAAATTAGTATTATCTTTATTTGACTATGCATCACTGAAATATTAGGTCCTTACATATGAAATTGGCGTTTCATATGGCAGAAATGAAAACGATTTTTTTTTATGAAACTATTTTTTTATTTAGTCAAAGTATGTACCATGGCTATCTATGCACTTTTGCCATCTCGAAGGTAGTTCATTGATTCCTTTACTAAAAAAAGTGTGTGAGCGAGAATCAATAAAATCTTTGAAGGCCGTTTGGACAGCCTCGTGAGAATTGAATTTTTTTCCTTGCATGAAGTTGTCCAAATTCCGAAAAAAATGGTAATCAGTTGGAGCAAGGTCCGGGGAGTATGGTGGGTGTCGAAGACATTCCAGTCGCAGCTCCCGTAGTTTTGCGGCCGTCAAACGTGCCGTATGTGGTCGAGCGTTGTCCTGAAGCAGCAGTGGGCTAGATCGATTGACCAGTCTGGGTTGTTTAATGGCTAGCTTTTCCATCATCGTTTGCAATTGTTGACAATACACATCAGCCGTGATTGTTTGCCCAGATCTTAAGAAACTGTAATGGATGACACCGGCACTAGTCCACCAGACACTTACCAGTACCTTTTTCTGAGTCAACTTTCGTTTCGGGCAGAATTTGGCTGGTTCACCTGGGTTCAACCATTGTGAAGAACGTTTCCGGTTGTCGTACAAGATCCATTTTTCATCACAAGTAACGATACGATTCAAAATGCCTTCATTATTGTGCCGGTTGAGAAGTGAAACGCAACACTCGACGCGTGTTTCTTTGTTTGCGTCGCTCAATTCATGCGGTACCCATTTTTCAAGTTTTTTCACTTTTCCAATTTGTTTCAAGTGAATCAAAATGGTTTTATCACTCACACCGAAGCCTGCCGCTAACTCTGACGTGGTTTGCGATGGATCTGCTTCCACAATTGCTTTTAATTCTTCGTTATCAACTTGTGTCTCCGGCCGTCCACGAGGCTTGTTCTGTAGGTCAAAATTTCCAGAACGGAAACGTTGGAACCAATAACGTACCGTATTTTCTTTTGCAGTAGCTTCCCCATACGCATTGTTAATCCTACGAGCCGTTTCTGCAGCACTAGTGCCGAGGTGAAACTCATATTCGTAAATATAGCGATATTTTAAGTTCTCCATATTGTGAACAGAACGATGTGAAAGAAAAACAAATGACGCGATAACAAATAAATTTCGTAATTCGAACACAGAAATACATGGTCTTAAATTTGAAATAAATTTGAATTTGGAATTCCTAGCCGAACGCCACATATTTTGAATCAAAGTTGCCAGTTCGCCAAACGCCAATTTCATATGTAAGGACCTAATATTTCAGCCCAGAAATACCCTCAGACTATGGCATTTAATTTTGATGTGTTGATGCATCCATTTTTCCATACTTGCTATACTATCCAGTATCCATAGTAACATTATAAATGCAAAAGTGTGTTTGTTTCTTTGTCCTTCTTTTTTACCGTTAACCGATTTTGATGAAATTTGGTATGGAAATAGCTTGAATCATTAAAAATAACATAGGATACTTTATATCCCGATATTTCCATGGGAATGGGTTTTCTATGGGTCAAACCAGTATTGAATACTTCTTTAACTATACTGTCTAAATATATACCTAGTATTCTACGCGAGACTAAGTCGCGGGCAACGGTTAGTATGTTTATATTTAAATGACTCAAACCGAGTTCCTTAATTGTTCACTGAGGATACGAACATTAGGTGTACCACCGCCAATTAATCATAATATACCACATAACTTAGCTTACATTTCTACGCATGCACCTGCCTTCGAAAGATGTGGCAAACCCATTTTTAGGGTTCCGAAGTCCACAAGGAACCCTTATAGTTTCGCCATGTCCGTATGAATATACATATTAGTTACGCTGACAAAGTGGTACAATAAAATTTTGAAATACATTTTTTATAGGGTACCTCCCCTACTCGTAAAGTGGGGATGTAATTTTTTTTCTTGCGTAACCCATGGTGCGGCATATATCGTTGAATAGGTCTTAACCATTTTTTGATTAAGTGATGGGTTGTTAGAGTCACGTGTCCCCCCCCTCCCCCGCCAGCTAAATGGTGGTATTTGGATGGCTGAAAAAAATCACGGTTATGGCATATATAACGTAGTTGAAAGGAAAACTATCACAGCTAAGTAGGCTGTACGAAACTTACGAGTCATAGTCGACCAACTTATGAAATTATTAAAAAACCAATGATTTTTCTCGAGCGGCAGGGGCGTCGGGCGGGCACGTCATACCACAGGCTAGCTAGATGCTAATAAGTCTTAGAAAGGTACTGTGGGCATCGTCAACTTCGGAACCCTATACTTTGCGCGTGGCCCGACACGCACTTGGCCGTTTATTTATTTTCTTTCTTAAAGTAAATCTTGTTCGTTCATCAAACTTATATCTAACGCGGACTGTTTCGCAGTGCACAGCCTTACAGCACGTCGCCACTTCTCTAAAATAATATTTATAACATGCCTAAACCAGTTTCAAATCCAGTTCACCTTTTAACGTACCAAATATCACAAATAAGTTTCGCTTGAATTTTTCCTTAACTTTTAAGAAACGTGAGCATCATGGTTAGGTTAGGTTAGTTTCGTTTTTCACTCGTTGAAGTCAGCATTTGGCCACTATATCACCTGATGACGTGGCCAGTAATACTGTTGACTTGAAAAAAACCAAAGGAACTATTGTAAAAGAAAAGTTAAGGCCACTTGCACCGAGCCACTAACCTCGGGTTAGCCTCTTAACTTAGGTTTAGTTGTATGGATTTAACTAGTGTTAGAGGCTAACCCGAGGTTAGCGGCGTTGGTGCAAGTGGGCCTTAACTAAGTAGTATGTAGTGTAGTAGCCCTTCGCTTTGACCTAATTCCTCGGTTTGTATTCATAAAGTTTCTCTTATGCAGTACAATATTTCATTGAGGGCCGGCTAATACACATTTACCCGCTAGCTTAGTATAATCCGGCTGAGTGGGTAATGGATTATTCTTCTCCTTTACTATTCCAAACTTGTTCGCATATAACGACGAAGGCCCTTTACTCGTAAAATTGGGGCGGACATAGTTACATAGTAAGTAGCTGTATTGATATAGTAGTTTGTGCAACTGTTACATAATGAGTGGCCTTAAAACATGAGTGTGGTTTCATGAAATGAGCCGTTAGTCGAGTTTCAAGATCACACGGGCGTTATAAGGCACTTTTATCAGCACTCATAATATTATAAATTCTCTAAGATGCTTCAAAAACTGTACACAAAATGGGCTTGAATTATGTGTCAGAAAATTCCGGTTATAGAATTTCAATTTCATGCCTTCGCCCTTAAGCAAATATAAGCACATAATATACGTATGGTCAAATAAAAATACAGAAGAAGATCTCAGATTGTGTTTAATAAAAGTCAAAAATAATCTACTGACGTTGTTTTTTGGACCTTGGTTTCAACAGTATTTTATCTGGGAATCTTTTGTGAAACGTGAACCGAAGACCAAACTAATAGACCGATATAAGATGTCAAAAGGTTCCCGACAAACGGCTACGAACTGGCTAGATTGATTTTTTTTCGGTAATTTGATACTCATAAAACTAAAACAGTTTAATTTGAGATTATTTTCAAACTTCAAACTGAGAACTTTTTGATTCAAAGTTGCTGAAAAAGTTAGCAAGGTAAACTATAGAGTTTGAGGCATATTGATCGTTTGAGGGTTGAGTTGCGTTTGACGTTTTTAGGTTTTAGCCCATTGTTTACTTACACCGTTAAAGAGTGTTTTATTTGTGGTTTTTGCCATCGATCTGACTGCGTCGCGTGCATCGAGACATGGAACCGTCGCGGTCGTACGACCTTGCACAAGTTATTTTTAGTTCCCCTGTTAATAAGGAAGAATAAAAGCCAAGACAACCGACTACGTCGCACAAAATGATAGGTTTGCACGTCTGTTATTAGCTTGACACGTTCCAACCGGGGTTTGTTACGGTTCTTGTTACACTCTTTAATTAGTCTTTGCAAGTTGAAGATATCCTTTTCGGGTTTACAATGTTTACCACGTGAACGTGATCTGTGAAACTTCAGTGAAAAAGTTTAGGATTATTTGTTTGTGCTCTTATTCATGAATTTGTTACGACAAGACTAAAGGTTCTGTCAACTGTAGATCTCGCATTGAATAGATATAACCTACCTTATCGTTTTTTTTATTTTTGAGATCGGTTTATTAAAATTAAAATAATTTATGAGATTATGATGTTATTTGACATCATAAGCTCTTACTTATTTAATTTATCGAATGCTTAATTAATCGTCGAAATATTATGTTTTTGCTCACAAAATTTCACGAGAATTTAAGAAATGCGACCTGTATAATAGAGGAGAAAATCCGGACGAACATACGAAAGCATATTTGCCCAAGCTGAAACGTTTCGCTCGATCGGTCAATAAAGTAACGATCACAAATAAATAATCTTTGAAACAACGTGTTATTTGTACACATCTACTATGAGAATATCACGTGTTTAGGAGCGGACATCTGTCCGAGCAGTTACGAGACATAAATTAGCTAAATCATGTGAGAACATCCCGAGAACCGTATGTCACTTGGCGGAGAGGCCTGGAGCGGTGCCGAGTCGATCACGAGAATACGCAATGAGTAATATATTCTCATTCGATCACTCCCGAAGGAATAGTAGTTTATGCAACTGCTATAACATAATAAAGGGCCTTAAAACACGAGTGAGGTTTTATGAAACGATCAGAAGTTGAGTTTCATAATAAGATCACACGAGTGTTTTAAATCCTAAGGGTTATGCATATTTGCATAGGTACATTGATAACGGGAACGTCATAACGTTACGGCGCTCAAATTGAACTTGAAATCTAGCTTCCCAAAGCTCGGTTTTGACGTTACCTATCAAATCCCTCTGGTCCCAAGTGAGACCCCTGGCCTCTTTTTAATGGACTATGTTGTCTCTTATCTTTCTATTACGTATCAATTGCTTGTCCATTGTCTACTTTTTATTTTAAAAAAATTGCCAATCATAGTAATAAGTTGAGAACCGGTCTTAAAGACGCCACTTTGTAATTATGAATAATGTCTCTATTGTCCAAACACCTTTTATGAGAAATGCTTCAAAGTTATTTCCATTTTCATCTCATTTCGTGTAGAACGTTCGCAATCCTGAATCGCATGAATAATAAGCTAATGATAATTTTCATTAGGAGCTAATGTATTTTTTTGTGTAGGTAAATAAATTACTAATCAACAGACTTGAAAAAAAAAGCAATGATAAATAGTCAACATAGGTACAAGAGACAAATGTTCTATGGATAATATTTATCTTCCTATGTGGACAATTTGCTGAATAAATGATTGAATTTGAATTTGAATCTTTTCACACTTAATCATAAGTTCCCACTCAATTGAACAGATCTTGTCTCACACAATTTTCTCACTTTATCTCGAGTTAACTAAGTAAAGGAAAACAAAGCTTTAGTCCGTCTCCATAATATCCGCGACAAGTAGCTCTTCATAAATATTTTATTCTCATGAATATCATATTGAATACGTTTTCAACGGTTACATCGTAAATGTTGATTATTTCCCCAACAAACCTCTGTATATCGAGTATTGAACAACCGCCAATTATAAAAGCACAACGTTTTCACATATTGAGATTACGCAGCGTGGGATTTCGAATTATCAACCTTGGTTTTTTTTTGGGTGCAAATTGAGGAATACACATAGATCCTTGAATTACTTTGCAGTTGAATGAAAGTTACCTTTAGATGTTTTCCTTTAGCGAAAATCTAAGTGGTAAATTCAAATTGAATTTACCACAAAGTAAACTGAGAGTTGCGAGCCGGATTCAAATCCCCGACCCTCTGCATGTGATCTGAGGTGGTAGTCAAACCACTACATGTCTAGGCTACTACGGCTTTTTAATAGTATTCATGTATTCCTATTGTATGGCCAACTTGAAACTTAAGTGTCGTGTTCACTGGTAATAAATCCTCAAGTGGAGTGGTGGCGTTATACCCGCCACGTATTTTATTTACGGCCTAGTATAGCTAATCCACCGCGACGGGCCCGTAAAAACGTCATAAACCTCGGGTGAACTGTTCCAAAGTCCCAAAATGAGAAAGCACTAGGGCTTCCAATCCCGGGATCCCGGGATCCCGGGTTCCCGGGATCCCGCCTATTTTTAAGGGTTTTTTCAATCCCGGGATTTCTATTTCAATCCCGGGATCCCGGGATTGAGTTTTCTATCAAAATAATCGGTCTTCATCTATGATTTAAAGATAATTTACTGAGGTATTCATTCATCATATCAGCCACAAGACCGATCTTGTGCCATAGAAATCCGCGGGACCCTTCGGACCTTCACCTGGTCGTCACAATATCTTATTTTCACGGCTTTCGACATCTTCTCTCCCGGTTTGCGGTTGTCATTTGAGAACATTCTCAAATATTAGAGTTCACTACTGAAGTTTCGCAATTCTTCCAATTCTTCTGACCATGTCGGTGATCACAATTCTCTGGAGGATATCATCATTTTTGATTATATCACATACAAATTAGCCCTCTACATTGAATGAACTTGAGTTTTTTTTTTATGAGACATCATTGGCGCCCACGTCTTTTTAGTTTAATATCACAGTAGCCAAATACTTGAGACTGAGAAAATTTGGACGAAAAAATCACTGCAATGCTTCCCGAATTCCGATCGATGCTCAGCCGAGTCTAAAACTTAAGTACCTCATTGAACTAACTAAACATAACTAACTGGACTTTTTCTTCCTGATGTACATAATCGTCCCCTTTCGAGCACAGAACCCGACTGTTACGGGAGTTGGTAGGTACCTACAACATGGACATTAGAGACAATTTTCGTCTTGTCCATGTTCATTTTTAGACCAAGTCGGTTGGAGAACCTTCTGAGATTAATAAATATAGCACTGAGATCTTCCAGGTTCCAGGGGTTTAGGATTTACTACCATAATATTATCGGTAAGACTAACTACCAACTCCTCATGTAGATTATTGATGCCTCGTCCTTTTCAGTTCATAACCATGATAGCATCCTCGACTGCAGCTGTAAACAGCTTTGTGTAATCCTCCGCATCAGAGGAATAGGATTTGTGCTCTCCTGTGTCGAACGGGCAGTGGCGTTTTCGTACAGATACTTCAACACTTCGAAATAGTGAGTGGTACAGTCAAAGAACCAGAGCCAGGCTGTTGTGGATTACGGGATCAACCGAGTCAGATGATTTCTCGTTATAGGCGTAATCGACGAATGCCATGTAATGTGGGAGGTTTTATTCGCTTCGCTCTTCTGTATGACGGGCCGGCCGGTAAATCTAACTAAGTACTATAGCTCTTTCTGAAATCGACTTTTTTGGTAGTCTAGAAGTAGTCAAACCTGCGCGAAAGATGGTGGGTGATTCGATAACTCTCAATAACGGTAGGATGGATCTATAATCCTTCAGTAAGGTTATTAAGGTTTTATGTAAGCCATCTTGTAAAACTTCTGCCTGAACTGTTTAAAACAATTTGCGATTTGATTTGTATTAAGATGTTTTGTGTACGACTTAAATTTGGTATTTTTTTGCGTAATGAAACTCCCATCACATACAAGCAGTACCCAATCCCGGGATCCCGGGATCCCGGGATTGACTGCGGCAATCCCGATAGTAATCCCGGGATTACGATAGTGCCGGGATTTGGAAGCCCTAGAAAGCACACATTAAAGGACTGTTTAATACGATCCCCTTCATACTCTTTTACTCGCGATTAGATTCCGCGTCTCGTCGATAGATATTTTTCGCGGCCACCGAACTCCTAAGCCTTTAATATGCTTCACCATCAATTTTCACGGATCTAAAAGTTATTAACGGTAACTTTTCATTCTAAATCGGGTTTGTTAATTAAAATTTAACTTTTGCGGCTCGATCTCATCGATTTTGCGTCGGAGTCTGGGGCGAAGTTAATTCGATATTCGAATTTGCAAACAACAAAAACACGAATGTTTACGACAGTTGTGATTTGCAAACATTGTTAATGTAATTGTTTTCTTTTTGATGAGCGAGCGAATCGTGTCCGTTTCAAATTGGCCAAAAATGTTTTCGTATGTCCGGATGTTTTGTTCTCCTCTACAGTTCGCATTTCTCGACCGATTGTCGTGAAATTTTGTGACAAGGTTCCAAAATTTTATGGAATTTTTTGACGATGCAGTTTTTGGAAATATTTTTTTAATGGCGGAGGCATGGCGTTCAAGATATAAACTATGGACTAGTAAAGTCTACAGCTTTCAGAGGCACTAGTTTTATGTTGCTCGAGACAACAGACATCATACCAAAATAAACATTAAAATTTAGTTTAATATACCTACGAGTATACCTATCTAGGTAGGTACTACAATGAAATTAGATGACATGCCATGCGACGTAACGACTAAATTGCCTCTACAAAATTTCCTCTCCAAAACTACTATTTCCGACAGGGTCCACATTGAACTGGGGTAGGAACCTAAGTTAGACTTAACTGTATAGATACATGTGGAATCCAGTACTTAAGGTGCGTAGTAAGGTGAAATACCACATTTTAGTCGCGTTTAAAGGCCTAAAACTAAAAGTTGGCCCACGATATAGGTCTCGAAAAAATATATATGAAGAATTGATATATCCTCTTTAATCTGAGCTGCGGAAATTGCGATACATCCAGGTCGTCCTTGCAAAAAAAAAATAGTCAAGTAAGGCTTCATTATTTCGTTAACTTCGATACTAATGTTATAATTTCGAAAGAAGACACATTTAAGTACTTTCGCATGTATGTCCGTCTGTTACCTCACTATAAATACGCTGGACCGATTTTGATGAAATTACGTATTCATATGGCTTTCAAACGCATTGTTTCCGCGGGAACGTGAATCTGACCAAATTCCACGCGGGTGAAGTCGGGGGCAGAAGATTATATGTGCATGTATGTAAGTGCAAGTGTATGAAATATTTTGTGTGACTATGCACACAAATATTTGTTCGCAGTGTCATACAAACTATAATATTGTTAGTCTACACTTCTACAGAGAAAATGATCAAAATGTAATATCCCATTTTACTATTAGAAACAAAACTGCATATTATTTTACATCACCCTTGGCCGTAAAGTGGGATTTTCTGCACGCTACGCGGAGAGAAAATCTCACTTCTTGGCCAAGGCAAGACGTAAATTATTTTACTACATTCTTGGATGTCACAAGAATGATGAAAAACGACAATAACGCACATTATATCGACTAAGTATATTGTTTTGTTTGTCACGTAATGTCGGGAAACTGTCTGAATGGCGTACCTATGTATTATGTCAGGCTGTACTGTTCTCCCGGGCCTTTATATACTCGTAGGTACATGACAAGTCCCTTATCTACTATCTATTATAAGAACTTGCTCATTTGTGTCACATTGTACTCGTAGTTGTTGAAAGATATAAATACAGGTTTACAAAGACTTTTGCTTTTGCTTTACGTTTTATTCATTATTCGAAACATTTAACTTCGTTACTCAGATTTGAATATAAGCGGTCGAAATGTAGCATAGCAATTCAAACTAAAAATAAAATGAAATAATAATTATTAAAGTACGTAGTGTACCTATATGAATATTAGCATAAACATTTCAGGAATTATGAAAAAAAAAATCTTCCATTTCGAAATATTTATTCATTAATGCCAGCGAAAGTTCATGAAAGAAAATGACATGCAAATAATTTTGAATAATAATGATGGGAGTTTTTACGAACAAACTTTAAAGATATAACGTAGGTACTGGAAAGTTAAAATTTTAAAGAATGTCAAAACATAAATATGCTTTAATTTTGAAATCTTTATTCATTAACATCTACACTCAGCGACAGTTATAGGCTGAAGGCTGCAAAATTATTTGCATGTTATTTTCTTGCATTACCTACGTTTCCACCAAAGATGAGCGAGGGATGTGTTTTTCATCAACCAATAGAAACACTTCATTTATTTACAGAGCGGAGCGAGGATAGGTAAATGAAGTGTTCTATTCATTGATGAAAAACACATCCTTCGCGACGCATCTTCGCTCATCTCTGGTGGAAACGTAGGTAATGCAAGAAAGTAACATGCAAATAATTTTGAATACTTGTCTTTTGTCTGAGTGGCGCGCCTTGGGGGAGGCCTATGTCCAGCAGTGGACGTCTATCGGCTGAAATGATGATGATGATGATGAATTTTGAATAATTGACGGGAGTTTTTGCTATCAAATGTTAAAGATAGAACGTAAAGTTTTAATATCCCCTAGTCAGTAAGTATTATTGTACTAGTAACAAATTATGGATCATGGGTCCGAAATAAATATATTGAATTTAATTTAATCTGCTAGAAGACATATATCATGGAGTTGGGTTCTTCTGTGGACAAACTTAGTGAAATTACAACACAGCCTAAACTAAGTAAGGCGTCTCGTTAGCATAGCTTGTGATAAAGGTACAGTCGGCCCATAATTAGACGTTACTAGCTTCTGCTCGGGACTTCGTCCGCGTGGAATTAGTTAATAGCATTCCCTCGGGAACTGTGCATTTTCCGGGATAAAAAGTAGCCTATATGTTGACTAGTGATCAAAATACCAAATTTTGTTTCAATCCGTCCAGTAGTTTTCGAGCTAAATCCGGACATACACATACATACACATATATAGATACAATTTTTCTAAAAATCGTTATTTTGTTACATAGTCCCCTCAACTTGGTTCTTGTGTTTGGTCCTATAATAGCTTTTTAGGACCCTGATATAAAACCCAAGCACTCAAGTTTTCCTTGTTCCCCTTTGAACCTTACTATCTTATCGCAGCCTTTGATTTATACTCAGCCCAAAAACTTCGTATTATTTTACTATCTAACTTGAAATAAGGTAGTTAATAAAAAATAGAGGTTCTCCGATGGACAAGGAAGATACTGACACAAGTAACTTATGTCACGACCTCGTGAAGATCGCGGGGAACCAGTGGAAGCGAGTAGCACAGGGTCGGTCTGAGTGGCGAGCCTTTGGGGAGGCCTATGTCTAGCAGTGGACGTCTTTAAGCTGAAATGATGATGAATTTATACATTGAGCCATAGGAGTAGTAAGGTAAACTTAGAATGTCAACCTTTAAACAAATCTGCGTACGCCTGCGTAAGTTTTAAATGCGTTAATAGATGTCGCTGCTTAGGTAGCCTGGATACAAATTTGAACTCCATGAGCGACATCTAGATGGCGCTGTGCAGGCGAAGTATGAAAATTGTAACTCTCTGGCTATTTCGGATGTACGCCGTAATATAATATGTAAGGAGTTTAACAGTCTCTATTGTCTCTGGTTGAGTATCCCTTGAATGGCTAAACACTATAGACCCACGAAATTAGTTTATAATTAGCTCCCGTCCATACCAAAATCGGTTGATTGCCGTTTAAAACAGTCCTACCTTTGCCGGAGACGTCTCCCAACTTCGGGGCCACGTTGATCTTAAATGTCAATTAAACTTCGACAGGACCCGTGCCTTCACGAGTTTTGCCTTTCCAAGTTCGGGAGTGTTCAATTAGGACGCGCCGATTTGGTTGACAAGGAATCCTATCAAGTTTCGCTGAATTTCAAATGTAGTTGTGTGAGCAAAATTTGTATTTACAATACACTCTGCTTGTTATAATTCTTGTCTTCGGAGACGTGATGTAATCTTGTGAAGTCGGGTCTTGTTTGCGCTGAAGTAGTAATCACTCAGGTTCCATTGTTTCCAGAAAGCATCTCCTTTCTACGGACATAGTGAGAAGTTTCATTAGATATAATATCATATTATATACGAATCTTTACATAGAATATCGTATATCATTCATTATATAACCTACATTGATTTTATGTTTTTTATATTACTTGTTGGTTTGGTAATCTCCTATTACCTAATTTTTACATGTTATGTTTTGTGCGCACATATTTATTTTCTTCATCATCATTTTGCGCAAATTAATTGTACGCCTGGTCGACCTTTCTGACCTTCTCGTCTTTTAATTGCTGACCTCGCGGAAACGTTTATCCTTCAAAATTAAGATTCCCTTTCCGGGAAAATAACCTTTGTTTTTTTCACTTTAGGCATAGTAGGAGCTTAACAAAATGATTTCTACATTTGATTCTACCTATGAGTTTTATTTCTAATACATGTATCGTTTTAATAACTCATTTATACCAATTTACACAAATTATTGTGTAAATTTGCATTAGCAAAGAGGTGCTGCTTCCTGTCAAGCATTCCCACGAAAACGATTACAATAGACTTAATCATTGCACGTGGTTCACCCGTGTAGTACTTACCTAGAGTAACAAATTACCCACCAAAACTTTCCTCAATAATCTCTCCTATCTAATTAGTGAAAACCGCATGAAAACCCGTTCAATAGGCTTTTGAGTTTATCGCGAACAGATAGACAAATGCAGTGGAAACTTTGCTTAATTTAATGTGATAATGACGACGATGATGATGATGATAATGACGATGATGATGATGATGAAGATGATGATAATGGTGATGATGCTGACGATGATGATGATGCCGATGATGATGACGATGATGATTTAGCGACGTGATAGTAATCTGTCGTGTTTTGTCCACAGTCATGGAGAAGACCTGATCGTGACTCCGTTCGCGCAGGTCCTGGCGAGCCTGCGCAGTGTGCGCAACAACTTCCTCTCCCTCACCAACGTGCCAGTATCCAAGTAAGTGCCATTCCTTACCACGAATTTTAAGGCGAAGGGTAAGTCAAAAATAAATTTGTGCAAGTATCCTTATGAAATTATAGCAAGCGGTCAATAGAAAAGTGCTTATTCTGCACATAAGCGTAGAGGAACATAGTACCGAATCGTTGAGTAACTATATTTAGCTGGGCACAGGCCTCCTCTCATCACGAGGGGGTTTGAGCTATAGTCCCCACGCGGGCCCAGAGCGGATTGGGGACTTCACATACATCTTTAAATTACTTCGCAGATGCGTATTATATTTATGTCACAGAATATTTAATAGTACTACATACAGAATGGCCACGGAATCACCTCACACGGCCGAACAGATAGAATCTCCTCCTTTTGGGTTTTTTGAAGTCGGTTGAAAAGGAGTCAAATTTTATTATTCTTTTTCGATTTCATTATTGCTAGTCAAATATTGTACAAGTATGTATACATTGACAGAGCAATATTCTTATATCATTAATAGTAAGTAAAATGGTAATAAAATACTAGTGCATCTATTGAAGACCTACCCCAAAGTCCAAAGAAGATATAAAATAAATGAAATTAAATAAGTAATCTGGCCAACAGTCGCTGAAAGTGATCTATAATATCTTTGCTCAGACAGGCAAATAATACCATCAAAACCCTTAAAAGCATTAAAGGATCGGTCTCAAAACACTTTGTATCCACTCGAAAAGTTATTTGACGTTCCAAAATCTGTGCCTCAAAGTTATCCATGATTTACCGTCGAACGCAAATAACAATCAAGTTAATGGAATACGAAGTTTACGGCGAGCATGTAAAGCGATTAAATAGACTGAAACCGTTGACGTGTAATAAAATGAAACATATGGACGCCCAATGCTGAAGAGATGTGTCAAAATAGGTACATGGAACAAAGCTGACATTAGAAAATACTTTTTAATAGATGCTAATGACGCCTCTTTATCATCTGTGTCATATTTTATGTAAACTTAACATTTGCGTACGTATATTTCAAAACATTAAATACTTTACTTACTCGACCGAAACGAGACTGAGCTTAAAACGAATGCCCGAGCTGTTCAGGCACTCCTTTTGCTGCTCCATTTTTTTCGGCTGTTTGTGAATCCATACTTATACATCAATGCCTGAAACGGTGATTCACAAGATCTTTGCCGCCGTAGCGCGTCCTTGAAGGATAAAGAACGAATTGAATATGGCATGGAAATGAGTGAATGTTTGAGAACTCTTTGCACACTCGAAATTGGATGTGGCAAGACTGGTACTTTGTGTAGGTCTGTGCGTTGTATTTGTGAATGAAAATCATATTTCTGTGCCCAAGTTATTTAAAAGTTGATGTTGAACTTCGTTGACAGGCATCGCACGCAATGCGCGACGTTCATAATTTTTGATTAGGTGTGGGAGTGATTAGTTTTCGAATTGCCTTTCTTTAAACAGTATTTATAAAAAAAAATTGTAAGGCGAGTAAAATATATGTTATTCACTATACATGGTGGGTCAGAAAATATGGCAAATAATTAACCCACAGGATCGGCTATCGATTCTAAGTATATTGTATAGGTCTTTAATTTTTTTTTGAGTTGGTAAAAAAAAATATTTTGTATAGGATTCAGGCGTCGCTCACACAACCAATCCCATATAATTTTTTTTTTTTACCAACTCAAAAAAAATTAAAGACCCATGCAATATACTTAGAATCGATACCCGACACGGTGGGTTAATTATTTGCCATATTTTCTGACCCACCGTGTATACTTGAAAAACTTGCTATTTCATAAAAAGGACTTCATGAAATCGTTTCGATGAAAAAAAAATCGTGAAGTTACGTCTTCTAATCCTATTTACTTAAACGGTTCTGTAACTTTATTTTTAACGCAGATTTCTATTATAAATTTGAACCATTTTGAAAAATTCTAAAAACAGTTCAACATAAAATACTATACTAGTATAATTTAAGAACCGGGCCACAAAATTTGAGAAATACCAGAATCGATTGAGAAATACCATGCGTTAAGAAATGAAACCTGTAGAGAAGAAAAGCATTTTTGGCCGAGTTGAAACGGAGATGCTTCGCTCGCTCACTCAGAAATAAGTTACTATTGAAAACATTTTAAGATTTTGATTTGTGTCATAATTATAAGTATTATTGAAATAAATTATAGTTTATTTCTAGATGTGATAACTTCACTATACAGTCCTATCGTAACATTCAGTACATCCATTCAGTTGCAATCCATGTAATTTACAAAGGTATGAAATTGATTAATTCACTGTACCAAAAATCAGAACAAATAGATCTCGAAGACACAACCCGACCATTTATCAAACACTATATCTACCCACGTAAACATCAAAGCAGGAATAGGGATGACGACAGGGTGAAGAAATCGAAATTCTAATTAGTCCGTCACACAGGTAATAAAAAAATATTAGACACGTATTTTTTGTTTTATCAAATTAACAAAGAATGACTAAGTTAAGACGCATTAAAGTTGGAGAGTGGGGGCTAACTACGTCACCGTTAGGTATAAATCGTACCCAACCGTGACGTCACGTGACATCTCAACGCTATATATCTCCGTATAAGTTTGATTACGTGAAAAAAGAAAAAATACATGTCCAATTCTTCTCAATAATATTCCTGATAGACTAAGGAAAAAAAAGTTGTCGTCATCCCTATTCGCCTTTCAAACGTTGTAATTAAGGCCCTATATATTAATGTTACATAAGAAACCATATATATAGATGCGCACCCGCAAAACAGGTGCCAAATGTTTAATTAACTTGACACATTTGGGGCGGATGTGTGCGCCGACGTTACTAGCAATTACTTGGTTAATATTGTCAACGTTAAGTTGAGGCTTCCACGGTTTTATGAGAAAAAAAAATATTCTTGGCCACTATATATAGCGTACAACCTATACTACCTCCCTAAACTGGATGTAAATGACACACCATGAAATAATATTATATTACAATACAATATGCTTTATTGAACACCACACATTAAAGGAGCTGTACAGACATAATGTAATTACACAAAACATATGGCATACAGCAGGCAGTCTTGTGGCTTAATAGCGATCTCTACTAGACAACCCTTGGATAGTGGAGATGAAGAAAAACAAACTACGTTTTTTCCGATTTTATTCACATAGGTTTGCAATCTCAATCGGCATGTCTGAGTACATATCCTTGAATTACTTGTTAGATGCGTGCAGGTTTCCTTAAGATGTGTTCCTTCGTCGAAAGGCCCAGTGGTTACGGTCCATTCTAATTGAATTAGGCACATAAGTAAGAGGTGCGAGCCGGATTCAAACCCCCGACCCTCTGTATGAGAGGCGCGGTGGGTTATACCACTAGACTACTATTTTATGTTCATTATCATGCTAATATATATATACTTTTTCCTATACCTATGTGATCGTTTTCCTCAAGTAAATCACATTATTATAATCTCCGGCGGTTATGGAAAATGCCGTTGAAGTCTCATCGTGTAATTTACTTACCTATTACGTGCACTGGAAAAACGGTCTAATAGTTGAAACTAATAACTCCTGATTACTCTACAATTTTAAATTATTTTATTGATTGGTCTATTACGTCATTAAGACACCTAAGTTCAATAATTTACTGTTATTAAAGTAATTTGTACCTATTTTTGCTTAGTTAACGTTTCTAGTCAGGTAAATACTTACTACTAGCGTCTGGCAGTGACTTCGTCCGCGTCGAATTCGTTAATAGCATTCCCGCGGGAACTATGCATTTTTCCGGGTAAAAAGTAGCCTATATGTTGACCAATGTTATACACTACCCCCATACCAAATTTTGTTGCAGTCCGTTCAGTATTTTTCGAGTTAAATCCGGACATATATA
The DNA here is from genome assembly GCA_963971205.1 of Aethes cnicana. NCBI lineage: Eukaryota > Metazoa > Arthropoda > Insecta > Lepidoptera > Tortricidae > Aethes > Aethes cnicana. Next base: position 5,177,145 of record OZ020276.1, on the reverse strand, counting down.
CGTACATAACATACATACATACAAACGTACAGACAATTTTTCTAAAAATACAGCCTCCTCGATTGATAGTTTCTTTTAATTTTCAAGTTTCAGACGCGATTTCTTCTACAGACTTATTATTAGTACTTAGTATAGATATAGATGAAATCGCTGAGAGTATATTGTGTGTATTGTATAATAGTAGGTAAAATACATACGAATGTATAACTCTGTCTGCCTGTCTGTTATCTTTTCACGCTTAAACCGCTGGATCGATTTAGTTGAAATTTAGTATGGAGATAAGAGTCCCGCTGTGAAGGACATAGGCTACTTTTCTTGCGGAAAAAATGCGTAGTTCCCGCGGGAACTCTTTTATCGAATTTCTTGCGAACGAAGTCGCGGGCAGAAGTTAGTAAATATATATATGCGTACCTATGAATCAGAAAACCAATAAATCATTGCACATTATCTCGTCAATGACTTATTACTATTGAACTTATCAGTTCCGAACGCTACGTCATGTGCGCGTGAGCAAGTGCAAGGCCGCACAACATGGATGTAGTAAAAATACTGTGCACAGTACACGTATATTACGTACGCATAAGGACAATGTACTATTCTTTTACAGCTTTTGACGTGATAACGTCTTATAAATTGATGAACGCCGGCTGCGCTCACGTACCGTTACGTAGCTTTGTTGTAGCGTTACGTGACGTTATCACCTATAAAATTATCGTCCGTAAACCGACTTCTTAGCCAATTTTTTTAATAACAGAATCTTATCTAGGAATCCATAGAAAAACTAAACCTAATTTTCTTTATACATAGGTGGGTACCGGATAATATTTATTTACTCTGACTACCTACATTACATTAATTGGGTACTTTAAATGTAATAACGTTTATTAAGGCACTAAGAGCTGCTTTTGACCTATTTTCTCTTTAGGGGTAAAATAACTACTTAACTGCCTTCATCCGGATTTCAAATGACTCCGAATCAACGAGTGACATGGACAATAGACAAAAGACATGCTTTTTTATCGATGGTACTCCTACACTAAGTACACCCTTCTTATTTAAGTAATAGCTGGTTGGCAACAATTTTTATTTTCGCTTCGTCATGGACATGGTTAAATGATTCGATTTTTAAATTGAAGCAACAGTCTTATTGGCTCGTGGTAGCAATGACGTAGCTATGACGTCGCAGTGACGGAGCGGCCGGCCGTCCGGGTTGACGGCCTTGCTCAACATCAAACGCAGACCCACACGCGTTCCTTTGACATTTGTCAATGCGTAAGTAAGTTTAGTATCGAATGCGGATGGCAGGCATTTGAAAATGTCATTAACGCATTCACTGCCACCGACGCATATGTGCGTTTTGCTGACTTTCCCGCAGTGCCTTGAACGCACATGTGCGTTGTAATGTTCCCTTAATGACAGATGTGGCACCTGGCGAAAGTTCGTAAAACAGAAGTGGCAGTGAATGCCTTAAAGTCGGGCGCGTGTTTCGATCGTTTGTTGACGTATTCAATCGCTCTCTTTTGCGGCGAAGAAGGCAAACTTGATACTTTAATGTATTGATTGACACTTCTATGTCTAGGAGTAGGTAGGTCGGTACCGTAGGGTATTGTGGGTGTAGTGTAGAATTCTCGGAAAAATTGTTAAACTGTATCTTCATCTGACTAACTGTATGTAAATATGTGAACAAACAAGGCGATTATAAATACGTACACAGTCTTATTGCCAAGATGTTCTAAAGTGCAATTCCAGTCAGATATTTATGATCACCATAATATCTGATGGCGACTGTACCTAGAGATCTTCTACTATCTAAAGTCCCGCGCCTTCACGTTTCAAAACGCTTCATTTTTTTAATTATTATTTAAAAAGCACCACCAACACTCTCAACGCATAGTTGATGGCTGTCTCAGCACGCACACATGTGTTAAGAGTGCTGGTGGTGCTTTTTAAATACATTGAAGCGTTTTGAAATGTGAAAGCGCGGGACTTTAGATAGTAGAAGATCTCTAGGTACAGTCGCCATCAGATATTATGGTCTCTCTACTACCCAATTACCTTAATGATTTATGTCTACTACTTCTCACACCGCACCGTCATGAAACGCTCTCGAAGCATCTTGTAGATCAGATATAACTCTATTATAAAACTCCGCGCTCGCTTCACCGTTCCGTTGTACAGCATAAACCTTTCTACACGGCATACCCAATTAGCCATCAGTTTCCTTAATAGCTCTTTTGACCCCTTTATAAACTGCTAAAGTTTCCGAACGCTATTCTAACTAAGATACAGTATCGAAAGTTAGCGGCGAAGACTTGTAAAATTCAATACTGCGATCTCTTTAAGCTACACTAGTATCCAATAATGTTTCATCGTTTCCGAGTTATGGATAAAAGCGAGTTATAATAAACAAGAAAACCGTAGCATAAAGGAAAAGGCTAAGTTTCACGAATCCTGGGGCTTTATTCGAAGTCTTAAATAGTTACAGGGAGATTCCCTATAGGATCGCTCACGCGTCGCGGCGTTGCAACCGAGCTTTAAGCAGCTAGATTTAAAGTTCAACTTGAGCGCCGTGACGCGTGAGCAATCGTATAGGGAATCTTCCTGTCCCTATCTAAGACTTTGAATATAGCCCCTGTGTAAGGGAGCCGCCTGTAAACGTACGGTCGAACGCAAAAGTTTATTACCGAACTTTGAATTCCCTGTCGCTGTTATTAGCTTCACTAAATTGAACTTGCTTTCATTCCAAGTATCTACCTACTGCGCTTCATCGACAAATATTAAAAATCTCTCGGTTTTGATCAAAAACTTTTCTGTAATTATTATAAGTATATTTTGTTCACAACTTTAGAAGAACACGGTCTGCAATCATGTATTTTAGCTACCTAACATTATCTACTTATTTATATTTATACCTATCTATATATCCTCTTAATATTATAAGTGCGAAATGTCTGTTACCTCTTCACGCTTCAACCGCTTGCTAGACCTATTTAGATGAAATTTGGTATGGAGATAGCTGGAATCCCGGGAACGCGATAACCGAATTACACGCGGGCGAAGTCGCGGGCAGAAGCTAGTAAGTAATAACATTGTTTTTGTTCCTTTATAGACTCTTAACAAAAATGATTGATTCGGAGTTCTGCGTCCTCGGAATCGATCAATATTTGACTATCTAATGAAATCGAAAATATTTATATTTTAACCACCTGGTGAAAGTTATCAAAGCAAACAACGTCAGCACACTCACCCTGACATTTCCCCAAGCTGTTGTTTGTCAACATATAAAATGCCCATTTCATTCATAAACGAGACAGAATCTCTTTTGACGACCGTATCTATGCACGTTTTCTTTTAGTTTTTAAATAAAATTGCTCAATATAGTAAGTAATAGTAACTATACTAGCGACGACGTTCCGTTGAACGATTAACGAAGACGTGTTTTCTACATAAATACTAATAATCATGTACGATTTTTTTAAGCATTAAATTCGCGTATCTTGTTTATTTAACATGTGTTTCATAGTGCGGTGTACGAGTATTAGGTAAGTGTGGTGATACTATACCGAAACGCAAATAGTACATTTTGATGCAAGTGCGAAAAGGTTGTCCGAAAAAATTGAGCGAAAAAATATAAAAAACTAGGTTTTGCCCGCGACTTCGTACGTATGTGCATAATGTCAATGTGTGTGAGCACAATTGCTTTTTTTCCCCTTCCCGTGGACAACCCTTTGTTAGTGCTACCATACTTTCTAAGATCAAAATGTAAAACCGGCCAAGTGCATGTCGGGCCACGCGCAAAGTATAGGGTTCCGAAGTTGACGATGCCCACAGTAGTCACAGTACCTTTCTAAGACTTATTAGCATCTAGCTAGCCTGTGGTATGACGGGCCCGCCTGACGCCCCTGCCGCTCGAGAAAAATCATTGGTTTTTAATCATTTCATAAGTTGGTCGACTATGACTCGTAAGTTTGTACAGCCTACTTAGCTGTGATAGTTTTCCTTTCAACTATTCAAATATAATACACTTAACAGCAATGAATTTGGGTCACTTTGTATGGAAAATGCTATACAAAGTGACCCAAACTCATTGCTGTTGAGTGTGTTTAAAAACGTAAAATATTAGACGAGAAATTTTCCGAATAAATAATTTTACAACTTTACGTTTACATAACTGTTTTATTCAGATCAAAGACTTTTGCCATCAAAGACTTTTCGTAAATCATTAATATGCTCTTATAAAGTCAATATGCTTACTGTTTTTTGTCCATGCTGTTACACATTTCATTAAAAAAAAAGGATTAAGCTTTCTATTTCAATCTTTACTCCCAAGGGAAACATCAAAGGCAGACTTTTATATAGCATACCTACGCAATACTTATAAAAGGTTTAAGAACAGATCCCGAAGGGGTCTGTAATACAAAGTTGATTACAATTCTGAGCAGAAATTGGCATTTTCTGTGAAATTTAGATACGAGTAAGTACCATAAGTATGCAGATAAATTAATTTTCTATTACATTTCCATGTATGGAACTAATGTGCTATCGCAGATATATATGACAATAGCTTGATAATTAATATTATAAATAAATGCGAATGTATCTCTGTCTGTCTGTTACCTCTTCACGCTTAGACCTCTGGACCGAAATAGAGGAAAAATTGGTGTGGAGATATGAGTCTCGGGAAATTACGTACGCTACGTTTTATCTCGGGAAAATGCAGTTTCGGCGGGATTGCTGTAAGTACCCGAATTCCACGCAGTCGAAGTTGCGGGAAGAAACTAGTCGTATACATTTTACAATTTGCTGAAAGCATGAGCCTTTATCTGACAAGTCAATTATAAAATGGGTTCATTATTTGAGGAGGGGTTGCCATTGATACAGCATTATACATTACTAGCTTCTGCCCGCGACTTCGCCCGCGTGGAATTCGGTTATCTCGCTCCCGCGGGAACTACGCGTTTGTCCGAGATGAAAAGTAGCCTATGTCCTTCCCTGGGACCCCAACTATCTCCATGCCAAATTTCATCGCAATCGGTCCAGCGGTTGAAGCGTGAAGAGGTAACAGACAGACAGACAGAGTTACTTTCGCATTTATAATATTAATATGGATTCAGTGGTATATATATATGAGTTTATCGAATACTAAGAAACAAATCTTTCCTGTTTATAATATTAGTATATGTATGTAGCTATGTAGATGTCAGCAATCAAGTTGTTTCGCGATACGTCAGTAATAACGAAGTCGTTAGCATGACGTGACACTAACGAATTTATCGAGTTAGTTGGTATCGAAGTGGTACGCTCTGGCCTAGATAGTATTTTTTCAGGCGTTATATGTGAATCCAGCATAGACGTAAATAATATAGACCCGGTCTAACGTACACGTAATATGTCCCCACTTCCACGGTGTCCAATCCAAAGTTCTGTCACCGAGCGTGCGTGACAAGAAGCGTTTTTAAAAAAACTTTTTCGAAACTGTTTCTCAGTATCTAAAAACTCGTCTCGTTGTTGGAAAAATGTGACCCAGCTTTAGTGTCACGATACAAGTTTAACTTTGGATTGGACACCAATGAAGTGGGGAAACATGACATGTATCTACGTTAGGCCGGGTCCATACGAAGTATTATTTATGTCTATGGAATCCAGGCTCTGGTGTGTTCATTTTTAAATGTCTACGATCCAGCTTTTTAATGTACCTAGATAGGGTGATTCTGACCCTTCAAACAGTTTTTACACTATCACTTACGCTACACTGCACTGCTAGGTTTACTGAAAGTGTTTAACACACTAAAGCGAGTACCTATCTTTTTATCATATAATGTAAGTTGGTACGCTGGTTGATTTGATACGCTTTATACTCATAATGTTTACTTACGTGTGAATGTTTCAGTGAAACAGCAACAGATGGCGCTACGAAGCCATATGTAAGCTAGTTATTATATTGATTTAAAATTTGGAGATGCACATCAAGATGAGATACGGTTTATGTAATAGGTATTTTAATAAGCATTGGTTACATTTATGACTAAACAGTATGTACGTTTTTTTTTAATTCCAACATAATTGTCTGACTAACTACTTAAAGTCTCCAAATGTCTTCTAAATCCCTATTCCAATTTCTCTTTTTTAGTTTCAGATATATCTTATAGACACAACATCTCTATTTTTGTTACTAACCATCTAAGTAAAATTTTGGTTAGGCAACATGAAACACTGGCTATGGGTGTATAATGTTGCGTACCTACTCGGAATAATCGTGAAAAGTTATACTGTTTACAAATCAAATACTTATTTTACGTATTTTGCGAGCGCAAGTCCAAGCCGGCCGTAAAAATGAGCCGTAAAACAATGCAGCAATTAAAATAAATGTCCCCGAGGCAGTTAACTGGGCTAAAAATAAATTTATTGCCGGTCTTGAGCAACGTCCATTTAAAATTAGACACGAGCATCTGTCACACATTTGACCCCGACCTTAGGACGGTTCTTGATTATCTGCCACACGTTAATTCAGTATTGGATAATGTTTATGTTATTATGTTCAATACGGCTTGGCTATAATTAGATGCGATGTCCGTGAATGTCGTTTGTATGGTGATGATCGTAGATGCAGTACCGTACGGCTGTTTGCAGCGAACACGTTGTTTGATACTGTGGTATTGAAAATATAGCCTGTAAAAAAAAACTCGTAGTAAAATAAGTGAGTGATGATTACTACATATATTTTTTAGCTTTTGAAGCGTAGCTAATGGAAACAATGTGTTAACACCTTCCCGAATTGAATTTAATTATTTAAGGGGAAGGCCCAATCGGAGATGGGACAGCAGTGGGACATTCAAACAGGCCAGAAAAAAAGGGCTAATACTTTTTAGAAACATAATATCTTCTAAGCTAAATCTAATGTTGTGCGTCTGCTGAGGAAATCACTTATTTCAAACATACTACGATACCCGAAGAACTTTTTAATTTTTGTATGAATTCGATACCTTGTTTCCTAAAAAAACGCTCACCTGTCGGCGCCAAACGGGTCCTAATTAAAAACGTCGTATTATTTGTAACTTTTGTAAGTATAAGGTCATTTATATCTCAAAATATTCAACAGCATTTATAACTGTTATTCTCGCAATATAATACTCATTCTAAACTGGTTATTCTTAAGATATTAGTGACAGTTCTTGGGATTTTACAGTCTTTCGCCGTCTCGTCTTTTGTCTTCACTTTGTTTGAGGGAAGCCGGTGACCTGTAATTATAGCCAGGGTAAAGAACCTCACCCTGGCTATTTGGAAGGTACCCTAGTGGTTTGACCTACGGCCTCTCATGCAGAGTGTCGGGGGTTCGGGGGTCCGCCTCGCACCTCTGACATTAGTTCCGTGCAAAATTCAGTTTGAATTCGGTGAAGAAAAACATTGTGAGGAAACCTGCACGCATCTGCGAAGTAATTCCAGTATGTGTATGAAGTCCCCAATCTGCATTGGGCCCGCGTGGGGACTATAGCCTCGTGATGAGAGGAGGCCGGTTCCCAGCAGTGCAGTGTGCCGTAAATAGGCTGTTGTGGTACTGGAGGTGTTGAAAGTTAAGGTTGTCGTCAATAAGGGGCTATATTCGAAGTCTTAAATAGGGACAGGAAGATTCCCTATAGGATCGCTCACGCGTCAGTTGCTATAGGGAATCTCCCTGTCTCTATTAAGACTTCGAATATAGCCCAAGGTCGATTTCCAGTGTGCATTATTATGCTTGGACCTTTAACTTGATAACGACACCTTTAACGATATTTGAGGCCAAGATGCGCGACGCGAACTTTTCCTGAATACGATGGGGTAATGTAAGTGTTTTTAATTTCTTCCTTAGTATTAATCAAACTATGAGCTGTGAAAGAAAAAAATATGATGACGGTGTGTACCTATTGGTCAAGAAATATTGATTAAATATTTTATTGCTTTTTGATTTATTGCGTTGAATTTCATAACATAAACTTCCACCCATTTTCACACTCTAAGTAATGATTTTCGATATAAAATTTTAAAGGGGAAAGATTTTAAAATCGTTTCAGTGTTTTCAGTTTATTCATTACACACATACTTAAAAAAAATCGTCTTGATATGTATAGGTTTATGCACACAATTTTATTTTGAAATGTTTTACCATTAATTACCGAAGTGGTTTCATACAGAAATCAGGCCGCAGAAAAGCCTCCTCTTTGATAGCCCACGCACGTCTTTATTTATTCGTGTAAAGCAAAATCTCATAAACATCAAAGTATCTTTGAATACACGATAGGGAATTTAATCTCCTCTTACTCGAAATAACCGTTTTATAAAAACCTTTTATATTTATACTTTATATTTCTACTTACTTATCTGTGATAAACACACAATGGATTGTGCTCTGTGGATAAACTGGTCGCACTAGTGTTCCGGTAAAGGCACAGGGCGGACACGACCTAGAAAAGCACGTTTCTAACACAATTCGAATGAAGCCTCAATGTTTGCGTGCGAGGACGTCAAAGTGCATGCGTGGACGTCTGTACACTTGTAAATGTGTGTGTATTACTACGCGGGCCAACGATTCACTCACTACCTCCAGATGAAACAAATGACGGTATATTGACGGTAAGGCGAGTTGGGCGCGAATTGCGCACGGGCTAGATTCAGGCGGGTGATTCCGTGGCCATTCTGTACCTAGTATATTAAACATTCTGTGGTAAAGGGATAAGACAGTCGGTGCGATTACTTAGACTGGCGACGCATTCGAAATCTTATGATTTTGTTTATTGGGTCACAGTGACCATTTACAGGTCCGGTAAGCTAATTTGGCAAACAAGACCATAAACCATGCTTCTTTCTTAGTCAGAGGTAGGTAGTAGTATTAAGGAGACTATGAATGCGAGATAATTAGAACATTTTTGTAATGTCAACCTGAAACAAATCATTTAAAACCTCTATTTATTTATTTCATAAATTGGCATGATGGTAGCGTACAGTCAGCAGCAGAAGTAGATAAGCTGTCCAGGTGTTCAAAATGACCTACACACGACCTTATTCTTAAGACGTTAAGGGCGTGTGTAGGTCATTTTGAACACCTGGACAGCTTATCTACTTCTGCTGCTGACTGTACAAAAATTGTCATAAGTAGAAGTGTTGTTGGAAATGATTTTGTTTTATACGAGAGATAATGAAAAAAATTGGCCGGGGAGTATTTTAGTAAACGTAATTGAGATAATACACGTTCTAACTGGAAGGCCTATGGGTATATATATTTTTAATACGTCACTTGAAACAGCCTCTAAGGCTTTGGGATCTTCGCAAGTTCAATCTTTTAAAGCTCCAGTCGTGAAAGTTGATCAGATTTTCAAGGCTTTAAGATTCTTAACTTCTTTTCTGTTGTTGACACATTTGAAAAATTTGGATTAACGTGTCCTTTGTCTCATTTCAGGTCTCGGAGATCTTCGGGAGTGGCGACCGCTGTTACACCCCAACCAAAAAATCTGAACCCTACAGGTAAGTAACTACATCTTAATACCTATTTTAAATGAGTTGATGGCTATATTTATTTTTACAAAAAATCTCAGTAGGTAACGGCTTTAACTATTTGAACGAAAATTGCAAAATAGAGGTTTACGGGTGCGTAAATCTATCCAGCTAGATCTCATAACTAAGATCACCCATGTACTCATCTTATGGTAGGTAAGCGTCTTAAAATACTTAATCCTTGATTAAATAAAACTTTTCAATTATTTTCATATTTACTTATTATAAAGCGAATTATGGAAGATCCAATGATATCGAAAAAAATTGGAAAGTAAATAAGCCTATATTCTTCCCCGCGACTCAAATTTCACCTACATATTGTATCGGTCCAGCGGTTGAAGCGTGAAAAGGTACACAAAACAGACAGATAGACAGAAAGAGTTACTTTCGCATTTATAATATTAGTATGGATTTCTTTAATGTCTATAAAACACGTAATTAAAACCAATCGACTTATCTAACTACCAATTTTCACAAGGTATCGTTTCAGTAACGTTTTTCATGACTTTCACATATATCCCCTTTCGGTTCTTCGTCTTTTTATAAAAAATCAGACTAACTTAATCTGTAATATGCCCCTGAGGTAAGGTTGAGAAATATTTAAGCAAGTTTTAATCACGAATATAGGTACATTGAAGCCGTGGTGGCCTAGTGGTTCGACCTATCGCCTCTCATGCAAGGGTCGGGGGTTCGATTCCGGCACGCACCTCTAAGTTTACTTATGGGCGAAATTCAATTTGAATTAACCGCTGTGAATTAAATTAACCCTTTTTGGTAAAGGAAAACATCGTGAGGAAACCTGCACGCATCTGCGAATTAATTCAAAGATGTGTGTGAAGTCCCCAATCCGCACTCTCGTGATGAGAGGAGGCCTGTGCCCAGCAGTGGGACGCAAATAGGCTGTAATATTAGTAGTAGATATACCCGATCACCATCCCAACTGCCAGCTAATTTGAAAAGTAGTGCCTAAAAGGCACAAGTGGCGATAGTAGGTATCTGAAAAGTTTTCACGACATCGATTAGCGGAAATCGTTCAACAAGTTACGCGATCGGGCTTAACCTATTTTCCCCCATTTATTTTGCGGGTGTGACAGCTGTTTAGAAATCTTTGTTCCAGCATTTTGGGTTGGTTGGTGCACTAAATTGGATAAAGCCTTGAGGGATATACTGAATGTAGAGTTTATCAAGAGAGGAAAAGTATAAATAAATAATAGAATGGCATACTTTGATCTATACTAATAATAAGTCTGTAAAAGAAGTCGCGTCTGAAACTTGAAAATTAAAAGCAACTATCAAGTCGTGGGGACTATATAAACGATACTGAACACAAAATAACGATGTTTAGAAAATTGCCTGTATGTATGTACATATGTATGTCGGGATTTAACTCAAAAACTACTGGCAGGATTGCAACAAAATTTGGTTATGGGGGTAGTTTATAACACTGGTCAACACATAGGCTACTTTTTATCCCGGAAATAGCATTTTATCCCGCATAGTTCCCGCGAGAACGCTAATTACCGAATTCCACGCGAACGAAGTCGCGAGCAGAAGCTAGTTTAAATATAAGTCGTTTAAATAAATATATATCACTTTTTGCACAGATATTTTTAAAATATTCCGGATGTAAAAAATATCGTATCTGACATTGTGACGGTAGATAGAATTGATTTTTTAGTAAGTACCTATAATCTAATCTACTACTACTACAACAGCCTATTTGCGTCCCACTGCTGGGCACAGGCCTCCCCTCATCATGAGAGGGTTTGGGCTATAGTCCCCACGCGGGCTCTGTGCGGATTGGGGACTTCACACACATCTTTGAATTACTTCGCAGATGCGTGCAGGTTTCCTCACGATGTTTTCCTTCACCGAAATGCGCAGTGGTCAATTCAAATTAAATTTCGCACATAAGTAAACTTAGAGGTGCGAGCCGGAATCGAATCCCCGACCCTCTGCATGAGAGGCGGTAGGCCGAACCACTAGGCCACCACGGCTTCCTCAATAATAATCTAATCTATTCGCGTTAAAATTATTCAATGTCGCAGAATGTTACGTGGTGAGGCAAAAAGTAAACATTGCTTCCTTATTAGCCTCATCGAGATCAGTCTATCGCTGATTAAGACTTAAAACGCGATAGTATAATTCTTAGAACCATTTTGTAAACAAAACTCATGCATGTTGTCAGTAATCCGTCCGATCTATCTACCGGGAAAAGATTATAAATTGCCAATGGATGTGACGAAAGATCTGTACCTAACATAACTACTTGCAGGAAAATATCAATAGAGGTTTACACTACAGTTTCAGGTATTGGATAGTCGGTAGCCAAGAACAACCCAACTTCAACATTATTACAATGGGAAAAGGTGAAAAAGTCTACCTACAACTTTTTGCTGTCGACTCATCCATGAATTCTCTTTTAGATCCTTGGAATAAGTTATGGAACTTATTCCAAGACATGAACATGTTTCCTCGAAAAATGCCCGCTCATGGGAGCGGGCATTTTTCGAGGAAACATGTTCCATATATAATAATAATTCACGACTCACGAAGTAGGTCCAATAACTGACCAAATAGATAGAAATAGCCCTCTGCTTATGAAAAAGAAACTGGTTGGGGCCCCGACTAGTTACATTATTCCGTAACCAATTTCTAAAGAGACCGAAGGAAAACGTGTCATTCATAAAAAAAACGACACTTCTCATTGCCGTTTCTGTGATTACTTTGATTCATATTACTCAAATAAGTAAGTAGCCTATACTTATTTGATGTAATATGAAAACAAAAAGGTAGCTTAGTATCGAGTGTAGTCGTTAAAATTTACTTTCGATTCTCGACTTTATTCTTGAAGGGATTCCATTACACCTAACACCTAATACTTTCCAAAAAATCTTTGTTTGGGGTAAGATGATAGCTTTAAAAGTTTTTAACCACACTAATGCTGCTTCGGAGATTCTTATGGATAGGACTTTCATGTATATTTTGTGGGGAAACCATATTGGACGATATTTGAGGCCCGATATGTGCGCACTATTCCTGAATCCGATGGTGTAGGTATTATTATTTTTTTCGCTCGGAATTTACCAAGTTACGAGCTGTTAAGGAAAAAGAAAGAGGTACTATGACTGTGTATCCTCAACGTAAGCGTATATCAATTCAATTCAGTCACATTTCTACTAATCCAATATTTCTCATAGAAGGTCCTCGTAACTAAGAAAATCCTTTGTCTTATTAGGTACCTCAAACTGTATCGTCTCCGAGGTATCCATCCACGTATAGATATTCATCTCTTTTTATCCAATTCTATTTCGATCTCGCTGTCTCGCTTTATCTCTGGAGTATCTCGTCGCTTCCGCTTCGTAGGTAGTATATTAGGGTTCGGTTCACCGCATTCCCGATAAGGTTAAGCTTAAAAGCCGGTCCCACGTAGTAGCCCTAATTTACGAATGATGCCAATTTTATAAAGGTTTAGCGGAGGAAGCTTCAAATTTTCCCTAAAGTAATCTATATAACATACATATATCCCAATTAATAAGTAATAATAATAAGTCGCTAAATACCATGTGATATGGGAAATTGGGAATGGATCGTAGTACCGTTCCAATTAGATATGGGGTACATTTTATCCCAACAAAACAACGAAAGTTAATTTTAGAAATATTCATTAGAACATTCGACGGAGTTTGAATTAAAATTCAAATGTGATTTTTAATTTGCTTCTTGTAATACAGACACCAATTGTATACGCCTACAACGTGTTTTAGGTAGGTGGCTGAAACCGAGCAAATACAGTGCGTCTTTATCTATTATAAATTTATTATGTACGTAATGTTGTTCGGATGAAATATCATCAAAGGGCTTGTCCCAACCCGAAGATCTAATTTCAATTAAATTTGTTATTATCCTGGTGGGAATTAATTAATTCAAGACGGGTTCATAGACCGAAACAACAAAGAGATAACATAATATGACTTATATAAAACCACGCCTATTCACATAAGGAGTAGGCAGAAACCTTCCTTCCGCTTAGTTACGACTGATACTGACATTTTAACAAAGCCAATTTAATTTTCATTCTATCTCAAGTCAGTTAATTGAGCTAAACTTTTATATTTATTTTACTAGCCGTTTGCCCGCGGACTTCGTCCCGCGTAGACTTGGAATCTGCGTACCCGATGACACTATACTTATAGATAGAAGGTATAAGTTATAGAAGTATTGAAAAAACTGGTTTGACCCGTAGGAAAGCCGTTCCCGTAGAAATAACGGGATAAAAAGTACCCTACATTATTGTCCGGATCTCAAACCATACCAAATTTCATCCAAATCGGTCCACTCGTTGCGACGTGAAGGAAGGACAAACAAACAAACACACTTTCACATTTATAATATTAGTATGGAAGTATGGATTTACTATAGAGCACTAGGTAGGGACTTTTGAAACGGCTCTAATGACTTGGACTAGGTATATTTTACAATTAAATATACGGATCACCCCAGCTTTACTACGAACCTTCCTTCTTCTCACTAAAAACCGGCCAAGTGCGTGTCGGGCCACGCGCAAAGTATAGGGTTCCGAAGTTGACGATGCCCACAGTACCTTTCTAAGACTGATTAGCATCTAGCTAGCCTGTGGTATGAATGACGTGCCCACCCGACGGCCCTGCCGCTCGAGAAAAATCATCATCATAAGTTGGTCGACTATTACTCGAAAGTTTGTACAGCCTACTTAGCTGTGATAGTTTTCCTTTCAACTACGTTATATATGTCACAACCGTGATTTTTTTCAGCCATCCAAATACCACCATTTAGCTGGCAGGGGGGGGGGGGACACGTGACCCTAACAAAAAATAGCACTTTAAAGCTTAATATTTCACAAACACATCACTTAATCAAAAAATGGTTTTAACAAACCCACAATATTTTTTCAAGACCTATTCAACGATATGCCGCACCATGGGGTACGCAAGAAAAAAAAAATACATCCCCACTTTACGAGTAGGGGAGGTACCCTATAAAAAAATATATTTCAACATTTTATTGTACCACTTTGTCAGCGTAACTAATATGCATATTCATGCCAAATTACAGATTTCTAGAACTAAGCATCTCCGAGCAATAGTGCGGACAGACGGACGGACATGGCGAAACTATAAGGGTTCCTTGTGGACTTCGGAACCCTAAAAACACGCCAAAAATACGGACTGTTCAGCAGTTTTAGCAGAATAATATACATGGTGGGTCAGAAAATATGGCAAATAATTAACCCACAGTATCGGCTATCGATTCTAAGTATATTGTATAGGTCTTTGATTTTTTCGAGTTGGTAAAAAAAAAAATTTTGTATAGGATTCAGGCGTCGCTCACACAACCAATCCCATATACATTTTTTTTTTACCAACTCGAAAAAAAATAAAGACCTATACAATATACTTAGAATCGATAGCCGATACGGTGGGTTAATTATTTGCCATGTTTTCTGACCCACCGTGTATACGACTAACCGTGTATTGCGTAGGTCAATTTTTTTTCCGTTTCCGTATTTTTTTTCTAAAATCTTCTCTTAGTGTTCCTCTACACTCCCCAAGAAACCTTCATACCATTCCGGCCCTACGCAGAATTACGTTAGTACTATTACTTATTCTGTGGCAGATTTGTAAATCTTTAATATAGAAAATATCTTTGCAGCTAACATAGTTATAAAATGACTAGGTATTATAAAATCTAGATAGGTACTTCGTAATTTAATCTTACGGAATACCCATTTGGTACTTGAAACGTAATTTTGCATGTTAAACGCGATGTTTGAACATCATCGTCAAAATTACCTACTTGTTTATTTATTTTTTATACCTATGGTATAGGCAAACGAGCGCACAGCTCACGTGATGGTAAGTAGTCACTGCGGCCCATAGACACCGAAATCCTATGATTCCCCATTAAGAAACCATAAGATCTCGAATGCGTTGTCTACCCTGAGGTCTAAGATGGGATGCCTCTCCTACCGGAACACAACAGTGCGAGCACTGCTATTTGGCGGCAGGATAGCGGGGAAAGACGGAATTATTGGTGAACACAATCAACTTAGTTTTAGATGGTTTAAGACAAAACTTTCTTTCACTATCATACTTTTCACAGTCAATGTACTGTTCTTTTGTTGTAGGATGGTAAATGCTGACCTAGGTTTAAGTAGTGTGTGGGGTGTGTGTGTGTGTGTGTGTGTGTATGAGTGTGTAACTGCATATATGGGTATGAGTGAGAGTAGGTATGGATGTAATTAAATTAACTAATGGGTTCGCACACTGTACTATTTCGTAAGTCAACTTTATACTTATATCTATATGCAATTAATGGTGCTAGTCGCGTATAGGTTAATATAACGACATCACTTTGTAGCGACTATTTTTTAAACCCAATAAATGGAAACAATACAGCTTTCTATGACCGGTACTTTCGGCTGTGCGTTGTCTGTCGATCACTCAGTGAACAACAAGAGAGTTGAATATATAAAAACAAATCTTTTTTCATTATCCTTGAGATTGTATCCAAATCACCTTATACTGGATTAGCGATATATATTCAGTACAACGCAATAGATATCCTATCACCAATCCAGGTCAACAGGAAAATTGAATACGAATGCCATCCAATAGATAATTTCTATGAAATGGCGTGATGTGAGCGGCTCGCTTGCAGTTCTAATCGCCGGCGGCCTTTTATGCCCATGATAAACGCCGGATGTTTTGGCGGGACCCTTACTCACTCTGTTTACTACCGCGCGTATATTATCAAATATTGCATTATTATCGTCTATGCAATACATCCTCCGTAGATTCAGTTCGCAGTAGCTTCGAATGATGATTGATGACATCGTGGTTATAATTTTGTTATGTCCAAAACAGTAGGTATTACTACATAGTATAAAACAAAGTCGCTTTCTCTGTCCCTATATCTCTATGTATGCATAAATCTTTAAAACTACGCAACGGATTTTGATGCGGTTATTTTTTAATTGATAGGGTGTTTCGAGAGGAAGGTTTTCGTATATAATTTGTTATAGTTTAACGCTCAATTCCCGCGGGAATCGGTATAGCGTTCCACGCGGGAATTGAGCGTTACACTATAACATATTATATACTAAAACCTTCCTCTTGAATCACTCATCTATTAAATAAAACCGCATCAAAATCCGTTGCGTAGTTTTAAATATCTATGCATACATAGGGACAGCAGCGAACCGACTTTGTTTTATACTATGTAGTGATTAAAAATGGCAATTACCATTCTATGAATTTTGAAATTGTTTCGCGATTAAGCTCTGCTCACAAATGCCTTATGTACTTATATTGTCCTAAGGGACTTTTTAACTCGTTTTTAACTTATTTATTAATCCCCGCTAATTCAATCTCTAGACAATATGTTTCTTGGTTTGTGAAGCATAAGTTTTAGATTTACAAACGTTGTTCTTATTTCTAGATTTACTTACTTTCATGCATATACCCAATACTAAACACGCGTGTGGTTTTTTGCTACTGTTTACCGCCCACTCATCATGTATCGTCCGATGTAAAACAAACTTGAACTTGGGAATTATACATTTTCCCGGAAAACTTTGCGTAAGGAAAAACTGCGGTTTCTCTTTTCGTTGCGTATTACCATAATTATACCCCTTCTTAAAATAATAATACTTAGTTTACGCAACGAAAAGAGAATCGACTGCCTGGTTTCAGTCAGGTAATCGGTCTTCTAACTATTTGAAACTATGTTCCCACCGATTTTGTTACACACCTATATATTTTGTTTAAATGTCTGTTTCCTGGGAAGTTCCATTTATTACTGAATTATGTCAATTTATCTAAGTACTAATTATAATGTGTTATCAAAAGATACAGATAAGTCAACGCACTACAATACACTATTTTTCTAGCATTGACCCTTTAGAAAAACGTTCAGACATAGACATAAATAATACTTCGTATGGACCCGGCCTAACGTAGATACATGTCATGTGTCACCACTTCCTTGGTGTCCAATGCTAAAATGTGACCCAGCTGATACAAGTTAAACTTGTATCAGCTGGGTCACATTTTTCCAACAACGAGACGAGTTTTTAGATACTGAGAAACAAGTTTTTTAAAAACGCTTATTGTAACGCACGCTCGGTGACAGAACTTTGGATTGGACACCGAGGAAGTGGGGACATATTACGTGTACGTTAGACCGGGTCTATATTATTTACGTCTATGCGTTCAGATATGTAATGTAATGTAAGATAGAAATATAGGAATCAAATCATTTCATAGGTACCTACTGAAATTATTGAAATAATAAAAATCCATTGACTATTCGTTTTTGTTTAAATTGGCAAAATACTTATTGTATATTATTGCTAATTAGCTAGATCTTTAGAAATTACATCTGCGTTCGTTGATTTGGTGCGTAGATACAAGACAATATAAGTAGCGCATTGCCGGACGAGTCAGTTAGAAGGGCTGAGCGAAGCGAAGCCTTCTATTAGTAAGAGGCCGGCAATCGCAATTGCGGCCGAGGTATATATAATGCTTTTCTCAAACAGCGAGGAAATACGTAAGGTCAGTCGGGGCAAGTGCGCCAGGATGGGGTAAGTGCGCCTAACATAAATAAATCGAAACCTATAAATATTACTCAACTAGTAGTTGGCTGTTTACAAGGCATAGGGGTGAAATAAATTTAGGCGCACTTACCCCACATCAGTATTTACTACTTCCATGATCGTGGATGATTTGACCATGGAAGTTGTACTTATTACCTCCATGGATTTGTCAGTTTCCCTACAGAGGTGTGTCAAATAGCAAGCGAATTAAAAAAAAACAGACAAGACAAATACACGGCATATTTATGGCCCTCACCTTCGGCTCGGGCCACAGACACCTGCGATCTGGGACATTTACGATATCACCACCGTAGGTCTGTAATGTATTATTTCAATATCGCCCATGAATTACTTGAAGGCTCCAAATGTTAACAACTACATACAAATTCGACTTAAATCAAAAGGCATCTCACGGTTAGGGTTGCCATCTGTCCGTTTTTTTGAGTCTTGTCCGGCCAAATATGTATGTGCCCGGCCTGTCGCGATTTTTTTCAAGCGTTTTGTTGCACTCGTCACAGGGGGGAGGGGAGAACTATGCGTTGCTTGCCTTTGCTGTACGGCCTAATACAGTGCTTTTTCAGGAGATTTTTCCGTAGATGGGAACCCTGCTCACGGTTCGTGACCGAACAATTTACACATAGATTTTTTGATATTACTTTAATTGTCGTCGTACAGAGACCCAGTTGGTCGCAGTGTGAAGTACCGGACGGTTGTTCGTAAATCTTCGTTTGTTTGTATTTGAGTGTTAATCAATACGGCTGGAAAATTTATTCCATCGGCATCGCGACTATATGATGTGACAACGCTTTCTTTGTCGAAGTTCAAAGTATGTACTTGCTGTATCTTCGCATTGTGTTCCGTGGGAAAGGTATTATAATTACATTTATTATTATTATTAAATTTTAGTATACGTAAAAAATAGCTCTTAACCTACTGCTACTTTTATGTCCTAGGCTTTTAAGTGACTATAATATATCGAACGACACGCATGCACATGGTATCTATATCTATATTAATATTAAAAATGCGAAAGTAACTCTCTCTGTCTGTCCGTCTGTCTGTCTGTTACCTCTTCACGCTTCAACCACCGGGCCGATTGCAATGAAATTTGGCATGGAGATAGTTGGAGTCCCGGGAAAGGACATAGGCTACTTTTTATCCCGTAAAAACGCGAAGTTCCCGCGGGAACGCGATAACCGAATTCCACGCGCTTCTGCCCGCGACTTCGCCCGCGTGGAATTCGGTTATCGCGTTCCCACGGGAACTATGCGTTTTTCCGGGATAAAACGTAGCCTATGTCCTTTCCCGGGACCCCAGATATCTCCATGCCAAATTTCATCTCAATCGGTCCAACGGTTGAAGCGTGAAGAGATAACAGACAGACAGACAGAGTTACTTTCGTATTTATAATATTAGTATGGATATGCATATGGATATTATGGATATGGATTAGCGTCGATAGTTAAGTGACTTAGTAAGTCGAGCGGGAAACAAATATTAATTGTATGCTTGTATCTAATCCGGCACTGAAAACATCGAACGCACATCTAATGCTAATTAAAGTGCCGCGCTGTTGGGAAAAAAGCGAAGTAGGTATCGTATTTGGAGCGTGACAGGTACTAATGAGCCGCGGCCGGGAATCCGGGACGCTGGCTGTCATCCGCTTCCAGGAAAACTGAAAAGTAGGCCACTGCCGGCCCGTGCAAGCGGGCGGTTCGCACGCGGCGGACGGACCGCCGGGGGCCACGTGCACCCTTTGTTTCTAAATTAAACGAATTAGCTATACCACTGGCACAAGCAAGATCTCTAAAACATTGGTTTAAGACCGGCCCACACATCATAAGAAATTTCTGTCAGAGAAATTGTGACGCTCCCCGGAAGATACCCGGATGGCACTCGGAGCATCGGCAGCCTTCCGGCGAGCATTAGAAATTTTCCGTCAGAATATTTCTTATAACGAGGGGCCGATCTTCGGGATCGTTTTACATACTTACACTAACATTGTGACCACAGAATTTTACCGATCAAATCACTACTAATGTAAAAATAATATTAGATACATTATCATTGAAATTGTTTTTCTAACACAGATTTTTTTTATACCAATCTTTATTGATTTGTGTTCTTTACTTTTACTTCATCAAGCATCTCCGGTAAACCGTGGTAGCCTTTAAGGTTTGACCTACCGCCTCTCATGCAGAGGGAGAGAAGGCATTCGAATCCTGCTCGCACCTCTGAAATTATTCATGCGTGAAGTCCAATTTCGGGGTCATTTGGAAAGCAAAGCCAAGTTGGCGTCGAGGAAGCTACGTGTACTAAACAGAGCAAGACGGTACTTCACGTCGGGTCACCGGCTTTCACTTTATAAAGCCCAGGTTCGACCCCATATGGAGTACCGTTCTCATCTCTGGGCCGGTGCACCTCAATACCAGCTTCTTCCGCTTGACTCCATCCAACGTAGGGCAGTTCGTATTGTCGACGAACCCAAACTGACGGACAGTCTAGAACCCCTTAGCCACCGGAGGGACGTTGGCTCTCTGTGTGTGTTCTACCGTTTGTACAATGGGGAATGCTCTGAAGAACTTTTTGAAATAGTGCCACCGACGCGATTCTATCACCGCACGTCCCGCCTCAGAAGTAAGGTCCACCCCCACGTGTTGCTGGACGCCTGGCAACCCAAAAACGTTCGGGCTTCGCGTTCTTTTCTTCCGAGAACGTGTAAGCTTTGTGTGCTGCAAAAATGTGCGGAATTCAATTTAAATTTATCACTGAGCTTTTCGGTGAAGGAAAATACCTGCACGCATCTGCGAAGTAATTATGTCAAATAGGGATGACGACAACTTTTTTTCCTTAGTCTATCAGGAAGATTATTGAAAAGTATTGGACACGTATTTTTTTATTTTTTTACGTAATCAAACTTATACGGAGATATATTGAGTTGAAATGTCGCGTGACGTCACGGTTAGGTACGATTTATACCCAACGGTGACGTAGTTAGCCCCCACTCTCCAACTTTAATGCGTTTTAACTTGTCATTCTTTGTTAATTTGATAAAACAAAAAATACGTGTCTAATATTTTTTTATTACCTGACTGACGGACTAATTAGAATTTCGATTTCTTCACACAGTTTGTAAAGAGATGTATGCACTTTCGAAACTTGTTACTAAGGAAGGAGGCTCAATAGTGGATACATATTTCTGTAGTAGACTGTATTAAGCAGTTACTAAACGTATATTATCACCAAGGTTGTTTTTGACGTTGGCTTCAGATTAACTCAAGGCTCTAAAGTCTATTCATTAGTGTCGCGTAGTAACTAGATGCGTTTGTCAAAACGAATTATTTACCAAATGAGTATAAGCATCTGGACAAAATACAGATAAGTATCAGTTTTAAGTATAAGAAGACGAAAACTGCAATAATAAAGTTAATAAACAAGTATGCATTGATATCAATAGAACACTAGACAGCGGGCTATCTACTCGTACAAAGATCATGTAATATGTTGTTTCCTAGTAAAATATTTATGACTTCATAATGCGATAAAAATATAATATTATGTATTATCTACGTTTTCCTCGAACTGAAGCAATCAATCACATGCTACTGAACTACTTCCTTTTTATAGTTTATAAAAAAGAATCGTTTTAGAGCGGGATCATATCAATTCGATTATATAACCGTATTGATATGATCCTGCTCTAAAACGTAAACGCACATAATATGTGTGTAAACAAATAATTAGCACTATAATCATAAGTACCTATAAAATATAGATCCTTAGCGATGCGCCCGGCTTCTCAAGGGTAGAAGACCAACATATTATACACCAAAACTTTCCCATAATCTATTAGTGAAAACCGCATGAAAATCCGTTAAACAAGTACTTTTTGTGTTTATCGGAAACAGGCAGAAAGACGCGGCGGGCGACTTTATAATATGTAGCAATGCTAAAGCTTTTACAACAAAAACAAAACCATGGTAGTTCCTAAATATCGGTTTAAACAATAACTCAATTCAGTAAGGGCAATTACCTAAGACTTATTTCATATTTCTAAGTTATTACTTAAACGCAAATCTTAGAAAGTAATACCACCACCCTACCCTTCCTACTATACTTACTATTCATAACCCAATGATTAGTAAAGCCTACCCGCTTGGTGAGGTAACAATCCGTGATTAACTTCTAAGCCGAAGAATGCCATGCGTACCTACCCGCAACCCAGGCACTAAAACATTTCGAGGACAACTTGCGGTTTTAGCCGGTAGGAGTCCCGGCAGAACGGGGTAGTGTCCATAAAGATTTCAGGAAAAAAAACGTATCAATCCGCGCGTTTTTGCCGCTCGTTTACAGCTTTCATATTTTGAGCACGATACGCTTAATTTTAATTAAAATGTAGAGTGCCCCAGATAGTTCATTCCAGCGGCAACCCTGAACCACATCCCATGTCATAACAATCACTCGAGCCATCAGAATCAATTGAAACCGTTTAATCTGATTTTATTGTTTGACCAAGGCTGACTATTTTGATAACTATTCTGTGGAACATTCTCATTTTGGCTTATTATTATTCATCTTTTCTGATTGCCCAGTGACATAAAGGCTGCGTTCCGAAACGCGCTCAGAGCGCTCATAGCACCTTGCATTTTTCTTGCACTATTCCTCTTGAAAGTCGAGTCCTAAGAGGAAAAAGGGTGCAAGGTGCTGTAAGAGCTCTAAGCGCAATTCGGAACTCAGCCAAAGAGTCATAAGATTTCGAATGCGTCACCTTTCTTTGACTCTCTCCGGAACACAGCAAGGCGAGTATTGCAATTTGGGCATAGGTTAGCGAATAAGACGGGCCCTGCAATTTATTCAGCAAATTGACCACACTTTGTATTTCCGATTTCCCTCTCTTTCAATTTAATAGCCTTTCGGTGAAGTCCCAATAGATTTCGCCACATTTGGAGACTCTTGTACGTCATTTTTGCGTCTACCGAAGAAGGAATCTGAAATGGTTCAGCATTCAACGTCGAACAAATAATACTCATAAGTTCAAACCGATCTCACCCCTTGAAAATCATTCGAATCATAGAATGTTAACCTCGTACAACATGACATTGCTCTCAGCACAGTCATGAATATGTAGATTTCACGCTCATTTCATTTAAAGCAAAGTATGCAAATTGAATGAACCATTTTTTCCCATTTCAACTAAAACGACACGAAATAAAAGATCTCCTTTAACATTGTTTTGCATATGTCTGGATAAAATTTTACTGCCTGAATTCTTTCGATAATTCATAATGAGCATTGACTTTCTTGTTTGTGTTACTATTCTTTGAAGTAAATTTCTTAATAATTTTGATAAGTTTTAACTCTCTTTAATCGCTCTTCTCAGAGCATCGATATCTTTTAAAAAGATAAGTATTTCTTTAACTTCACGTATATTGGGGAAACTAAGCAAGGCAAATCCAAATAAGTCTCATTTCGAACAACAAAATGATCGAATCATCTTCTTATACTAATAATTATTATTATACTACTACCGCCTATTTGCGTCCCACTGCTGGGCACAGGCCTCCTCTCATCACGAGAGGGTTTGGGCTATAGTCCCCACGCGGGCCCAGTGCGGATTGGGGACTTAACGCACATCTTTGAATTACTTCGCAGATGCGTGCAGGTTTCCACACGATGTTTTCCTTCACCGAAATGCTCAGTGGTAAATTCAAATTGAATTTCGCACATAAGTAAACATAGCCATAGAGCCGGAATTGAACTCCCACTCTCTGCATGAGAGGCGGTAGGTCGAACCACTAGGCCACCACGACTTCAATAATAATTATTATAGGTCTGTTGAAAAGTCGCGTCTGTAACTTGAAAATTTAAAGAGAATATCAAGTCAGGGGGACTATAAAAACAATACTAAACACAAAATAATGCTTTAGTAGGTATTTATCATCATCATCATCATCATTTCAGCCAAAAGACGTCCACTGCTGGACATAGGCCTCCCCCAAGGCTCGCCACTCAGACCGGTCCTGTGCTAGGTATGTATGTATGGACGGATTGCAACAAAATTTGGTACGGGGGTAGTTTATAACGCTGGTCAACATATAGTCTACTTCTTATCCCGGAAAAACGCGTAGTCCCCGCGGGAACGCTATTATCAAATTCCACGCGGACGAAGTCGCGGGCAAAAGCTAATTATAATTAAGACCGTCTATACTCGTATACAACTTTGATTGTACATGCTACCGATATTGACCAATAACCCATAAACAGGGTCAAACATCATGTTTTATCTAAGAAAAGTCGAACTGTGACGCACGTAGGCCACGACTCCTTGCCGTGCAATATATTATAAACATCGTATCGGAAGGCCGTACTTATCGAGACCTCCAGTGTATCTATAACAATGATTTTTAACAGTCAAACTTGACGATTATATAATTATGATATCTGATGGTTGGAGACCTGGTGACCCGTAACACAGGATTATCCTAGCTCCGGCACCAGTCTCCACCGCATAAGTCTACTTACCCTATCTTGCCTGTATTATGTAATAAGATAAGTTGAATATTTTGTACTTTGGTGGTGGAGAGAAATAAATAAATTGATTGATTGATTGATTGTTTTTTTTTTTATAAATAAATATCTTGGTACATTTCACACATTTTGACCTAGCCCCAAACTAAGCAAAGCTTGTACTATGGATGCTAGACAACGATATAAATACTTATACATGGTGGGTCAGAAAATATGGCAATAATAAACCCACAGTATCGGCTATCGATTCTAAGTATAAGTATAGGTCTTTAATTTTTTTTGAGTTGGTAAAAAATATATATTTTGTATAGGATTCAGGCGTCGCTCACACAATCAATCCCATATACAATTATTTTTTTTACCAACTCGAAAAAAAATAAAGACCTATACAATATACTTAGATTCGATAGCCGATACGGTGGGTTAATTATTTGCCATATTTTCTGACCCGCCGTGTATAGAGAAATACATACATAATATATAAATACTAACATCCATGACTCGAGTACAAACATTCCTGTTCATCACACAAAGTTTGCCCCGAGCGGGACTCGAACCCGCGACCATCGGAACAGAAGGCAGGGTCACTACCAACTGGACCAATCCGGCCGTCTCATTAACTTGCCTTCTCGTATTGAATAATGACAGTGGAAATAGAAAAAGAACAATTTCAGCGACATGAACACTGCTATAGGTACTTTTACACTTAGTTATTTATTTATTGGAGATAAAAAGAAATTAACAAAGATTGACATTAATAAATAGTAGCTAAGTAACAATAGGTAGTTGTTGTTATGTCCTTAACATTTCTCGCTAAGAACATAAAGTTGCATATAAAGTTGGTTATATTTTGTGAAAATTATAAATCCTATCCTACTAATATTTGGAAAGTACCTATAGGGGAGCACCCCTCCCTAAATTCCCCGTGTTACCTACATGCCGCATTTCAACTTTCTATAGCCAGTTGTTTCGACTGGTCATTGTTTGTCAGTCATTTAATCAGTAACAGTATGGTAACAGTAGAGTTTACATTATGTTATTGATTGACGATTGTTTAAATGAACTATCGTGAAACGATTTTTCCCGATACAAGTGCGTCATGGAAGTCACCTACCATTTAAATCCGTTTCATATTTATCTATTACAAAGTTCTCCGACAGACCAACATACAGTATTCCGAGACTTGGTTTATTTTTGATACCATGTAGCGTACTGATAAATTGTGGATAACCACTATTTATTGTAAGATGATGAAAAAAATTATTCATAACCAGTAAGAACCAGTTTTTATCTTTTAAAGTGCTTACTTATTAAAAAAAATCATTTTAATAGATACTTACTTTCTTACACGGCTCGAATACTTTTGCTAATTTGCATTCCGATAAATTATCCCAAATTATTGATAGAAGACTTCTTTTATATTATTCCAATTAATTAAAAATGTATTATTTGTTTTTCCTTAATATTAACCTTCTCAAGGAAAAAAAAAGCTTTTTTAAATAATTATTATTGAATCTTGAAGCTTTCTCCGTTCAAACGAGCGTCGAACAACTTAGGTTATTTTCGGCTTAATTAAGTCTGCGATGTTAAGGTTCACTCTGTACTTTAATTTGCAATTAAGTTCACGTCATAAGTAGGTACCTTGTGCGTTTAGTAATCTTAATTACTTAAGAATTGTGTTGGTCTTTTCGAGACGGTAAGTTTTGGAAATTATTATTTCGTTACAATTTAAACGTATTGTCTGTAAATTGCTAAGGAAATTTTAGGCAATTTCCTGAGAACAGTATAGCGTTATATTTAACGTTGACGAGTCCTTCAAATGCGATCGGAGTAACTAACCTTTGACATATCACAAACGATGAGAACCACAAACCATGTATTAAAGTAGAGACAACAAATGCTCGTACTTCGCGCGTAGCCCAACTAAACGAGTGTTCTAATTAATCCCTTTAGTTGAATTCGGACCATTCAAGATGAAAGTAAATGTTAAAGATGTTTTTAACCGACTTCTTTTTGGAGATAGTATGAGTTCCGGGATGGCCATTTTTTACCGTAGGTAATCACGCGTAAATCCTGCGGGAACGGTGGAACCGAATTCCACGCGGTCAGAACAGTCCATAATAAAATCATAAATAAAGGATAAAGTAAAGCCGTCTCCCCACACACACAAACGCTTCGTATAAAAATTTCGCGCTACACAAGGACAATACATGAACCGCAGTAGGTTTTTGGCCTAAACGTACTGTATTAACCAACTTTGCGTTGCGGTTTCCCGTCACACACACGATAAGAGTGGGTTGATTTAAAACTACGTGTGCGGGCGGGTATTGACCGCTAGTTAATCCTGACCTCCTGGGACCCGAATCCGAATGGTGTTAATCGAATTTGAAACCTTTATGACCAAATTCCCAAAGGTCACTTCACTTTCCGACCGAAGATTTGATATTCAATTACAACCCAGCAAATTTTAATTTAATTATAACTTATTTAATTATACAATTTTGTTTTGAATTCGTGCAACTTAGAAGATGAATGTTGCGATTGACAACATAAAACAAGTAGCATTCATTCTAGTCCAAGCCATCCCAAGTTGTTCCATACAGAATAGTATATTTTGATGCAAGTGCGAAAAGTTTGTCATTTTATCACGAGTCCGTAGTTATGTTGGCGCGAGCGAAAGCGAGCGTTAACACTAGGAACGAGTGAAAATGACAATTTCGCACGTGTATCAAACGACATTTTTTAATACATTTGCGCTCATTACGCTCACTAGCTGTCAAAAAACAAAAAAACGCTCGTTCGGAAATGACTAACTTTTGGCACGTTAAACAGGTATCGAAATGTTTGCTTTTTGAGCACCTGTATTAAAAACGTAATTTTGTGGATAGTGCTATTATTAATTAACGCAGCATATTAACGGACAATTCGATGCAAGTTACCCTAGATTGACGATTTCAGAAAGCCGGTAACATTCTTCCTTTTTGACTGTCAGAAGCTTATTGTTACCTCTTTTGTTACAGACGAAGCATACATGAAGCTAGCCCTGGAGACGGTCGAGGAGCTGGACTGGTGTCTGGACCAGCTGGAGACGATACAGACGCACCGCTCTGTATCAGACATGGCCTCACTTAAGGTAAGTGCAGCGTTCAAAATGACACTGAAAATTTATGTAAGTGTGCGTCCAGATCTGGGATTTTATTGTATTTGAATTAATCGCCACAAAAAGCGCAATTGATTTAGATTCGAACAATGGGAAAAAGAGCGGTTGGTTTGGACTGGGAAAACAAAGTGGCAAATGCAGTACAGCGGCTGGTCAATGCGCCGCGAATGCGCAGCTCGCGAACCACTCGCAAGCGGTCCATTCGCCAGATCTGAACGCACCGTAAAGGTCTTTAATGTGAATTTGCCATTTTTATTTTACTCACTACTTTCTACTCCATTCACGATCAAGTTGTCATTAAATTTACCTAAGCATACGCCAATCGCAGCTCGAACAAGTTGTCAATAGAGAAAGAAAACTGCAATTTTATATGTGACAACTTGATTAAGTACCAAGAAATTTTCAGATACGCCTGCTACAAAGTTCAATAAGTTGAATGTGCGTGTTGTGTCGTACAACGTAATCACCAGTAGCAAATAGATAAGTAATGACTTATTGTGACGCGGGAATTATAAACAGGTTGTGAGTGAATCACTGCTATAATTAATGTATAATGGATTGAATTGATGGACTGCCTCTCGGTGCGCCGTTTCGCACTTCTAACGGTACAAGAACGGGAAAAAAATCTACTACTACTACTAGGCCCACTACATCCACTAAGTTACAAATTAATAGCCCACTATTAGCCTGGTCGCAAAAATATTAGTCGAGGTAGCTGGAACATTCAGCTTTGGATGGATAGAGGTAGAGGTTGAGATGGAGAGAAAGAGAGCCTGCTGTTCAGTATGAGTTTGATAGACATAGACATTATCTCTCAATATACATTACAGCATTATTTACATACATGTCAAAATATGTGAATTTATATTGAGATCTTCAACAAGATCGATAACAAGTTTTAAACAAAAAATAGAAAAAATAAAATCCATTTGGAAGCTCAAATGTATTTAAATATGTACATATGTATTATCTTATAAACGGCACGATGACAAGTATCAACAATGACTTACTATAGCATTTATCATAACTACGTAAAAACAAACATCTAAAGCAATTTATGACGCGGACGCTAAATGTATGCATTATTCAATACGGCAAAGTTGAATGGAAAACTGTCACAAGTGGATTATGCAGCGTATTAAGAAGTTATTACGGTATGCCTATTTGCTATGCGATTGCTTATCCTCTCGCGGAAAGTTACCGCAGTAAAAACACGAACTGGGACTTATATGTTAGCACTTACGGATTCTCGCATGATACTTATGCCCGCATTCCACTGAAAAAGAAAATTAGCGGAAAATGACGAGCTGAGCGGACCGCAGCAAAATAGTTTTGCAATTTACCTTCCATTGTCAACGGATAAAAGCGGCGCGAGCACAAAAAGTCGCGGGTCTATGCGACGTCGGCGTTCAAAAGTTCATAATAATATGTTATTAGGTTATAGCGGATACATTTTTAACTCGCGCAAAACGCTCGCGCTTTAGTTCGCCCGGACCACTCTTAGGCCGGTTGAGCTCGTGGTTTGAAAAACGCTTCTTGACAAAATGTAGTAGATACTTCCACAGCAGTGCACGCGAGCCCGCTACGTACGGACAATTACAATGGGCCCAAGTATAGAGAGAGAGTGCTTGCGTTAAGGCCATTCCTATACCCAGCTCTGCCGTCACTGTCACTCGTGCAACGAGTGAAAGAGAAAGCGCTACGCACAGAACGCCCGATTTAGTTAGTATTTGACGCGTTTTAATTTCTATAAAAATACCTGCTAAAAACATGGCATTTATAAAGCTGTCGATGTATGCATATAATATGGATTTTTTTTCTGTAATATTTAGTTTTACACTGTTTGATATAATAAACTGGAGTAAAGTTGGATTAAAGTCCGAGTTAGTTAGGTTACTTTGGAATTATATTTTATCGAGCGAAGTTTCGTAAAACGTGTAATGAAAGCTGTCAATGGAAGGATGATATAATCAAATATAACATATGTATTTTTCAAATTTTTTACTTTTAACATTTCTTAGAAAAGTATGATCTTAAATGAGCAATTTGACGATGCTGGGCCAGGGAACGGCCTTAAGCGTACGTATTAGTAGTTTTCCGGCTTTTTTCAGTAGATGCACTTATATGCAGTTCATTGTTGCGAGCTAACCGGAGTCTGTTTCGCTCTCAGTGGCAAGCGGGCCTTAGTTTTGTGCCTTGTGGAGATCACTCGAGCGGCCCATGATTCTGTTTCACACGTAAATTGTTGATATATGCCGTTATAACATCTCTATTAGAACATAATCTCTGAATTACTAACCTTGTACAATAATCTCTCAGTTTTCCGCGTATGTATGTAAGTTAAATGATGATATTGACGTCCTCCTATTAATGTGAATTTAAAACGAAGATTTGATGATCCGCATTTTTAACAGACTTTATTTAGATATAAATATCTATAAATAAATAAATATCTTGGGACATTTCACACTTATTGACCTAGCCCCAAACTAAGCAAAGCTTGTACTATGGGTGCTAGACAACGATAGATAATTATCTTCTCTTTAATTCTCCTTTCCTAGATACCATATTATCGTATAGAAATAGTTCAATGAAAACCAAGAGGTTTAAGAGAGGAGGAAGGCACATTAAAGTGTATAGCGCACTTCTACTACATATTTATTTGTATAATAAAATATCTCGGTGGAACGAGGTAAGGTAAACGGATCCATATGCCAGAGAATCGTGGTCGCTCCACACGTATGCCCTTCTTTTACCCTGAAACAAAACGTGCTAGCAAACTTTCCCCGCCGATATTTCAACCTACGTATTTATATTAAACCGATTACTTTCGTAATATTCGATATTCGATCTCACATATAAAGGCTCGTTTCGTTCGCGAAAGTTTTAATGATTTCTCGAAAAGATGGATCAGATCCGCGCTTCAAAGTCGATATCTTGAATTTACTTATTATTCATCTCACGTTATATTTAATGAGTTTGTTGGGATTCTTAAGTAACGTCCAAGTTTACGTTCCCAAACTAAGCAGGGTTTATAAATGAGCATTTTTCTTTTCGATAAATACCTAAAGGAAAACCTGGTTTTTGTTTTATTTAATACTAGCTTCTGCCCGCGGCTTGAGAATGAGTTTTCCCAGATATTAGAGCTATTAGCTAGATCGTTTTCTTGTACCTACGCTTAAATCTCTATATTTCAAACTAGCAATTTGAGTTGGGAAAAAAAAATGTATATGGGATTGGTTGTGTGAGCGACGCCTGAATCCTACACAAAATATTTTTTTTACCAACTCAAAAAAAATTAAAGACCTCTGCAATATACTTAGAATCGATAGCCGATACTGTGGGTTAATTATTTGCCATATTTTCTGACCCACCATGTATAGTCCCCTCGACTTGATAGTTCTTTTAATTTTCAAGTTGTAGACGCGACTTCTTCTACAGACTTATTATTAGTATACCTAGATTGCGTCAAAATCGTTAGTCTTTTCTGAGAATTATATTACCTGTCTAAGTATAAATCTATGTTCTAGGAGGTCTAGTTAGTTTCCCACGGACTTTCTCAGCGAGAAATATACGAGATATGTATAGGATATCCCGTACAAAGTGACCCGTAGGTCTAGTGTATTTTTTACACCAAAAATGCAAAACGATGTCACGAAGTTATTCGAGTAAACTATTCACGATCAGTTTTGTTTTAACACGCGAGTGTAAGCTTCAACTTCGGGCTCGGTTTGTTTTTACCTCTTCTCACATGAGTGTAAATCTTTATTTGCGCTAAACGCATCGAACGCGTTTTAGTTTATTCATCATTTTTGTATGAGAACACAAACAGCACCCCTAGCGGCAAAACATGGAGTCAATTCAGCGAGTGACATTTACTTTACGAAAACGGATGTGAATTCGTTTACACGTTTTCTGACTAACTGCGAGTGTAAGCTCGTATTTGACAGTTTGAAAAGTAAATTAAACGAAACGCAAGAAGTAAAGTTACTCACCCGACTTTATCACGTGAGAACGTGAGAACTTAGGTTTTCGAACCTGTCGAATCCAAATTTACTTCAAAATTTTAGATTATTTAAGTGAAATAAATGATATATGTATGTCGTCTATGTCTTAATATGCTTGTATTGTGTTCTTGAGATAATTTTTACTAAGTATGTTATTTATTTAAGCTTCTTCGCATACGTATAAGTGTGTCTTTCTTTTTTAATGTTGAGATACTCCACGTTTGTGACGAATATACCTATAACTATGTACTTCGATTTGGTTTAACAAAAAACTAAATTACATAAATTACTCCGGGTTGCCTAGAAATTTTAGAAAATGTAGGTAACTTGGCAACACTTATGGCCATTTTGACAATTTTGACAGAAAAAACCTGAAGAAACGCAAACGCGATCGAGACGTTTTAACTCACTGCCTGCCGTCACATATTTGACATTGTCATGATTGACGTTTACCAAGCCTCCTCAAATTTGATATTAATGATAATTTAAATGTTTATTATTGAATAATTGCCGGTCTGAGGCCAATATTTTGATAATGGCGAAGTGTCCAAGACAGAAACCATCAATTTTATAGTGTATAGCGGATGTCGCAAAGTGATGGTGACAATACATGAACGTGTGCGAGAACGGTGTTGACAAATGCACTCAAAGGTTAAAGATGAACGATTTACGAATAGTTTACTCGAAGTGTTTTGAGTTGAGAAGATGGACGTTGACGTTTGTTTCACCTCAGCCTCACCAAGTTTACTTGATTTATCTTTTATATCGTACATTAATTGTTTCCTCCATACAATGCTCGGCCCGTAGGCCATACTTGAGAGTGGCAAAATTGTCTTGCATATACTTAGAAAGAAGCCATTATATAAGAGAACAGAAGAGAAGAATTATATTTTAAGATCCATACTTTGAATTGAGCCAAATTTCTTGTAACGTAGAAAGAATTGGCGCAGCTCGTGTTACTTTTATCAAATACAAAGGAGAATGCGTGCATAGAAGCAAGAAACAGTAAGTATTAGACATAATAATAGTATTTATTTTTATTTGACATATGCAATACCCACTGCTGGGCACAAGCCTCCTCTCATCACCAGAGGGTTTGGGCCCTACACAGGCGCAGTTTGGATTGGGGACTCACACATGTACCTACATTCTTGAATTACTTCGCAAATGCGTGCATGTTTCTTTACGATTCACTATGTTTTCGTTCACCGCAAAGCCAAGTAGTAGGTAACTTTTGCACAAAAGTAACTCAGAGATGCGAGCCGGATTCGAACGCCCGCCGATCCTCTGCATGAAGAGTTCTATAGGTGATGGTATGGGTGAAATGGTTCCGAATGGAGGACCGATCACCCGACTGATCCAGGCAGTCGTCCCCTTTCATAAATAGGCGATGGTGGCCTAGTAGTTGGCCACCATCACGGCTTCAATTAAATACCTAATATACACTTACATTTTCTTTCAGTGTTCCTTCTGGCTCTGCCCCATCAAGTCAAGTGGAACTGTGGCAACTTTAAGACCAGACCCCGTGGCTGAGCCAACTACTGATTCCTACCAGAATTTCATCAAGTTTTAAGTAGTTTAAACACTAATAAATCATGCTATATATTCCATTGAGTTTATTATTGGTGTTTTTTATTGTAAGTATGTATATTTCTTTAGCAAATGTCAGCAACTAGCAACTGATCGATCAAAGCACAACCGAAGCTACTAACCGCAGAAAACTGAAATTTGGCATATAGGTTCCTTGGGGAATTGGGGGGTGTTACTAAGCATAATTCCCGCGGGAACGCTCCGAATTCCACGTGAATGAAGTCACCGTCGGAATAAGCTAGATTGATATAATGCTTTTAGGTATTCGCATCAGTCAAGAATGTTGGCCGCTCTATTTAGCTATAAGTACCTACTAAGCCACAATTTTGCATTTATAGTATTTCCCTTTACATGATTTATTTAACGTTAATCTACCACATATGTAGCGGGAGTGGTGATGATGAGAACAAACTACTTTCTTGGTTAGTTTCAAGTTGATTTATTTCATAATAATTTAGAACGCTTAAATGGGTGGGGCTCACAAGAATGTGCCGTCACACACTGGAAATTCTTGTGAGCATCACCCAATATGTACTTATGTCTACCGAAACGATAATCCATGACACGGCCTATCTCTCTTCCGTGCCGTGCCTTGTGGACGATGCCAATGGTGCTGGCACAATCCTCCACGCCTGGAAAGACTATTCCTATATCGACTACGTCGCGATGTACGCCTCTTCATCGTTCAGCAAAAAGGCTGGTTTCAAGCGACCGATTGATTCGCACGTCGCTTTGCCTTCTCTATTAATCAGGTTCCCACGCTTTGCTCCTCCTCTCAACCACTATAAATGGGCCATCATAAGGCGGCGTTAGAGTAGGGCGGAGTATGACGCTTCTTACGCTTCTTGTGAACATTTCTGTAATTGGCCTTTCCCTTCTTGGACCGAGACAACATTAGCAATACTTAAGTATCTTCCCTTAAACATCTCTGTAAAACTATCGTAGGAACAGTTCCTCATTAAAAAACATTCCTGCGGTAGCCTAATCGGTATTCCATATACTTTCCTCGCAGCGCTATATCCGGTTTCTTCCTGTAAACTATGCTTGTAAACAACTCCTAAGTCCCAACTATAATATGGTAGGAAACTCTTCAATCGAGTTCTCTCTTTCGCTTCTTGCCCAAATACTAGCTATATCTACAGATAGCCATGGAGGCAATACCAGCAATTTTGTAAGGCACTGAAAAGTCCTGCATGCCGCGTGTCTTCTAAATTTTATCTCCATGTTTAGTATCTTCAAAAATGTTCAAACTATTAGCCTGACAGTGACCTTGACAGATCGAATTGCGTATACTACTGCGTTTCTGTCATACTAAAAGTCACTCGAAAACGTGAACGTTTTCGTTTACTCACTTACTCGCTCGTCACTCATTCGTATTAATCAAAATACACTCGCTAAACCTTGTTACAAAACGTACCGTTAGGGGCGCTGTTCAAGTTTTCATACAATCTTGATGTAAACGCAAACGCGGTCGAGAAGTATTTTCCAGGTCCGAAAAATACACTTGAGGTACCGTTTTCATTGCTGTTGAGTGAAATTAAAAGAAGAGACTTTGACTTGACTTTACAGATAACAATTATTGAACAGATTTCAAGATGCTTTCTTAACAAGTGCATAGATGCTTAGGCGTCTGAGTAACTAAGAGTACATGCTTGCATTATTATAATTACACACTATGCAAATGTAAACATACAACAACAGTACTCCACTACTAGTTTGTATCTCAAATACCAAACGTAGCGTGCGTGGGTGTGACAAACTTAAATAAAGATAACGTCTTAGAATTTCTCTTGCCACGAAAAATAACCGCGTATTTCTGAGGAATGCCATGATTTCATTTCAGTTTAAATTCATGTTTACATGCTAACAAAGCGAAAATTAAAATGATCCCTCGAGGAAAGCTGTCTTTTGTTCGGAATCAGACAGCTCTTTCGTATTATCTTATTCTTGTTTTTTCGAGATGTAGCGAATTTTTAATTCTTAGGAAATCGATCGAAGTCCTTGAATATTTCGTTACGTGTAGGTAATCATTTTTAACTTCTGCTCGATTCAGCATTTGCAAAGTAAATGTTTAAAGTAGGTATTCATGGACTTACTACTACTACTACTACTACTACTATAGCCTATTTGCGTCCCACTGCTAAGCACAGGTCTTCTCTCATAACGAGAGGGTCCCCACGCGGGCCCAGTGCGACACATCTTTGAATTATTTCGCAGATGCCTGCAGGTTTCCTCACGATGTTTTCCTTCACCGGAAAGCTCAGTGGTAAATTCAAATTGAATTTCGCACATAAGTAAACTTAGAGGGATCGAACCCCCGACCCTCTGCATGAGGCAGTAGGGCTTCATGGACTTCGTGAAAGTGCTTTTACGCTAGAGTATACCGCGAAGTAGTAGGTAAGGTTTATGAATGGATCGATGTGCCTGACGTCACGCCAGCCGTGGCACGATGCATAATACACAGCCACTAACTAAGGACCCACTACGACCAAACTTACTAACTAAGCCTCTGTTTACCACGCTCTCCTAGATACACTTATTACCTAAAGCCTACCGCAAATTTCGTAAACAAATCCTGATACGGGTCAGGTTAGGTAGTAAATTTAAATTAGAACACCCTAAAGCGCCTAAATTGCATAAATTACGCTCGCAAATGTTCTATTTTTAGGGTAATGTATCCAAGACAAATAGATTTAAAATGTAAATCAAATTTATAAATAGTTAATTAAAATTATTAGGTGTTTTTAATTGCAGTTAGTAAAGTTCAATTGTTATTGTTATTGTTTAATAGGCCTCGTATTAAGTTTTTTTTTATTATTTTGTAATTATTATGCCCTTCTGGCTTCCTTAACTCATATGAGTAATGTTTGTGCACGTGACTTTTGTATGTTACCCTTAAATATGTTAATTTTAATTAGTACAAGGGGGACAGCTGAAAACCAGCTCGCGCAGAGCGTTGAACGCACTCGCAGAAAATGCTGAGCTGTCACCTATTTGTCACTTAATTATTAGAAGTAGGTAATAGTATCTTGTTTGCAATTTTTATAATCATGCTACTTTAAACTATGTACCTCTGTTCTTTTTTTGTATTTTTTTTTTGTGTGACAAATAAATGATTTCTTATTCTTATTATATTTTTAACAGAAAACGAAAGCAGCTTTTACCTACACGTGCCGCATACTTCAACGACTTCAACAAGTCTCCAATTAAAAGTCAAGAAGTTATTCCGCCGTTACATGTTCGTTTTTTTACATGCCGGCCGTTGGAAATATTTATCCCGAACACGACGTCGTTTGATGGAATGAGTTGGAAAAATACTTGCAAAAATTATCTTCCGAATAAGTAGGTACTTAGGTAGGTACATAGTTCCCATAAAATAGGTACTTACTGTTTTGTAGGGTTGTCAAAGAGAATACCTGATGCCACTTAAGGTACGTGAATAAAAATCAACCTGTAACGTCGGCGGTTAGATCCCTCGGGGGTGGGTAAAGTTGCTTTTGGTGATAACTTGTTGGGTGTGCGTGTCGTGGCGTCATTACAAGCGGAGGGCACCGTGTAGCCTCGTCGTATGACGTAGATCCGGCCTTTGAAAAATACACACCACCACACAGACCCATCTAACTAGAGTCATTACTGCGATTTAAAAATAGGTCTCAATGTTACAGTTCTATTTATACAGCGCTATTTGAGAACATCATTAAATGACACAATGTTGCTACGAAGTATCAACGTATGTGTTTGTGTATCGTTCAAGATGACTTCTCTAGGCCGCGTAAGTAAAAGCGAGTTAAACTGAATATTTTGTATTATTGTAGCTGCAATGCCTGTGTATTAACATAATCGCTAGCCTTAAGCCGATCATTTGAGGAATGAATGCCTTTTACCATAATGCAGCGCTATGGAATATGGAATATTGACGTAGTAACGTACAGACGTTACTGATGGTATAATACGATCGTTAGGAGTAAGGTTGCTTGTCGGGTAGCTGCTAGTCAACTAATCATATCCCAAGGTTTGTTTATATTGAGTTGTCTAATCGTAGACTTACTAAAATAGTAGAAAAACGATACGCGATTTTTTTGACGTTAAGATACAAATATGGATTGTCAAATTCAACGGCCAATATCTCAGTAAGTATAGTAGCGAGCTTATTCAAATGGTTGTCAATTTTATTAAGCTCGCTTATTTTATGGCAAACACGATAAACTTCTCCAAACTACATAAAGGCGTCGCGACCATGCACCGTTTAAAAATCTCAATGCAAACATTGAGGAAATATTTTAGCCGATGATAGTGTAAATCTAGTGGTAATCGTAAACAAAACGGCCTCTAAACCGCGGTTATCGTGGCTGATAGCGTGTTTTGTACGGAACCGCCGAAAGGTCTGCGGCCTCGCCGCGCGTGCGCCACCCGGGTCACGTAGGCCCGCCTATAGCCATCTGTCGCGCCTAGGGTTGCCATCTGTCAGTCTTCAACAGGACAAATGTCTTTAAATCCCAACAAAACGTACACAATTCAGAAAACTGGAATGTAACATTTCGTCACGAATTGATCTAGCCCGTATTACCTTAATAAGAGCTGCCTGGATTGAGAAAATTTCATGCCAGTGAACAAATCACAAAAACTATCCAAAATAGCATGTTAACTGACCCGTTTAATAAATATCAGAAGTTTATACTTCTGGAAACATAAAAATATGATATTTAAAGGAATTTTTTACTTTGAATATTTACAAGATGCCAATCGCTAGCCTTCACACAGAGAAGTTGCTGAGAAGACAATACAGATATAGTGAATAATATTTTCCATTGTTTCCAAATCTCGGAAATCCAACAAGTTCTGAACTGACA
Source organism: Aethes cnicana (assembly GCA_963971205.1). NCBI lineage: Eukaryota > Metazoa > Arthropoda > Insecta > Lepidoptera > Tortricidae > Aethes > Aethes cnicana. The sequence continues at coordinate 5,138,850 of OZ020276.1, read as the reverse complement.
ATTACCAAATTTATTGAATGACATGTAGGTATTATGTCCTATGACATAATATGAAGCTTTATTATATCAATATCATTGACCAATAAAGTTTCATATTAAGTTTAAAATTATTAATTTATTATGTCAGTCATTGAATTAGATAATTGATTTCGGATCTTATCGGATATCCGAGATTTCTCGATGGGTTTTTTTTTTGTATTTCTTGCCTACCAAAAAGCCATGGTGGCCTAGTGGTTCGACCTACCGCCTCTCATGCCGAAGGTCGGGGCTTCGATTCCGGCTCGCACCTCTAAGTTTACTTACGTGCGAAATTCAATTTGAATTTACCATTAGCTTTTCGGTGAAGGAAAACATCGCGAGGAAACCTGCACGCATCTACAAAGTAATTCAAAGATGTGTGTGAAGTCCCCAATGCGCACACTGGACTACAGCCCAAGCCCTCTCATGATGAGGGGAGGCCTGTGCCCAGTAGTGGGACGCAAATAGGCTGTAGTAGTAGTAGTAGTACCAATAACCAGTCTATTGACGTCTCACTTCTGATCACGGGTCTGCTCCCGTCACGAGAAGGTATTGGGCTACAGTCCCTACGTGGGCTAGGTGGGAATGGGGACTTCTCACGCATATTTGATTTGCTTCGCAGGTTTCCTCTCGACATTTTCCTCCATAAAAAAGCTCTGTGGTAAATTTTAATTGAATTTCGCACATAAATGCTCGTGGAGGGAGCAGGGATTGAAACCCCGATCAGAGCGCATGCGAATGAACCACTAAGGGCCTTATCCCATTTGCGATTTGCGAGCGTGTTTTGTATGGAGGCGAACACGCAGCGAGTTCGCCGCGTACGAGTTTTGTATTGAAAAACGCTTTCAACTCGCTCGCAAATCGCAAGTGGGATAAGGCCCTAAGACACACTATGCCATGTCTCTATTTCAGAAAATAACAATGTCAGTTATCCTATTCCATAGTTCTACATATTGTGAAATTGTGCTCAGTTGTGCTATGGTGACATTCGAAATTTCGAACTAACAATGCCCCAAGTCTGTCATTAACACGCTTTTGTGAGGTCGACCTGTATGTAACTATGTAATGGAATCTTGCAAGTTAAATTTGACCCACTTTCCGATTTCCGATTGAGCTGAAATTTTGCACGTATATGTAAATAGCGTGACAATGCAATATTATGATGACGTGGAGCTGATCTGATGATGGAGCTGGAAGGTGGCCATAGGAACTCCGTAATAAAACTACATAAACCCATCGAATTTGGGCTCGTTTGATTCGTCTTGAAGGGTAGATGAAGGATTTACAAAGAAAAGTACAGTCAGCAATAAAAGCGTGTCTCAAAAATTAGATTTTTGAAAAAACTCTTTTTATTTTGTAAAGGTAAAACAAACCCAGGTGCGTACTTTCCTAAATGACAAGACTTATGTTTTTAGATTATCAAACTATTCGATAGCGGGTCCCAGTACGTCATGGTTTTGCGTACTTGTTATTATAGTTATGTACTTTATTTTAACCCACTAAATACAAGCAGTAAACAACTTATCCAAAATTTTAATGGGTTTTGCTTATCATAAATAGGCTATGGGATTTTTTATAATTAACTAGGTACTTGCCTTTTGCCCAGTAGTTAGTCGTGATAACAAAAATGCCTATTTACGCAACCTATATTTATTTAGCTTCTTTAAATAAGTAGTGCTTATTTACATGATATCTATCTTTTTTAAACAATTTGTTTTTTATAGACTTTACTACAATCTAAAACCGGAATGTTATGACATAAATATGTACGACTTATCACATCATGTCAATCTTAGCTTAGGTATACATTTTACTGTCATCTACCACCTATGTTTTTGTCTCGTGCATGTTGCACTTAGTACAAAAAATAAACACAAAATCATCTCTTGAAAACATGAAATGGAGTCTCCAAATATCCGTTCCGATGTATCCAAACATAATTTCGTGTAAACACTTGAAACTTGCACGTTTAGGCGAAATTTGAAATAAACAACGTATTAGAAATACATTTTCCAATGATTTATTATTTATTTACGTTAAAATTCCTGTAACAATGACGGCGTGTGCTTCTAGAAACGTCGTGAGATATGTATTTTGACTGAATTTTGGTAAATCCCTTCATGCATATTCAATAGACCAAATAGGTAAAAATGACCATAGACCATATATATATGCAAGGGAACACAAACCATGTATTAAGTAGACTCAACAAAAGGCTCGTACTTCGCGTGCCATAAAAACTCACAAAGTTTGGACAAAAATCCAAACTCTGCTCAGTCACACTCGAGCCGTTCAAACTGACAAAGGTTTTTTTTCGCTCAAATAGAAGATAAAAGAACCGATTTCTGATCGGCCCCTTTCAATCGGTCCAACGCGGCGGTTATATTTCCCATCAAAATTGATTCTTGAAGTCTAGTAGGTGCCAAAAAAATCGCGGCACGCTTGGTTTTCATACAAGCGCCTTCGCTTCTTTCTTCTAGTTTAAGTGCTAAGTAATATTTCGGTGCAAGGGAAAGACTAAAGAGCCAGACATTTCATTTTATTCTACGTTCATCACGACAAACCATTAAAAAAAATACAAAGCGATTTCAATGAAGCGCTTCATAGAAAGTGAAGCACATACAATGCTGCTATATGTAGTAATAGCTGTATGGCTGACAGATATAGAGGAGAATAAAGTGGTTCTCTACAATAGCTTGTTCGTGGATTCTTCGTAATAGTACATTATTGCAGAGGCCGCCAAGTAGCGCATTGCCGGACGAGTCAGTTAGAAGGCTGAGCGAAGCGAAGCCTTCTATTAGTACGAGTCCGGCAATCGCAATTGCGGCCGAGGTATATATAATACTTTTCTCAAACAGCGAGGAAATACGTAAGGTCAGTCGGGGCAAGTGCGGCAGGATGGGGTAAGTGCGCCTAACATAAATATATCGAAACCTATAAATATTACTCAACTAGTAGTTGGCTGTTTACAGGGCATAGGGGCGAAATAAATTTAGGCGCACTTACCCCACATCAGTATTTACTACTTCCATGATCGTGGATGATTTGGCCATGGAAGTTGTACTTATAACCTCCATGGATTTGTCAGTTTCTCTACAGAGGTGTCTCAAATAGCAAGCGAATTAAAAAAAACACACACGACAATAATGTTGTTGCTGGCTAAGGCCGGCAATGGACAGCCTCGCGTCTTCTTTTTTTTAAAGTAACACGAACATTTTCGAGCATGTTTGAGAAAAAGTACTTAACGAATACGAAGCTTTATTTTTAATTCGCCATAACACAATGACAATGATTGCATTGCAATCTTTCTGTTCCTTTTAAACTTAATGCGACAAAGTAGCTGTCTGAGAGACAGCTTTACCGCTTGCGTTAGCTAAGCCGTTTTAGATACGATTTACATCCTTCAGATATGTTAATATTCGTGAAATAAATTCAATATTAGTATGTAGATTTCGCAGGTTAAGGCATTCACTGCCACTTCTTTTTACGAACTTTCGCCAGATGCCACATCTGTCATTAAGGGAACATTGCAACGCACATGTGCGTTCAAGGAACTGCGGGAAAGTCAGCAAAACGCATATATGCGTCGGTGGCAGTGAATGCGTTAATAAATTTTAGCTAAGTATTGAAAAATTGGCAGCTACTACTGAGAGGTACTTTGTACAAACAGTTATATTATTATTTTAAAATTCTAGAAAAAGGCATGAGTGTCAGTGTAAGTGCAGTACTCTTTAATGTAAAAAAGTATAGCGATATGACTTGCGCGGCAAAAAGTCGGCCCTAAAGCAAGAAAGTTTTTCATGACAACTGTCATGTCAAACATTTTCTTCTTGTCTGTCCACTACCTACTAAAATTTGTACCTACCGTATCGTTTGAAACCATTGACCTATAATAAATAATAACATATGGACGAACAATGCCTAACAGAATATGTCAAAATATATGGAGCAAACTGACATTAGAAAATACGTTCCAATATGCTAATAATGCCTCTTTATAACGAAGGCCAAACGGGTGCCCGAGCTGTTCGGGCACCCGTTTTGACGGGGCCATTTTTCTCCGGCTGATTGTGAATCCTTACTTATAATAGATATCAATGTTTGAAACTAGTAAAAAGTTAGAAAGTGATGGGACCAAATAAGTTGTTTCAGTGCTAATTTTGGCCGCACGAGAACGGTAGAAAGTTGGTCTACACGTTTATTTTTGTTGCTAAACAAATTAATATTTTAGTGATGTATTTATTTTGCCTTTTCTGACTCTGACTTAGGTAGGTATTTATCTTTTCATGCGTAGATTGATGCAAGTTGTGCTTAAGGCTTTTCATATATTCAATCGTAGCTATTAAAATACGACCGTAGTTTCTGTGGGTATAGCTAAGCTAAGCTCTAAGGCATGCTAACTTCATTTAATTAAAGCTCATATCACATTTAAAACTAAAATGCACTTTGATATTCCACAATCAGGTTAAACATATTTAGCAGTCTGTTACCGGTCAAAGGAGCGATCAGGTGAATTTGGAAGCTGTTACAAAGCCAAGCTCATGAATATTTGATGGGCCTGCATAAAAGTATACCTAATCGAGTCCCGAACCAAGGGTAATACGATTGGTTTTTTATGTTGCTATAGCAAAAGGGTATTGAACAAATGGCTGGAGTATGACGTCCGCGGCGACCTCAAAGCGCGGCCCGCCGAAGGTTGACATGAATTTCCCGGGCACAATGGGATGGGATTCAACACATGCGCCCGTGATCATAATATGTATATCCACGCGTTACGTCGACGGTTCATTCAATTTCTTGACCTAAATACATACAGTGCTTTCGAAGCTTCGTTGAAATCAATTTGTATAGAGTACGCCCTCATTCGGAATAAACTCACGTCTATAGAAAACTTATTTACCACAAATTCACCCAAAATTATTAAAATCTGGTTAACTGTTATATTTACCTGCATAATTAATGGGAAAACATGCATGAAACTAATAAAAAAAAAACTTCAGGGTTTTTACCCTTAATCCATTTCATGGAAAAAAGGTTAGTACATATACTGAAATACAAAAGTTTATCGTTAGTCATCCAAGGCTTATCAGGAAAATCCCGCAAAGTTTACCTTATTAATTTGGCTTTCAGTCTAATTCGGCCTCGTTTTATATTTGTTATATCAATACTGACGCCGCGCGTGACGTTAGCTGCCGTAGCTAAAGTCGTATAAATAATGAATGCTGCCTACCCCAACGCTTACCGCAGATTCATAAATCAATTAGATGGTTCTGGATCGACGAGTCCTTGTACCCACTGGACTTGCTCTAAAGAGTCTAAGTTCTTTGGAACTTTTCGGCCCATCTCGAGTTTGTCATCTGACAAAGCGAATGGTCCAACACGAAAATTAAAATTCAAAGAGCCAACTTCATTGTTTTTGATGGCAGACTACGCAGTCTATCTAATTTTGCTTTCAACCGAAAGTCTAGGTTAGGTACGTTTTACAAATGAAAAAGTTGGCTTTATTCGTGGTACCTTTGACAAAAAAAGAACCTGAATTTCCTGTGCTGCGAAAATTCGGTCCAACAAGCAATACGAACTGTGTATTTGGCAATAGTTTTATTACACTAGTGTAGGTATTGCTCACCATTTCATTACTCGTATTTGATAAGCGGAAGTGAAAAACACATCACGACCAGGTCTAAAGATCACAAAAGTGATTGAATCGAGTGAAATAACTAAATCCTATGATTAATGAGCTAAATGTTCCTAAACATACGATTATAATTACTTGTTAAAGATAAAACTATCATGTCCGGATTAATATGTTAATAGAAAAACAAGGATTATTACTTATACAATTATACCTAAGTGGAGTTGTGATATAACTTACAGAAACTACTGTCGCAACTATTACCTATATAATAATGTGTTGTCGGATTTTAATTAGCTAACGTAAATTGACAGTTCACTGTTATAAGACGTGAATTAATTAGGCCCAAAAATATATTTTACAAGTAGGCAGGTAGGTAAAAGTAAAGTAAAAGTAGGTAAAAGTTCATCATCATCATCATAATTTCAGCCAAAAGACGTCCACTGCTAGGCACGTGCCTCCACCAAGCCCCGCGACTCAGTCGTCTTGTGTCACTCGCATCCAATGCATTCCCACGACCTTCTCCACGTCGTCACTCCATTTTGTTGGAGGCGTATCGACAGAAAATCTCTCAAGTAAAAGTAATTCAATACCAAATTCCATTTGTGTGTAGCATATATCGTCCCGCATCATGGATTGCTCCAGAAATCTTCCCCAAAATTGATTAAAGACTGAAGTTCACTTACACTTTCGTGAAAACCGTGAAAGATTTTGCGGAAATGTTGTACCACGTTGAAACGTCTTCACGTTGCCCTACTAGAAATATGCCGTGACTTTGATAAACCATTTCGTTTTGGTTTCTGTTTGCTCGTATAGGCACACGATAGGTAGTTAATTACTTGTCAGTATATGAAAGCCCTTCATCCCTGCGAGACTTGTCATACACACGGTTTGGTAAACACCGATTTCAGACATGCCTCGGGCAACTATAGATGGTTAACAGTATTCCCTCTTTAGCTTCGTGTATTTACTAAGTGCTTAATAATGATTTAATGATTAGAACCGAGTTAGAATCTAAACATACCTTCGTATATTTGGTCATATTTCGACATCAGAGGATCCCACCGACGCGATCGGTAGTGCAACTGGACTTTACATCAGAAAGTTATGTAGACGACGTAATCATCCATTTATTTCCATTTCATTTACTGACAATTGGTTCGCTTTGCAGTCTTTTACACAATTTGTAGTGTTGAGTTTTACTATGCAATGGAAACCAATTATGAGCTACCTATGAATGAAAGTATTACTTACTCGTAAATTCCTTTTTATAATATGTAGGTACCTATTTTTCCTGCTCATATTTTGTTCCACACGTTTTGAATATAAGTATTTTATAGGGAAAAGTGTAACTGGGCACGTATTCTCAGTCCGTTATATAAATAAAGTTGGAAATAACAAATAGCTGTACCTAATTTGGTTCCCAGCAACGTTGCAGTTATGTTGTTGCTGCGTAAATAGTACCGGTTTTCGTTGCGGATTAACCCGGCATCGGCAGTGCTACAACTTTATCTAAGACACTTGCCTTGTAAACATTATTATACCAGCCAAACATATTACGCATCTATGTGTCGTATCGTTAGATAGATTGTATCTGTCGGAGATAGGCGCGGATCGTGGTGCCCGTCACGTCTGCCCGCAACGGATTTAAATTGGGTTTAATTGGATACGTATGCCCGTCTAATGAAAAATACCAGGACAACGCACAGCTGTGGTTTTGCAATAAAGAATAATATAAAACAAGGGATAACGAATAAATATGTCTCTTGTAGGTTTTAGAAAGCTTCTGATATATATTATGACAATATTCGTTTTAATATTTATTGATGCTTTAATATTTAGTTATTTTTTTAATGAATGTGTAAAAGTGGAAAGTAGTTACTGGAAATTTATAACACCGAAGAAGTTAGTGTTTCGGGGGACCGACCAGTGATATATTATAATATAACAATCTTCTATATGTACCAGTAGAGCGTAAGCGTAATAATTTTTGAGTAAACACAATGTGTATTAGTACTATATAAACGAACAAATGCCGCAAAAAAAATAGGTCACGGTTGGCGGCCTGCGAACGCTGCAGCCAACAAACAACTGAACACATATTCAGTAATTGATATGGTGAAAACTATCTATATTTTTAACTTGCCTAATCAATCCATATTATATATATTATCCATATTAATGTTATAAATGCGAAAGTAACTCTGGCTGTCTGTCAGTCGGTCCGTCTGTCTGTCTGTCTGTCTGTCTGTCTGTCTGTCCGTTACCTCTTCACGCTTCAACCGCTAGACCGATTGAGAGATAGTTGGGGTCCCGGGAAAGGACATACCTATATTAATTACTAGGCTTCTGCCCGCGACTTCGTCCGCGTGTAATTCCAATAATTAATTGTAATAATAATGTATTCCCTCGGGAGCTAAGCATTTTTTCGGGATAAAAGTTGGCCTTTATGTTGACCCAGTGATATAAACTACCTCCATACCAAAGTTTGTTGCAATCCGTCTATTAATTTTGTGTTAAATCCGGCCGGACATACATACAGATTTTTTTTGCTAAATACCGTTATTTTGTGTTCAGTATCGTCTATATAGGTTCCTCGACTTGATAGTTTCTTTTATTCTTAAGTTTCAGACGCAACTTCTTCTACCTACAGACTTAATATTAGTATAGACCATTTACGCACAGATAAGTTTCTTTAACCGATTGAAATTCACGCCTTTAAAAAAAACGTAGTATAGCTATATTTTGAATGACTTTCTCTTTAGGTATTTCTTTTGTTTACCCGCAAACATGCACGCCGCCCATGTCCTTGATCTCATCAACGAAACAGGACATGAACGTATTGTGTAGAGGTACCTAGTCATACCAGTAATTTCTAGCTCGAGTGGCCATTTGTAGATTGGTCCGCAATCGTCTATATCTATCTAATCTACGAGACTCTCCTGAGAATTTCATAGCCTTCATTACAGAGGTAAAAGCCCTATCAGCCCTCTATTGTTCTGGAATTTCAGTTCGATTAATCAACACATTATCAACGTCATGACCGTCTAAAAATAAATTACGTATCCTGTTTCCCAAAAGGTCAAAGGATAATTTATTCGAACCTTGTCCCGAAAAATGCAAAATATTAGTCGAATTGTGAAACTTTGCGATTGTATTGAATTCAAAATTCATCCTTTTTCTTCTTCTAATTTAAATACGCGAAAACAAGGAATTCAAGGTTAGGTCAAGTTGAGTAAAGAATAAATCTGAATGTTTCAAATGAATAGGTGTAAAGAGACAAAGGTTTTTGTGCGATATGTGATTCATGCTACGTAGGGCTCATTGTCGCGAAGTTCATGAATGTTCAGTCCATGTGCAGTGCATATGCGCAGTATGCCATAAAGGAAAGTATGCCAGAGAAAACGATGAGTTTTAAAATGCTCTGTGAATCCTTTAGAATGTCTCTATTCATTTGTTAAGTTTTTAAATCATGTTTTCGTTTCTTCTTCAGACCTGTCATTAATACGCTTTTATTCTTCAAATATACTGTAGCGAATTCATTCCTTTCCTTTTGACTAGCTACTAAACAAAATGTTTACGTCTACCATTATAGCCTATTACATCCCACTGCTGGGTACAGCGTTGGCCTCCTCTCATCACGAGAGGGTTTGGCCTATAGTCCCCACGCGGGTTAACTGCGGAGAGGGAACCTCACACGCATCCTTAAATTACTTACATCGCAGATGTGTGCAGGTTTCCTTCACCGAAAATCTCAGTTTTCTCACATAAATAAAATCAGAGGTGCGAGCCGGGTTCGAACCCCAGACCCTCAACATAATAGTTATAAAACTTTATAAATACCTACCAATGTTCTGAGAATAATTAACATTAGAACGAACAATTCATGAATTCCATTGTTATCTATTAGAAATCGGTAGGTTAGTGACCGTTCGGTTTCAGTTTCATAATCGTCCTTCCTTTATCCAAGACCAGCTTTGCTATCATAATCCCCGTTTGCAAACATAATAAATTGTTTTATCTGTATCTATTTGTGGATGTTTGGGTTTATTCCTACAATTGTGCCATTAAATTCTATTTTTACCGATATCTCTTATTATGATGGCTGAATTTGGATTTAAACGGAAAATCTCGAATGGTCCTAAGCGAAAAATTAATGTCTGACATTTAATTTAAAAAAAAATACACCTTAAAACTGTACTGGCATTTTGTGTTCATGTTTTCAACAAGGAAATGAAAAAAATGGGCACTTAAATCCATCCCGTTCGAATCCAAAATAAAATCCCGGTTTTTTAATATCTACGTATTTCTTTGCTATGAAAGTTCTCCAATCACGAAAGTAATCTGACATATTGAAGCAAGAGATATAAAGAATGGAATATAAAAAAACGTACCGTGACTGATGAGAAAAATTGAAATAGATATCACCTTATTTCCGATGCGTTGTATTATCTTGAAAATAATTATTTTTATCAAAAAGTAAACATTTCGATAGCAAGAGTTTGTCATTTCCGAACGAGCGCTTTTTGATTTTTGACAGCTAGTGAGCGTTCGAGTTGTTTTTTACGAACTAGTGCGTACAGTTTTTTGAGCTTCATCCTGTTTTTTTTTTCGCAAATGTATTAAAAAATGTCCTTTGATACACATGCGAAATTGTCTTTTTCACTCGTCCCTAGTGTTTCGCTCGTGCCAACATAACTAGGGACTCGTGATAAAATGACAAACTTTTCGCACTCGCATCTAAATGTACTATTGTGGTTTTCTCAATGGTTTTCCAGCTCTTTAATTAAGGTTTTTGTCAGTTGGATTAATTTCATCATTTGTTTATTCTGTGAACACTCTACTTTCGCACGATTTATTGAATTAGTAAATTAAAAAGAAAGTTTAGATAATTGTGTATCTTAGTGTCTGTATTTATAGTGCTCCATCAACTTGATTGACTAAGTTAAAATGTTCTTAAAATATTTATATTGAATCTACTATTTAAGAGATCCTTTTATTTAAAACTTCTTTGATATCATGGGCTGTAGATATTTCTAAAATAAAGGATTTGTTAAGATCACAGGATACCTGTATGCATACAATTTGAATGATACCTACTGGATTATTATTATTAGTTCAATTTATAACTAATAACTTACCCCCACCGTTGTGAAATATTCGGATAAATATGGGATTTCAAAATTCATAAATATAAAAGCAATTATATTTCAATTTACCCTGTATTATTGTTACTTTATCAAATTACCTACTTAGTCATCTTTTCACATGAAAACTATTAGGTCGAGTACAGTCACATAGGTACTTATTTGCGATCGACCAGTTTCAAACTGTACATCGAGTGCACGCGATTCCAGCCCTTGAGGTGGCACACCGCCCCAATGCATGTAACTTTACATATTATATTTAGTTTTGTGCTAGTGTTAGAAGCCGTGGTGGCCTAATGCTTCGACCTACCGCCTCTCGTGCAGAGGGTCGGGGGTTCGATTCCGGCTCGCACCTCTTAGTTTACTTATGTGCGAAATTCATTGAATTCACCACTGAGCTTTTCGGTGAAGGAAAACATCGTGAGGAAACCTGCACGCATCTGCGAAGTAATTCAAAGATGTGTGTGAAGTTCCCAATCCGCGCTGGGCCCGCGTGGGGACTATAGCCCAAGCCCTCTCGTGACGAGAGGAGGCCTGTGCCCAGCAGTGGGATGCAAATAGGCTGTAGTAGTAGTAGTAGTAGTTGTGCTAGTGTTTAGCTTAAGAGGGTGACTTTGGTTGCCGGCGACAGTTTCGTCACTCAGTCAAGTCCAAGGAGATGTATGGAGATGCGCCCACGGGTGACTTTTGTCACGCGTGACTTTTTCTTCAGCTCGCTATATAGACGTGACTTACGAAGTGACAGGAACTTTTTTGTCACGGCGACAATAGTCACCCGTGGGCGCACTCTCTTAAAGGTCCAGTTTACGAGGACAATTTCAGTACGACGTTGTGACGTTTGGTTCGGTATCAATCAACAGTAATAAATATTTTACTGAACATTGTTTTCCTGTTACGTATTATAAATCGTAAAAATCTAAATGACGTCGCATGAAAGAACCTGGAATCACCCTATGATTCATGGGCTTCCTCTAATCTGCGGTTAGGAAGTATGGTCTAGTTTCCTTGGTCCCTATTTAGAAGCGATATCGATAAAAGCGCCATTTTTTTACACTATACTTGGAACGAAGAAAAATCCTAGTCGAGTTTTATTTTCTATCTGTGCGAAAACTCTCTAATTCAATAGCGGCAATAGTATGGAGTGTGGAATGTGTCTTGGTACTTCAACTTGGTTACTTCAACCCTCCATAGGCAATAAATAGGCGACTTTTGCTTTTTGACAGTGGAAATGTTTGTTCGTTCGCTCCAATATAGGCTCCGATTTCACGAAAAAGTGCGATTCCCTTAGAGAGCTGTGAAGATATGATATTCAAAAAAGGCTCAAAATCTTTTGATTTTGGCGCTCGATGTTTTGGAAACGAAGAATGATATCAAAAATTTTAGTAAAAATCCTCTGGATAATTTAGTCGGCTACAATTTGTGCCTAAAACAAAGACGATCGGGTTAAGGATTTGCCCTGTACCGTAACCTTTTTTTAAAAAAGTCAAAAAGTTAGAACGAAATTTTTCTTATTATTATATTATTACTTTCAAACGTTTCCTTATAGTAAAATTGAAACGTAAAAAATCCAAAACATTACCAGTTAATTAGGTATGTTCGTTTCCCTAGACATTCACTTGCTAATACAATACAATTGTGATGACATATTTTCCCCTTGAGTAATCTTGCAAATAAACGCTTGACTAAGGCGAACATCATCGTCGTCGTTTTGATAATGAAATGGTAAACAATAATATCGTCGCGTTTTCACCAACTTATTTTGATCACTTTCATCAAGTTTTATTTTATGACTACATCACTGTAAAATACTATCTGCTAATATTAACCTCCATTATAATTAATTTTCTACGATTTCGAGTCATTATGACTGATTATGTGATTATCCGTGGGGATTTCTGGATGATCAATAGAATCCAATCAACGAAGACGGCGCACAGAATAACTAATCAACCACAATCAATAAGAGTAGGTACATTCTAAGCCGACTGCTGAATATCTCAGTTCTCAGTACAAAACACTCCGAATAATGTAAGAATTGCGTCACGAACTTTTTCTTTTAAAGATAATATGATTCATTTCTTGGAAACATGAGTCGTGAGTGGACGAGATATAGGTTATTTTTTAATTTTCACGCGCCATCCTCACCGCTGACCGAGTGACCGTCATTCCACTTATCTTTACTTTGAATTCATTGGACACTCTCCAGGATACCTAAAAGAACATGTTATTTACATACTTTCATTAACTGAAACGATTATGCAGATTCGTTCCAGTGAAGACGCTTTGTTCTCACAGGATTCGGAGAATCTTACCTATGTAAGATCGCTGCGACCTAGTTTTAAAAAATGAGTGGTTTTGTTTGTATTTTAATGTGAGTATTCGGAACCGCTCTCACTCGCACGGAGTCGGTGACTTGCCGCCGAAACTCTGAAATCACTGTCCCGTGAAGTGACTCAAAATATCTCGCGTTTTTGCGAAACTAATTCGGCTTATTATAAAACCAACTCTGTTCCTTTCAGTTAAATATAACTTTTTACTTCCTTTCGCAGTGATTGTACAAGCAAAAACTTCTATGACTGGTGATTTATTTTATTTCGTTTCTAATAATAATCTTGGCTTCGCAATCGCACATAGATGCAATTAAAAGCCTTGTCTGTATATCTAGTCGTAATAATTGACGCCAGAGCGATGACGCTAATGGCTTTGGAGGGCGCTTTTACTGACACAATACACAGTATCTTTAGGCGACATCTCTGTCTCTGTGATCCGGCCATAGCAGATGTTTCCTTACGCAGTTGAAAGGAAGAATTTGCAAAATAATGGAACATTGGTACTATTCTAGTTAGGCCCCATAACTCCATCTTAATACAACATAGGAACAACGTCACGAGGTGATTGGAAACTGTGTCAAGTACATGTTTACAATTTTACATAAGATATAACATATAGTTATGTCTAACTCGACGGTGGTGATGGATGGAGCTGCTCGGCAACTGAATCCGACGGGGTGTAATCTGTTATACGACGAGCTTTTATCACGTTACTAGGTCGGCTGCGTGTGCTGTTAGAGCGATTGGGTCCGATATCGTCATATTTTATCATACTCGTGATATAATAAAACGCTAATTATTGTCATTACGTTGTGATAAAACTTGTTTTCTCTCGCTAACAAAGAGAGCTAGGTTTTAATTGGGGCTAGAAAAATGCGGTCATGCGTGGTTTTAAACTGAAGCCATGCCAGTCGGCGCTCGACAAATCCAATCATAAGCGCTGCACTGCGACTAAAGCATAATCAGTGCATCAGGGAGATAGTCTCGCGAATCCTGGGATCGATGCTCGAGGAAAATCGATTCACGCAATTTCGGGGAGCGCTAGCGATTTGAATTACCGAGAAGGTAGCGTAGCATGATTTACTTATAGTGACGAATTGACGATGTCTAGATGCGTGGTGCGAGGCCGTATCAGCGAGCGGCTCGCTGTAGCGCGGAACTTCAGTATTGCCTTACCGCTCCACGCTTACACACGCGTTGACCGACTATCATTCTCGTTGGTAAATACCGTGCGGTACCGTGCGAAACGTACGAAGTGTAGTTAGTTACTAAGACTTTTTTTTAACTTTTTTAAATTGTGAAATGCGCGTGTGCGCCGAGAGACAGTCCTGCCGTTTACCCACGCGGTGGCTCAGACGGCGTGCTGTTAAGATGGCCCACTCAGTAGAGATGTTGCACTTTCAGTTCAAACGAATGCTGAACAAGGAACTGAGCCACTTCTCCGAGTCCAGCAAGTCCGGCAACCAGATCTCCGAGTACATCTGCTCCACTTTCTTGGGTGAGTGTTGATTTTATATGTAACTTTAATCTAAGGATACAGAAGTTAGATACGTACTACTTTCAGTCCGCGTTTTCATGTATCTAAATCAAATACATGGAGTACCGTAGCCGTAAATACAAATAACTGCACTCAACATAAAAAGAAATTAAACAAGTAGTTGCAGAAAAAATAATCCTCAGTGTAAGGAAGCCCAACACGCACTGGGCCCGCGTGGGGACTATAGCCCAAACCCTCTCGTGATGAGAGGAGGCCTGTGCCCAGCAGTGGGACGCAAATAGGCTGCAGTAGTAGTAGTAGTAGTAAGGAAGCTGTTTCATCTCCACGCCGACTATAAATTTTGAAATGCCAACTTTTCATGGAATTTGGTTTAGGAGCGTAATGAAAGTTTACTCTGAAAAAACTGAAATTGTAAAATATTATTTATAGGTATCAACTTCAACACTGAAATTTAGAAAAGCTTTGAATTGTAATTCGTAATGCGTAGTACTTAATAAGTTAGTCATGAAGAAAAAGTCAGTTGAAAATTACCTACTTCCAATTAAAATCACGACTAAAATGGTCAAATTACTGAAATCTAGTTGAAAATTGTAGAGGCATATTGCTTTTTTTTATATTCAATATTGAAACTAAAACATTAGTGCAGTGAACTGTATGGGCTTCGTATAGATTTCCCATTTTATGTACGACTAGCAGACCTTCAAGTAGGTACTTATTAAGGACGACGTGACGTCTACGCCGTGACCCCGCCCGCCCAAACAATATATAATCACCATCCGTCCGCCCCGCTTCGAAACATTTTCTATGTCATTCATAAATGAATAGATACGTGATTACTTAGCAATTGACTTTTTGTAATATAAATTTTATCACGGTCGACCTTCGCCAGGACAAATAAAAATTACAGTTTCGAAAATACTTATAATACAAAAGTTTCTTCCTCGTCGTGGCTTTTTTGTATGATAAACAGATATGATATCTAATCGGCGAAAAAAAGATTTACGCTTCACGCTATCTTATTAAATCGGACAGATGAGCTCTTGGTGGTAATAAAATTTAACGTAGCGCTTGTTATCTGCTTTTCGGTCTACCGGTCGACGTGTGATCCTTACCTTATCCGACGTGTGACGTGTGTGTCCTTAGCCAGGCGTAATAACGTACAAGTGTTTAAATTAAATAATCTCACGTAACCATATGGCCCACCGTAAGCCATGTAAATAAACAGACTGACTTATCAGCTGATAAGGAAGCTTAGATGACCTCTTGTACACTGCCAGTCGCTGATAACGCGAGAGTTGAGGGTTAACCACGGGTTAACGTTGCGGATACATATAATTCAGGAACATGATAGTATATCATAGACATTATTATTTTCATGGCAATGTACTCCTATAAATAGTCGCGCTCATTATTCTAAACCGACCTGACCGCAATACGATCTTAAATTACTATGTTTACGAAGCATACAAAGCTAACTCTAAAGCACTCATACAAATAGTAAAAACGAAATGGCCACTTACAGTCTTGTTGGCAATAAGAATGGCTTTCCAAGTTTTTCTGGGCAACATTTCGAAAATATCGCCAGTGTTTTTATTTCATCTTCAACCATTCGTAAACAGCACGCAATGTGTATTTGTTTTAATTGTTTCTTTCGAGATTTGTTTTTGATAGTCGTGTTTTTAGAGTTTCGTGCCCAAAGGGTAAAACGGGACCCTATTACTAAGACTCCACTGTCCGTCTGCCTGTATGTCTGTCCGTCTGACCTTCGTGCGCAAGTCCGACTCGCACTTGGCCTGTTTTTTTTTATAAATACCAGGTTTTCATACGTAGCGTAGGTATACATTTTCCCCGGAGGTCACATAATCTGCTTTTATTACTGCATATTCCTCGCTGGAACAGTTAAGTAGTGTAACATAAAATAATTGCGGTACTCGCCTCTGAATAAATTGAAAGTCTCCCTCCGCAGCCATTATGTTCTTCGCGAACCATAACGCTCCCTATTAGCGCTGGCAGGGCCATCGTCATGAATATTCAAGCTTATTAGGAACATAAAATATGAGGGCTATGGGTATTTGAGCAGCTCAACGAGACATCGAGGAAATCGTCCGGCGCCGCGTTCATAATGTTTGCTCGAAGTTTCCCGACGATACTATAAGATAGGCTACAAATTACTTGCCGAAGAGATGTTTTGTTTTCATCGTCGTAAATTAGGTGCGAAGCACCATCGTCGGAACGCGGCGTCGTGGTTTATACCCGAACTAAAATAAAAACTGTTTTACTACAGAACACCCAGCGTGTTTCGTCGAATCACGCTGCACGTCACGACTTTTTGTTTTCATAGAACACATTTGAATGTTTTTCAATGGATTTATTTTTTAACGGATAATGAGGAGTACCTGAGTATCGCATCTTCAATGGTCTCCAAATAATCTTCGTTCGTATCACGGTAGCACACAATGTTTTATATTCACAGCGACCTATATATGAAACGACGCCTTTCAATTTTGTTTTCATATCTGTCCATCAAATTAAAATACATTTCAAAAGAAAAAAATATTTATTAAACTCGTGCCAAATAAAATAAATTATACTTTTAAAATAGCGGCGTCAATTATTTTGATCTATAGATCTAAAACTATCTATTTACTGCTTTAATGCCCGAAATACAGCAGTCTGCCTGGGTATAATATAATTAGCCGTATTCATTTTTAGCTAAATATATACTTTATTCTTCAAGCTTAAAATTCTTTGAAACTTTTTCAAAACTCACTAACGCTGTGCGTACCCCGCAAGGGAACATAGGCGTGACGTTATGTGTATGTATGTATATAAACTTTATTGCGCTCCTATTTGTTATCACAAAGATTATTAGATATTCTTGTATAGTAGGTATAGGTATACATGAATAGGTATTACTTTCGTGTGTATTGCGTATTGCGTAGGACCACGGTAGTAAAGAGATAACCGTTACTGAATAATCTGGAAGTGGACCAAAATTATACAATCACGACGGTCTTCTACCTGTGACGGCACGGCATAGTGTCGTAGCTCATTATAACCGTTAATCGATTACATAATCGATCGCAACTGCGATCTAACTCATGACCGCGATCGATAACTGATCGGTATTTCGAGATCATCGCCGAGCACAGTTCAAATATTTCGCACGTCAGATAACGTTCAATCTTGTATTTTATCTTTCCGTCTTTTAACATCAACCGATTATTCCGTTCCATAATTATAAACAAATCTGCCCTCATAATGTTCTCGTCTGAATCGACCCGCCGAGAGATTATTTTACTCTTAACAGAATCGTTTGAAATGGGTCAACGCCACCGCCATTAAATCTTATCAATATTGCAACACTGTATTTCTCAAGGTAGTTCGGAAAAGATCGCAGGTTTGCCAACACCTGGCGTGACATAATATTATATTGATTGATAAAGCTAGGTGTTATAATGACACACATACCGCGACCTAGAATGGTATCTATCAAATTAAACCCGCACTTCACATGCTCACCTACTTTCTTTCGGTAACGACTCCGACACGGTTTCGGGGAACAGAATAATAAAAAAACCCATAATACCCATATGCACGGGCAATGAAAGTAATTTAAGTGGATCGTATAGGATTGATAGATAGAAAGTAGAGTATTACAAATATCAAACGATAGGTATGTACACCTATCGTTTGATATTTGTAAATTTCCCGCCGGTTCATCCCCGACCTGATGTCTGCGGTAACATGCCATCTGGATATATTTGTCATATGAATTGGATTAGGTTACGATCACAACAAAGTCAGTGTTATTTAATACCTGAGTATAATTGTGTTCGGGGTTATCTTATTTGAGTTGTTTTTTATTACAGACAAACAACAGGAACTCGACTTGCCCTCGTTGCAAGTTGACGAAGCATCCGAACGTGTCAAGAAAAATCCAAAACCACGCCATGGCGGCCCTGCGACTACCATGTCACAGGTTGGTATTTATTTATATTGAGATAATTTATCATATTTGCTACAAAGATAACTCGAACATTCAAGGATAATTTTATTTTGCAATCCTAATTATTTCTCTTGCTTATCTAATCATTGTCAACGGCCTTGAGCAAGCATCTATATTCAAATAGAGGTCATGCCTCCTATACGCACTAGCAGGCGACTTGCGCGCATCCGTTGTCCTTGCAACAGTTTATTGTGGCATGTCGTAATCTAACTGATTTATTTTTATTCTCAGATCACCGGCGTGAAGAGGACATTGACACACACAAACAGCTTCACCGGCGAGCGCGTGCCGCGGTACGGCGTGGAGACGCCTCACGAGGAGGAACTGGGGAAGCAGCTGAGCGAACTGGACCGTTGGGGCGTGGATATCTTCAGGATCGGGGACCTGTCGTGCGGCCGGCCGCTCACCGCCGTCGCGTACGCCGCCTTCAGTCAGCGCGAGTTGCTCGCTACCCTACAGATAGCACCGCGCACCTTCATCGCGTTCATCGTGACGCTCGAGGAGCACTACATCCGCGACAACCCCTTCCACAACTCGCTTCACGCCGCCGACGTGACGCAGTCCACCAACGTACTCCTCAACACACCCGCTCTCGACGCCGTGTTCACGCCCATCGAGGTCTGCGCCGCTCTCTTCGCTGCATGCGTGCACGACGTCGACCACCCCGGCCTCACCAACCAATTCCTCGTCAACTCAGGCTCGGAACTCGCCCTCATGTACAACGACGAGTCGGTCTTAGAGAACCACCACCTCGCTGTCGCGTTCAAGCTCCTACAGAACGACGGATGCGACATTTTAGTGAACCTCCACAAGAAACAGAGGCAAACGTTGAGGAAGATGGTGATAGACATGGTGCTGTCGACGGACATGTCGAAACACATGAGTCTGCTCGCGGACTTGAAGACGATGGTGGAGACGAAGAAGGTGGCCGGTAGCGGAGTGTTATTGCTGGACAATTACACGGACAGAATACAGGTGCTAGAGAATCTCGTGCATTGTGCTGACTTGAGTAATCCGACGAAGCCGCTGCCTCTGTACAAGAGATGGGTGGCGTTGCTAATGGAGGAGTTCTTCCAGCAAGGGGATAGGGAGAGAGAGCACGGGATGGACATAAGTCCTATGTGCGACAGGCACAACTCTACGATAGAGAAGAGTCAGGTCGGGTTCATCGACTATATCGTGCACCCGCTCTGGGAGACGTGGGCAGACCTGGTGCACCCGGACGCGCAGGACATCCTGGACACGCTGGAGGAGAACCGCGACTACTACCAGAGCATGATCCCGCCCTCGCCACCGCCCGCGCCCGCCTCCACCCATGGGATGCCGGACGACGATCGCCCAGAACAGATACGTTTCCAAGTGAGTATTACATTAATTACATTACACATCTTTCTTTGATATGACACCTCATCTATAAAGATATTTAGTGAAATTCATAAGCTTTAATCAGTATGTCTCTACAACTATTAAGATTTACACTGGGATTATTTAAACAATCAAAGTGATTATGGGGATAGTATTTTTGAGAATTGTTACCTTACAGGAGCAAGAAATCCAGTTTGAAATAATTTCAATTTTAGTTCGCATTTCTTTTTACATCCAATGGTTATACTCGTGTCTAATATCACGTTGTCGTTGTCCGCAGGTAACACTGGAGGAGGGCGAAGGCTCAGAAGACTGCGAGGGGGAGGGGGACGGTGGGATGTGACGGAAACTACTGGGAATATGTAAGAAACTCTCTGAGAAGATGCAGGTCTGGTGGAAGCTCTGGCAGTGAGCGGCGCCGGCGCCGGCCCGGCGGCGCGGCCCCCCGGACCGGCACAATAAAGTAAACACTCGTTGACGCTTACGTCGGAATGGAACGACCACCGGGCCCCTCGTCACATTTCGACCACGATTATTTATATGTGATTATTATGCAATGTTAATTAGAGTTACCTAACGACTAAATAATATGTCCCTCCAATGACTGTATCATTCGATTGTCTAGTGTTTTTACTGTTGTTTCGTTTCGTCTAACCAAAGATGTGTAAAGTTCAATCCTAAGTTACCAGAACGGCCGGTTCCCTGTAAGTAGTTAGTTATCGGTTGGTAAAGTTACTCGTGTAAGTAGTTGTAATCGTCGCCGGCGCTCGACGCGGCGCGACTAAGTTAGGACATTGAAAACGCTTATTAATTGGTATGAAAGGGTAATTTATATTGTCATATCATCCACGTTTCTCATATTTAATACGGGTTTGCGATAATGATGTTATTCACCAAAATATATTAACGTAATAGGTACCTATCGTAAATTGTAATCTATTTTAAGGTAAATTTTAAAAATTGCCTTTCGGAGTTGTCGTTGTGTCTTTTTTCAGAATATTTGATATTCGGCCAGTCGCCGCGGGCGGGGCGCGCGCTCCTCAGTCGTCTAAGGGTCGCTGGCGATCCCTTTTTAATTTTCTTTTAGCATATTGTATTTTTATGTGAATTAGGTATTTTATCCCTTTTACCCGTAATGTTAGTCATGAATCTATGGTAAAAGTTTTGTGTAAGTACGCAACTAACGGCTTGACGTGTTTCATTAAATTGTTAAATACCTACTAACAAGAGTGGTTTGCGAATAAGTTTTCTCTCGAATTTTCAAATACAAGTGTTTTCAGAAGTATTTTAACCTAAGTGTGTTACGGTAGCGGCGCGGGCCGGGTCTTGCAATAGTTCGTCCTAAGTCCTGCCCTCGGGCGCTTTCATTCGTGTTTCACTTCGCACAATAATCATACCATACCTACTTTAAGTTCTTTTCGTAATAATCTCTCATGTAAATGCATTCGTATTAGGGAAGTAATTGAAGAGTCATATAAGCAGCTACAGTACGACGGGTCTGCAGAGAGTTTGAGTATTTTCTAAACTCGAATGGAGTCTGTGTTCAGCGCCGGTCGCTCTGGTTGCCCGCCGGCCGGGTGCAGGTGCTCAAACGCAAGTAGATCTATCGAACGCTGTTGGTTCACCCTCGTCGTAGTCTACCTACGATAATAACTGTTCTCAGTATTTGAACTCTTCGATGAGGGTGCAATTACTTAATCACGTGTACCTTTAAGGATGTTTGTATGCCATTTTATCCATGTTAAATGTAAATTCTTAATGATTGTCTTACGAGCTGGTCTCTACTTTCATGTACTCAAAAGATATTTTGATTTAATAACCATTTAGTTCCTCGCAATTTAATTTTTATTCCCCTAGTATCTCAACGTGAGTATTATTATCGTTTCGTAAATGCAGGTCATTTCCACGCCAATCATTCATCAGAGTCAAGAATGAAGGTCCAATGTACATTATTTTCGTAGTTTAATTAAGATTTCGACCGGCGATTCGAGATCATGTTGAGAACGCTTCGGAATC
Source organism: Aethes cnicana (assembly GCA_963971205.1). NCBI lineage: Eukaryota > Metazoa > Arthropoda > Insecta > Lepidoptera > Tortricidae > Aethes > Aethes cnicana. Next base: position 5,116,835 of record OZ020276.1, on the reverse strand, counting down.
GCCGAGATGTCTACAAAACGTCTGATTTTGGAAGTGCATAGATTAGAATCGGTATGTCAGGACAAAACCGACATAAGAAAAAAGTTAAAACGCTTAAATACGTGTGTGTTAAAATAGAAAGATTACGCTTAGAATCATTTGTTTTCTAATGTACCTATGTATTTGTAACAAAGTTGTGTTAAATAAAATGTTCGTACTACAGTAGATCTGTGTATAACGTACGTACCCAATCTTGCGTAGTTGTATTGTAAAACATGGCAAGTGGCAACTGATTATGCCTACCTACTGGCCGCCTGGCAGTGTAATAGGTTTTATTTTTGTAATTTTTGAACTGTTTAATGTTAATAATTAATCCATCACAAAGTCTTTCATGTTAGATTGTCAATACGCTTACCTCGTAGGTCCTCGAGTCTTTATGTAAACTGAACTGTAGTCTTGTGTAACCGTGTATCTCCAGAACAAAATGTTTAAGTACTCGCATCCCATACTAAATGTGACAGTAGGTAACCAGTATAATTCGATCTTGTGTGTTTTACCTGTGCTACGGTTAAGATTGGATAATACCTAGATAAAATTATAATTAATAACAAGTTAAAGTGTGCAATGCGGGTCATTTGCATTACTTATTATTTATGTTTAAAAATAAAAAATAGCTTGTAATAGTTTAAATGACTATTTGAGTTGAACTAAAGAATATTAATGTATTTAGAATAAAAAGATATGGGAGAAAACTCATTGTGTGGTTTCATTTATGGTTTTACTTTTATATACCCACGCCTTTCTATATAAACTCTTCACACTCACACAATTGGCGGTAAGTAATACAATCAGTGGTAAACTAAAGACGTTTCAAATTACTTTCTACCCATAGAAGTAGAGATAGGCTAGTTTTTATCTCGGAAAAACGCATAGTTCTCGCGGGAACGCGATAAACGAATTGCACGCGGGCGAAGTCGCTGGCAGAAGCTAGTACCTACCTATATATGTACTAAGGAAAACGTCACTATATAGTCAATCGATATCTATACACTGCAAGTAGGTCTAATTAGTGTGTGTGTACACACACACAAAACCACCGCAACAGCCTATTTACTTTCCACTTCTGGGCACAGGGGTCATCACGAGAGGGCTGCTGCCTGCCCAGAATGTGGCGAAGAAGAAACGGGAATACACCTACTATCTAAATGCCCATCATACGCAATGGCGAGATGAGAAAGAACCGGAAGGGACACGCTAGATGAAGATGACCTAAGACCTAACGATAGGGAAGATAATAGGCTTCTGCAAGGCTACAGGAAGATTCAACGGGGCGACGGCGCTGGGAGCGGATAACCCGTAATCCCAGGGGAGACCGGGGAAATGGGTGAAATGGTTACGAATGGAGGACCGATCACCTGACTGCAACCAGGCAGTCGTCCCCTTCCATAAATAATAAAAATAATCACGAGAGGGTTTGGGCTATAAAATCCCCACGCGGGCTCAGTGCGGATTGGGGACTTCAGACACATCCTTGAACTACTTTAGTATAGTGTAGGTTTCCTCACGATGTGTTCCTTCACCGAAAAGCTCAGTGGTAAATTCAAATTGAACTTCACACAAGTAAACTTAGAGAAAACCGTGCTAGTGGTTCGAACTCCGCCTCGCATGCGAGAGTCGGGGGTTCGAATCCGGCTCGCACATACAAAACACCATAAATAAAAGTCACACAAACTCAAATGTCTGTTTGCAGCTGGTAAACTGTAATAAATCAGTCGCTCTTAAGAGCCCCCATCCCATTACGTTGAATATACCCATAAAGACAAATGTACCTAATGGTTCAGTTAAGTTTAACAACACTTTATTTTATTCTTTAATTTCTATCGGTTAACATGATTATCTCTTCTTCTTAGTCGTACACTCTTGACAGAGTGGTCGTGGTCACGTCACGGTCGATTTTTGCGCCACCGCAGCTCTTGTGATGCGTCGCCATGTAGCCTGTTTTTGGCGGAGTGAGAGAAATCATTGATTCAAATTCAATCATTTATTCAGCAAATTGGCCACATAGGGGCACTTTTACACGTCAGAAAAAGAATTTACCAGCGCTTCCTAGACCCATTGCTTGAGAAGAAGCGCCGCAACAAACTCAAGCAGAAGGCCTTTTTTCAAAATTTCCACAGAGTAAAAATTTACATTTACATTACATGTATGAAAAATATTATTATGATAATGGTTTCTGTGGCGGATTTAATGCGGTCTGTTCACCGTGTTGGAGAGCACCTACGAGATCTTTTGCACCACCAACCGTTCCATAAAGTCCTCATGATTATATCAACCTAGAAAACCGGCCAAGTGCGTGTCGGGCCACGCGCAAAGTATAGGGTTCCGAAGTTGACGATGCCCACAGTACCTTTCTAACACTTATTAGCATCCAGCTAGCATGTGGTATGACGTGCCCGCCCGACGCCCCTGCCGCTCGAGAAAAATCATTGGTATTTTAATCATTTCATAGGTTGGTCGACTATTACTCGTAAGTTTGTACAGCCTACTTAGCTGTTATAGTTTTCCTTTCAACTACGTTATATATGCCACAACCGTGATTTTTTTCAGCTATCCAAATACCACCATTTAGCTGGCAGGGGGGGGGGACACACGTGACTTCAACAAAAAATAGCACTTTAAAGCTTAATATTTCACAAACGCATCACTTAATCAAAAAATGGTTTTAACAAACTCACAATATTTTTAAGACCTATTCAACAATATGCCGCACCACGGGGTACGCAAGAAAAAAAAATTGCATCCCCACTTTACGAGTAGGGGAGGTACCCTATAAAAAAATATATTTCAACATTTTATTGTACCACTTTGTCAGCGTAACTAATATGTATATTTATGCCAAATTACAGCTTTCTAGAACTAAGCATCTCCGAGCAATAGTGCGGACAGACGGACGGAAGGACGGACATGGCGAAACTATAAGGGTTCCTTGTGGACTTCGGAACCCTAAAAAGCGAGTCAAGAAAATCAAGCTATATAGGTATTTCTGTGCTTGAATTTGTATTCGCTACTCGTATAAATGTACATCCATATATCCATTACTATTAATATTATAAATTCGAAAGTAACTCTGTCTGTTACCTCTTCCTTCACGCTTCAACCACTGCCGCTGGACCGATTGAGATGAATTTTGGCATGGAGATAGTTGGGGTCCCGGGAAAGGACATAGGCTACTTTTTATCCTGGAGAAGCACAGTTTCCGCGGGAACGCGATGACCGAATTCCACGCGGGCGAAGTCGCGGACAGAATCTGGTTACCTATGTTATACGTATGTAAGTAAACAGACACTTCGTCACACTTACCTCACTATTACCTTCTAAGAATACAAGCCCTGATCAATCAGGGGATTCGTGGATAGAAGAAGTAGAAACCGACCCTATATTGGGTCTCTGCCAGCAGGTCCATTTACTTATCTCTCTAATATATCTCTCTAAGGTTAATTAGAGAGACGCAAGTGGACCCAGGAAACTGAGGAATCCAGTCAACATTCTCTTTTATTTCCAACTCGGTAAAAGGTCCTATTATTTATACTTCCTAGCCCATGATGGCATATTTTAGCCCAACTATTCGAAGTCCTAAAATAGGGACAGGGAGATTCCCTATCGCTGCGCTCATGCAACCTAACTTTAAGCAGCTAGATTTTTTAATCTGTTCAACTTCAGCCACGTGACGCGTGAGCGCAGCGATAGGAAATCTCTCTGTCCTTATTTAAGACTTCGAATAGAGCCCCGGCCACCTCTATATTCGAAGTCATAACCCTATTTATGATCTCGCTGTTCCTTATAGGATCGCTCACCTGTCAAGTTGAACCTTAAATCTAGCTACTTAAAGTTCACGTAATAATATCGCGGAAATCAGCAAAATTCAAAATTCAATCATTTATTCAGCAAATTGGCCACATAGGGGCACTTTTACACGTCAGAAAAGAATTTACTAGCATTAATATAGTAAACACAATATGCTCACTGCGCAATTAGCTAAGTGGGTTTAGGAATCATCAGAAAAAGATTATTAGGTAGGTACTTAAAATAATCTGGGCATAATCTGGGGCTATATTCGAAGTCTTAAATAGGGATCTCCCTGTTCCCTGTAGGATCGCTCACGCGTCGAGTTGAACTTCAAATCTAGCTGCTTAAAGTTCACGCGACGCGTGAGCGATCCTATAGGGAGCAGGGAGATCCCTATTTTAAGACTTCGAATATAGCCCCAGATATAGAGCTAATTTACCTGAACATAATGTATTACAATCGAAAGATTATCGAGTGATAATGATAATATTGTCACTGAAATAGGCTATGTTGATGAATTGATATTGAATAAGTATTTAAATAATTATTACCTAAGCCTTTCTAAGCCTTCAAATTTTCATTGAGCTAATGAAAGACAGACGAGATGATTGATTAATTTGAAGATGAAAGAGAAGACGACGTTTAGCGAGTATAAGTACAACTACCTATACTAAGGCGTGAACACGAACAAGGTAACATTTATTATAAACACAGGTGATTATAAACTAGCTTCTGCCCCGCGACTTCGCCCGCGTGGATTATGCGAATACGAAGTCGCGTTCAAAAGCTAATAGGATGTAAAAATGCTACAGGTGGGTCGCATTCGTGACTCCACACGAGTAACACTAGCACACTCCGTCGGAGGTAATTAGAAATACATTCCGCTAGAGTTGTTCGAGTGACGTCAGCAATATTGTATTTAACGTTAACGTTTACCTTAAATATGGCAGCTGAGATATTCATTCATTCATGTGAAAAGGACCCCGCAAAAGTTGTAATGGAAAATGTGGTTTCAGTAACGTTTCAGTTAATTTTGTTAAAGTTTTTATATGTTATGTTGTTCCCGCGGGAAACCGATAACCGAATTTCACGCGGGCGAAGTCGCGGGCAGAAGCTAGTCGATTTATAAACTATAAGGCGGTTTTACGTCAATAAAAAGGCCAGACCAACAAACTAGATGGCGCTGTTATATTTTTTTCTTATTTTACCATAACAAAATCTACGACACGTCATATCTTGTAAGCAGAGATGTACAAAATGGTTTTAAAAAAGCATTTAAATACAAAATGCAAAATACTTTTCAGATTTACTATTTCAAATGCAAAATACTAAATAGTTTTGCGTTTTGTATTTCAAATGCTAAATGCAAAATAGGTATTGTCAAAATACTTTTTCAAAATAAAATACCTTTTGACCAAATCAAATGATATTTTTATTTATTTTAGGTATTTATCATGAGAAATAGAATAGCGAGATACAATGCCGAGCCAAATGGCACCTTATGCATGAAATTTTGGTCTAATTTATCAGTACGCGTATCATAATAAATTGTTATGTTATTAATAATAATAATAATACTCAAAATAATGTAAAAAAACTAGACTAACGAAAAGATAACCATGGCTTCATTTTGTGAATTGTGTGGCCATTATTTCGGTTGATTGTGCATCTAGTTCTTATTTTATTATTATTACACTTTTCTTTTATTAATAACAATTGGACTGGTATTGATAAAAAGTGAAAAAAATAAACATCAATTTTTATTTATTAGTTCAGACATAAGGCGCGCACTCTGACCAAAGAAGAAAAAAACCGGCCAAGTGCGAGTCGGACTCGCGCACCGAGGGTTCCGTACAAACCTGTAAGGTTTACAAAGTTCGTTCTTTACGACAATCGAGTCATAACTATGGTATTTTTATTGCAAAATGAAATTCATAACATTACAATGGGGAAAGATGGAGTAGCATAAATTTAAGACAAAGATCTTAAAAAATATATATTTTGTAATGTAACTAAAAATTTAAGGTTTTCGGAATTTTTCCTTTATGTGTGCTATAAAACGTTGCTTCATGCCAAATTTCAAGATTCTAGGTCGACTGGAAGTACCCTTTAGGTTTTGATTCCCTTGCGAGTACTTGCGAGTTTCAAAATATGCAGCTTAAATTGCTGTTTCTTTTGATTGCGTTGACATAGAAGTTTGATTTTGTTACAGCTTAAAGGTATTATAGACCTGAGTATTTGGTATGAATTTCAATTTAATACCTCTACGCGTTTATGAGGAAATGGGTAGTAAGGTTAAAATTATTTAAAAAAAATATATTATGTGATGTAACTAAAAATTTATGGTTTTCGTAATTTTTCCTTTATCTATGCTATAAGACGTTGCTTCGTACCAAATTTCAAGATTCTGAGTTCACGGGAAGCACCCTGTAGGTTTTGATTCCCTTGCAAGTGTCGAAAATTTGCGGCATAAACGGCTGTATCTTTTGATTGCGTTGGCTTAGAAGTTTGATTTTTTCACAGCTTCAAGGGACAGTAGACCTGAGTAATTGATATAAATTTCAGCTTCATACCTCCACGCGTTCCTGAGAAAAAGGGTCTTGACAGACGGACGGACAGACGGACAACAAAGTGATCCTATAAGGGTTCCGTTTTTTCCTTTTGAGGTACGGAACCCTAAAAAGGGCACGCACCTCTATCGGTCAAATTCGGCAATACAAGCGTCATTCGTTCATTTCATTTTGTTTGACTGGTAGACTGGTATCTAATGTTGGCTAAACTTAATGACAAAGTATTTTGCATTTTGAAATCAATATTAAAAATGCAAAATACATCTCGAAAGGTATTTCAAATAAAATACAAAATGTTTTTTACTAAAAGGCATTTAAATGTAAAATACAAAATAGGTATTTTGCATTTTGTATTTGCATTTTAAATAGAAGTATTTCAAATAAATCGCATCTCTGCTTGTAAGTATTCCAGTCAAAGAGGAGTAGGTATATAGGTATAGAAAGCCATGTATTGTGATTTTTTTGGACCACGACACGCACTCTGCCTGAAGTCACCGACTCTAAGAGACTGCGCCCACGGGTGACTTTTGTCGCCGTAACAAAAAGTTTCTGTCACCTCAAAAGTCACGTCTCTATAGCGAATTGCAGAAAAAGTCACGCATGACAAAAGTCACCTGTGGGCACATCTCCATACATGTCCTTCGATTTGACCGAGTGACGAAACGCGCAGTCTTCAATGAATTTCGTCATACACGCATGCGTACACACGTACTTATATTATTGTACCAACAATTTTATACTTACACAATGTATACAAATTAAATTTTCCTGAAAGCTTATTAAACTCTTTGATCATCTATGTACAATGTCCGACAGAAATGATTTTTCTTATTTATAGTAATTTTTTTTTTCGGTATTAGGGTAAGTACCTAGAATATAAAATATACTTAAAATGGAACAAAAATATCGCAGTGTGAATTGATTGGAATGCAATAATTAGGTTGATTCAAGCATAGTTGACGGACTCCTGGTCGTTAAATATGGCTGCCGAGCTGTCATTCCGTACAAAAACGTCATTTTGTCTCAGTAAAATATTTAACGTTAACGTTAACTTTATCGGACGGTTTGAATCAACCTGCTCTTAGTACAACAATCTTCGTTGTGGGGCGCTACTATGCCTTAAAAAGTTGTCAAATTTGTCAAATGTGTTGAAGTTTCTTCCTCTCATCTATTCCAGTATTCGGAATCTATGGCGTGGTATTGGATCATATCTTACTAATCTGTGGTATGGATTTGGTGATGTGATGTTTGTTTGCGGCTTCGATATTACTTTATCGAATTGCCATTTGGAAATTGAATTATTTGGTGTGTGTCATTAACAGTTTCAAAAATGGTGAAGCTCACGACGGAATTGATACATAACTCCATGCAATATATGAATCCCTGTCGGGATCGCGAATTGGATTTGAGAGGTTAGTTTTGTTAAACGTATTCAAAGAATATATTTTATTGTTTAAACACGAGGTGACCTAAAAGGCACATCTTAAATCGAATCGGTGATAACAGATCATTGGGCGATTTCCTTAATAGCCTAAATTAACATTAAATGTCTTTCTTTTCAGGTTACAAAATACCTCAAATTGAGAATTTGGGTGCAACTCTTGATCAATTTGATACAATTGACTTCTCAGATAACGATATTAGAAAGCTAGACGGATTCCCGCTGCTGAAGAGGTTAAAATGTTTATTGTTGAACAATAACAGAATTGTGTAAGTTGTATACATTTTGGTACTATATTATTATGTCAATTTATTTTGATAATATTAATCATCATGGTCACATTACAGGCGTATTGGTGAGAATTTGGAGCAGTATTTACCCAATTTGGACACTTTGATTATGTCCAACAACAACATAACAGAGCTAGGTGACTTGGATCCACTAGCTACTTTGCCAAAACTAAGGACATTGTCTCTTATGAACAATCCAGTTGCTAACAAACAACATTACAGGTAATATATATGAGAAAGGTTTATTTAAAATTAGAAGTTACCCACAACTTAATTCCATTCACACAAACTTAACATTTGCAAACCCCATAAAGCGCCTTCAGATTTCAAAACCCTTATTTTTTATTATTATTATTTAAAAAGCACCACCAACACTCTCAACACATAGTTGATGGCTGTCTCAGCACGCACACATGTGTTGAGAGTGTTGGTGGTGATTTTTAAATACATTGAAGCATTTTGAAATGTGAAGGCGCGGGACTTTAGATAGTAGAAGATCTCTAATAGTATAGATAGTAGATTTAACCTTGCCATCTATGAGCAGTAAGAAATTTATAGCTTCTGACTTCGCCCGCATGGGATTCGGCTATCGTGGTCCCTCTAAAAATATGTTTTTTTTTTTTTAAGTAGCCTATGTCATATCCCGGCACTTGAGCTATCTCCAAATTTCATCCAGATCGGTCAAGCAGTTGAAGCTTGAAGAGGTGACAGACCAACAGACAGACATAGTTACTTTCGCATTAATAATATTAGTACGGATTAGAGATGCACAAAACATATCACTGAAAGTGAAAAGAGCAATTCATATATTTATTTATGTCACTCATCTGTCATCTCGCCCAGTATATGAACTCCTAACAACTCTTAATCGCGACATCTGTAGGATAATCATGTCAATCAAACAACTTTATCACACACAGGTAAAACTGAGTGAATTGAGCAACTCACACAATGAATTCTTATCGAAAGCTCATCATAAGCGTGTATGCATGAGACAGATTACAATTAAATGTAAAATAAAAACTCCTTATTTCCAGAGCATATATGGCATTTAAATTACCAGACCTAAGGCTACTAGATTTCCGAAAAATCAAACAAAAGGAAAGAGATGAAGCCAATGTTCTATTCAAAAGCAAGAAGGGCAAAGAAATACAAAAGGAGATCAGCAGGAAGGCGAAAACGTTTGTCCCTGGCGGGAACATGCCAGACTCCAAAGTCACCAGTAAGTTTCAGTAGTTTCATATTTACCTAATTTATTGCCCATCTGGAATTCGGTGAACCTGCGGAAACTATGCGTTTTTCCGGGATAAAAAGTCTATGTCCTTCCCTGGAACTCATACTATCTCCATACCAAATCTCGTTGGTCCACTTATTAAAGCATGAGGAGGTAACAGACTGACAGACAGAGTTACTTTCGCATTTATAATATTAGTATGGATATGGATATTTATCACATCAACCCGCGTGTAAAGGTCCTAGGTCATTAATGATGTATCTGTGAACTGTAAACTGATCTCTTGTGTGAATGCACACGAACAAGACTAGATTAGATTAGATCAGAGTGGATGAATCAAATTTCATGATACATTTAAATTTTCAGATCTCACCCCTCAAGAAATCCACAAAATCCGCGAGGCTATCAAGAGTGCTTCGTCGCTACAAGAGGTCGAGAGGCTGACAAGGATGCTGCAGTCTGGCCAGATTCCTGGACAGAAACCACTGCCGCCACAACCCACAAATGGCCAGCGTAAGATAAAACTGAATATTATTATCATTACATACATATTTGATTTCTATGCTGCCACCACTGTGCTTTTCGGTGAAGGAAAACATCGTTAGGAAACCTGCACGCATCTGCGAAGTAATTCAAAGAAGTATTGTGAAGTCCCCAATCCGCACTGGGCCTGCGTGGGGACTATAGCCCAAACCCTGTCATGATGAGAGGAGGCCTGTGCCCAGCAGTGGGACGCAAATAGGCTGTAGTAGTAGTAAGTAGTAGTAATTGATTTCTATTGTAAGCTATATTTCATATTAAATATCTGTAAAAGAAGTGGAAGTCTTACAGTCTGAGCAAATTCAGTTTCTTGGAGTTTTAAGACTCTAGAGTCTGAATCTGCTTTTTATATTACTAATAGAATTTAGAAGGGACTCAAAGTTACACAATGCAGTTTCAGATACAGGACAAGAAAATAAACTGGGGAAATCCTGCATAGCCCACTCACCGCGTGAAAATCGGCTATTTGCCGGCCTATTTGTATTTTATATTGTTATTATTATTATTATTATTATTCGAATAATAGGCGAGCAGCAATCTGGTGCTGGTATGCCTATATCACAATGTTCAGTAAAGTCCTTTTTTTTTTAAATATAGTTTTAAATAAATGTCCACTGTATTCACTTTGAGTCATATGCACATATTTCACTTTCTTTTTGCACTAAATATTCTCATCAAGCGGGTTATTTACTAGCCACGCATCTAGTCTATTTTTAAAAACGTTAAGTGAGGGTGCGGTGATGACACTATCGGGCAGTTTGTTCCAAGCCCCAACAACACGATTTCCCAAGAGGTGATATGCAACATTGGAACTAGAGGGGGTGCGCATGATTTTTTGACTGTGTCCGCGGGTGCACGTTGCCAGTGTGTCCCTTTTGATCAAGGTGTGTATGTCGGGGAGGTTGTATTTATATGTGAGAATCTTGAAACATTCAATCAGATCTCCTCGTACTCGTCGTTGTGACATGTTTATAAAAATAAATGAATCAGTAATCATTTCCACAGGACTCCGTCATCAAAAGAGGATTCCTGGTGAAGGAGGTCTAACTTACCATGTGAATGCCGGAGGGTGTATTGTAGTGTTTTTAAAATTAAATGATCTTTGCTATCCAGTGGATTCAGCGGCGCCAGCTAACTTCGAAACTAAACTAAATCCTCTTTGTTACTGCATAGTTTTCATAACGCCATCATCATTTTTATGACCATATATTAGCAATGTCATCACTATTGGTTCAATATGAAAATGGACATGAAAAAAACATACCACCAATCCAATATTTAGCAACAAGATGCAACAAATGTTGCACTATGTAGATGACCTTTCTGTATTAATAAAATTTTCTTTTATTTCAGAGGAAGCCGATGAGGAAATGGAGACAGACCAAATAAATGGACTGTGAAATTGAAAAACTGAAAGATGTAAGCTGTAAGAACAGATAAAACTAACTTTTTATTTCCTTAATTTAAGATATATTTTTGTGCCCAGTTAAGCTGATAAGAACAGACTACAGGTTACTTATTGGTTGCTTAAGGTGGATACTACACAAAATGAACCTTATTGCAAAAGAACAGATATACACTTTGTCTCATCAGCTGAACTATTTAAAATAAAATCATCGAGTCAAATCAGCTGTTTTATTACAAATATTTAATTCCTCTATCTTTACAGTCCACACAAATCATATAAGGTATCAATGTCAAATTAATTATAAAGATTATATCCTAACTGAGCGCGTTAGCGTATCCTGCACGCGTTTTATAAATTAATCCCAAATTATTAGCATCAATGTCAATTCTAATGGTACCAAACTAACTTAACATACACAAAATAAAAAACTAATCTTTAATAAATTCCTTAGTCAACTCGTATAAAAACTCTTCATCGCCTGCGTCCAAATAAACATTGTAGACCATGTGCAAAAGGATCTGCTTTCCTATTAGATCTTTGACGGTTGGCCGCTTTGCAGGCAGAATTGATAGCATTGAGTCAATGAGATCCTGCATACCTCGCTCATACATCGTCAAGTCGATCGGGTGGACGCTTTCGCTAGTTATCGCCTTTACTAATCCAACTAATGTCTGTAAAAAAGGTTGAGATATTACACTTTAAACAAACAAATACGAAATCATCATCAACTCAGCTGAAAGACTTTCACGGTTCAACATGCGCACTGCTATTTGGCGGCAGTTAAGTGGGAAAAACCGGCCAAGTGCGTGTCGGGCCACGCGCAAAGTATAGGGTTCCGAAGTTGACGAGGCCCACAGTACCTTTCTAAGACTTATTAGCATCTAGCTAGTCTGTGGTATGACGTGCCCGCCCGACGCCCCTGCCGCTCGAGAAAAATCATTGGTATTTTAATTATTATGAAATAAGTTGGTCGACTATGACTCGTAAGTTTGTACAGCCTACTTAGCTGTGATAGTTTTCCTTTCAACTACGTTATATATGCCACAACCGTGATTTTTTTCAGCCATCCAAATACCACCATTTAGCTGGCAGGGGGGGGGGACACGTGACTCTAACAAAAAATAGCACTTTAAAGCTTAATATTTCACAAACGCATCACTTAATCAAAAAATGGTTTTAACAAACCCACAATATTTTTTTTAAGACCTATTCAACGATATGCCGCACCATGGGATACGCAAGAAAAAAAAAATACATCCCCACTTTACGAGTAGGGTAGGTACCCTATAAAAAAAATTATCAAAATTTTATTGTACCACTCTGTCAGCGTAAATAATATGTATCTTCATGCCAAATTACAGCTTTCTAGAACTAAGCATCTCCGAGCAATAGTGCGGACAGACGGACGGACGGACATGGCGAAACTATAAGGGTTCCTTGAGGACTTCGGAACCCTAAAAATGATGGTAGTCATCCGGGGACAGACCCTAGATCGATTCTACCACCAGCATTTGTTTTTTTTAACATTTATAATTTTATGATATTCTGGCAAATAAACTAGCAAAGTAACCATGAACTAACTTAACTTACCTCAGATTCAAAAGGTCTCTTGTGCGTACACATTTCGTATAACAAGCAACCTAGCGCCCATACGTCGCTTTTGGTGTCGTAAGGTTTTCCTTCACAGAGTTCGGGCGCCAGATAATACGGAGTGCCGATAACGGTTGATGTTTTCTTCGCGCTGAAATATTTTCCATGGAATTAAATTTATTTATATTTAGCAATAGGTAAGATTAGTATAATGAGATTAAGAGAATAATCTAAAACAGCTGGAGGAGCTTCTGGTCCATGAAGGATCTTATGAAGGGAACCCTTCCCATTTCCTTGAAACGCCAACTCGAGGACGTACCTATGCATCTTGCCTTGCCTGTTTTAACCTACGGCGCACAATCATGGTCATTAACTGAGGCACAAAAGTTCAAGCTCAAGGTTTGCCAGAGAGCAATGGAGCGCAGTATCTTAGGCGTCCGAAGAACTGTTAGGATACGGAACTCGGAACTGCGCTCCAAGATTCAGATTGCTGATGTTGGGGTACAGACTGCCAGACTCAAGTGGAACTGGGCTGGACACGTCTGCCGCATGCACGATGACAGATGGGCCAACTTAGCCCCCGAGTGGCTACCTTGGGACGTGTACGTCCCAGAGTATCGTTGCAGAGGCAGACCTAGACGGAGATGGCGCGACGACCTAGACAAGTTTAGATCAGATTGGCCAGAACTGGCAAAGAACAGAGAGGAGGGGAGGCCTTTGCCCAGCTGTTGGATCTAATAAGCTAGATAAGAAGATAAGTAACATTATTATATAAACCATCTCTCTAAATAGGGAGATATAGTATACCTAAGCTACCACCTCGCTTAAGGGAGATAGTTATCTACAGTTTCGTATAGAACGCCTGTCTAATCTGAAGTCTGATCTGAACCCATTACAAAAAAACTTACGAGGCTAACATCTTCGAAATCCCAAAGTCTCCTATTTTCACCAAAACTCCATGTTTTCCCGTCAACAGAATGTTTTCGGCTTTTAAATCCCTGTGAATAACGTTGCGACTGTGTATGTAGTTCACTCCGAGCAGGATTTGGGATAAATAGAAGAGTATCTCCTGCAAATAAACATTTATTCTTCAACTCCACTCCATGGTTTCCCTATTTCCCTGCTGGACAGGGGACTCATAAACAAATTGACATGGAGGTGAAGGTGAGGTACGAGCCTATAGACACATGGCAATACTTCTTCTACTATCTAAAGTCTCGCGCCTTCACGTTTCAAAGCGCTTTAAATTTTTTATTATTATTTAAAAAGCACCACCAACACTCTCAACGCATAGTTGATGGCTGTCTCAGCACGCACACATGTGTTGAGAGTGTTGGTGGTGCTTTTTAAATACATTGAAGCGTTTTGAAATGTGAAGGCGCGGGACTTTAGATAGTAGAAGATCTCTACAGCCTATTTGCGTCCCACCGCTGGGCACAGGCCTCTCATCACGAGAGGGTTTAAGCTATTAGTCCCCACGCGGGCCCAGTGCGGATTAGGGACTTCACACACATTTTTTAATTAGTTCTCAGATGCGTGCCTCACGAGTAACGTTTTCCTTCACCGAAAAGCTCAGTGGTAAATTAAAATTGCCTATCGCACGTAAGTAAATATAGAGGTGCGGCGCGAGCCGGAATCGAACCACCGACCCTCTGCATGAGAGGCGGTAGGTCGAACCACTAGGCCACCACCGGCTTCGCACGGCACGCTAATTAGATAAACTTTAAATCTAGCTGCTAAAAGTGCTCCGCAACGCACGCAGGGCAGAGCCCCGTTGCAGTTTTTTTAAATAGACAAGAAATCTGCATAATTTAGCCACTAGGAGCGCTTCAATCGCTTGACCCAAACCATTGTCAATTACATAGAGAAATATTTGTTGTTATTGGTTTTACTTAAATTATTAAAAAATGCCGCGCTGTGCAGTTCCAGGATGCAATGAGAACGGACGACACGTATTTCCGAAAGACTTGGTATGTATCTGGGGCAGGTGTAATTGCATTGGGATGTCTTCATTTTCATCAGAAATAACTGATCCAAAATTAAAATTGCGGTCAATATTTAACAATTTTAAACAAATCTACTTAAAATTTTCAACAAAAAAACCCCGTAAATATTTGACAGCTGTAGTGTTTGGGTTTTGATTTGGTCAAGCGTTTGCAGCGCCATCTAAGTCGAGCTTTGCGTATTCTTGTCCATTGTAACATTGTAACTTAATTTATCTACTTACTTACCTGTTGGTTAACTAAAATTGGATATCGTTTGTACATTTTTTCCGCTAAATTACCACCGGTGGCGTACTCCATTGAAATCATTACGTGGTGGTCGGTGTAGTAACAATCGTAAAATTTGATGATATTCGGATGGTCCATGGTAGACAAAATATCGACTTCATTTGTTATGTCCTGCAAAATAACTACATCGTTGACATATTTAATTAGTACAATAAGTACAGAAGTAGAGAACAACAATATTTAACTACTTATATTGTAAAGTAAAATGAAATTGTTACCTTTTTATGATCTTGAATTTTAACGTTTAATTGTATATCCTTTACTATTGTTGTTGAATGAGTGTCGTCCTTTTCACATAAAAAAACATTTCTGAAATCGATAAATATGATTATTATCATAAATAAGTCACTTTCGTGTTTTTGAAAGTATTAAGAACTTACCCATAAGTACCCTTTCCGATGGTTTTCAATATAGTTAGATTGTGCTTTTTGTATCTTGTTACAGTCTCCATAGTTATAAGTTTAAAGTAAGTCGATCAGCTGTTCCAATGCATTAACAATACACAGTCATAATTTGAACAACATTTTTTTATTTATTTTAAGTACCCAGTGAAAACTATTTTGCATGAAAGAGGGTAGGTAAAACAGAAAATTTCTTAACCGCCATCTGTTTGGATACTGATTTGACTCATTTCGGTTACAAAAACCAAAATGATAATTAAACATACCAAACCACGTATCTGGAAAAATAATAATTTGAATTTTTGAATGGTAAGATTTTTAAGTTTTCATGCAGTAACGGAACGTTACTCGTAATATACAACAGTCAAATTGTGCCTGCCTGCTGCTGTCATTTACGGTCTACGGACTTGGGCAAAGTAGTTGAACCGTAGAAATTTTATATTACGAACACTTAAGTGTGTATTCAAACTTGAACCCTAGTTTGTACTTAATTTAAAAATGGGACAGATGATGGGTTCATTGAATGCTCGCGAGGTCGGCCTCAACATGGATGATAAACCTACATTCGATCCTCAAACTGGCTTTGCATTTGAACGAAAACAACGAGGTATTTATGTAAAATTCTCTTCTAATATATGACTGCGCAATGCTAAACCACTCTCTTAAATTATGTGTACTGTGTTTACATTGTGTTTTATTTATTTGTGCCTATTATATAATTCTTTGCTTCAGGTTATAATTTTGACTCCTTGATATGTCATTACAGAAATGGTGGTGAATCACGACGAACTGGTGTCAGCCAAGATCCCCCCGAAATTCCGTGATTATTGTGCCCACCATCTAATGGAGTACCAAATATGCCGGTACAACCATATGCCATTGCTATATAAGTGCGCTCATGAGAAACACAACTACCTGAACTGTGAACATGGAGAGTAAGTGTCAGATTCATAATTCCAAGTCTTTGTTCATAGAAATAAGTTCTCTCTGGATTTAGATTTCTAATGCTGACACCAGGTCTAGTTTGGATAGTTTATTTAATAATCATTTCTGCCTGTAAAGATTACAATGGCTGCTGAATGCTGTAGATGAACAAAACAATACTCATACATGATAGAAAGTTACTTAGTAAGGCACACATCATTGTACCTTATTCTCTTTTATTCTAAATTTATAATTATCAATATTCTTTATATTTTCAGCTATGTTTTACGCATGAAAGAATTTGAACGTGAGCGCCGTCTCAGGAAACGTGAGCAGCGCCTGGTTGGTGCAGCAGCATAAATACATAAGGAAAACTGTAGTAAATATTATTAAACTTGTGAATGTAAATAGATCATCAATAAATTAAGCTCTTGTTTCTCTACAAACTACTTCTATCCCTATTTAAATACAATCTGTGTATTCCACCATGAATCTACCTACTTTGCATAGTTTGCTGAAGGTTGAGGAGAGTTCCAATCTCATTTTAGGAAATTTATGCCAAGTAGCCGATAATAGGGCTTGGCCTGGATGTTTCAGGACTGTTTACCATCCCCGAAAATTTTCGACCTTCACTGTCACAGAATGACCAGCATGAAGCTTTTGGATCTTACTTGGCAGTTTGCAATCATGTTCATACACAATTTATCCATGATGTTTCATGATGAATTGTTTTCATCATTAAACATCAATATTTTCTAGGGATGGTAAACAGTCCTTGGACAGGATTGGAACTCTCCTCAACCTTCAGCACACTATGCAAAGTAGGTAAACTTAGAAAGACATTTGTCTGCCATTACCACCGCCAGTCCTCTTCGATGAAAACATGTACAGGATTTCTAATCTAAAATAGCTGTTTTTTTTTGTTTTGTTTTTGAATCGCTATAGTTAAATATTACGACACAACTTAGAAGGCGCGCGGCTAAGCACATAAGCCGTTGACGCAAAGTCTTATTGCTTAATCCGCGCTCCTTCTAAGTAGTGTCGTGCTTATACTACACTTCATGATTATTTCAGCTTATTTAATTCACAGTTTCCATACGGAGCTAATTAGTAACAAAAGTCAAATAGGCCAACATAGCGAAATAAAATTGGAATTTATTTCTCATTACACTGCTTTTGACTTGTTTTGTACGTCCAAAATTAAAAACCATTATTGTTTATCTATGGATCACGAATGACAACACTACGTAAAATCGATAATGTTGCCATTGTCTAAAAAAAACTGCTTCCGTAACTTACACCGTATTGCTGAAAGTCAACAAGGATGTGTTTTGTACCCCATAATATTTATGACAAGGTTAAAATCTCATTCACAATTGTACCAAATGACATGCAATTACACACCTTAAAGACAGAAATCACTCAAGAGTCATCAGATAGCTTTTCTTGTGACATCTTCTGACAATTTTTGTAAACACACGCTTGTCGAATAGGCTATTTACTGCGGAAGTAATGGCTTCCCTAAAATTTAATTGCAGATATTATTTTGTATTGATAATTAACAATTAACTAACAATAATTGATAATGTTTTCCGATTTAATG
>OZ020276.1:4872002-5098518 GCA_963971205.1 Aethes cnicana | reverse complement strand
GCAGGAAGAGAATAGTCAAGACTTTGATATCACGGAGAAGTTAAAAGAAATGGGTGAGATTAGTGTTAAGCCGATCAAAAAAGACGACGACGAGGACAAACCTCCAGATGATGAAGAGATGAAACTGGAGGATGAAGATGATGTAAGTAACACAATTATTCTACTGAATTAGTTTAGTGCCTATGACTATTATAACTTGTAAGATTTGGCAAGTAATGACACAGATCTGTTGTCAAGGTTCTAGGTCTTATAGAAACAAAATAGACAAGGACAAACCTGACGGTCTTCCTTTTTCTATAATTCATAATCATTACATTTGTTTATAGAAATATAACAATGGTAATCATTAGCAACAAATTCTAACATGCAACAATTGTTTAACGCAAATTATTTCAATTCTAGAAGAAACAAAACTCCAGTGCCATTAACATGCGTCGAAACATCCGGGATGTGATGGACGAGAAGAACCTAGACGCCTCGACCCTGGCCGCCCAGCGGCAGGAGTCGGAGCGTCTGGCCAGAGTGCAGGAGCAGCAGAGACTAATCAGAGAGGTAAGAATTATTAACTGTTTTTTGTTGATTTTTTATTATTTTTCACCCAAGACTAATTGTTAAGTATTTTTTTTATTATTTTTTTATTTATTTATAAGTTTATGATATTTATGTGTTCTTTTTATTTATGAGTTGATTTTACAATCATGACTCATTTGAATACAATCTAGCCTTAAGTCTAATAAGTATTTTTGGGTTAACCTTAATTATAGAAAATACTTATTACTTAAGACTTGCAGTAAATCAAATGTTTAAAGCCCTCACTCACCCTTGAATTGATCTTGAAATTTACTATCATTACATCACTGTATTTAACCTGGGTTGGGCTACAACAAAAAGTTAACGCCCGTTAAATATAGCCGAAATCGTAAGATCAATTTCTGAGTGTTGTTGTTAAACAAACAATTATTATTTAAAATGATATAAATATATTTGATTTCGTTTCACTCTGGTCAATAATAATTTGTTTGTTATTATTACAGGTCCAAAGGCAAATAGCAATAAACAGACAGAACAAGATTCATCAAAAGACATTATCGCTATTGCAAGGAGGATCTTCAATACTGAAGAAATCTGGAACTGGGCAAAAACTGAAGTATGAACAGTTTGATATATTTTTTTTAATCAACTTGTGCCAACATTATTTATATATATTTTTTTAATTTTAGCCTGCCGAATACTGTACTGGTGAAGTTGCCATCTGGTGAAACGAAGAAAACTACACTGAAACAAGGCCAAGTGGAAGTCACCAAGATATTAAAACCTACCACATCAGGATCAGCTGCTCTTCAAAAACCAAAACTTGATCAAAAGACTGATAAAAAAGAGGTATATTTAAACAACTTCTAAAACATCACACTACTTATAACATAATAAAACATGTTAAGTTAATTATTAAATATTTAAAATAAAAAAACTCAATGTTACGTACAATTCAATAGCAAAGTGCATCTTTTCTAGGTTGTAGAGATAGTTGACAGCAGTAGTGGGGAAGAGTCATCATCGTCAACATCCGATTCTGACGACTGCATAATGCTGTCAGACTCCGAAGTCCCACCAAGTCCAGAAGCTGAGGACGACCCTGGTAATTCAGGTAAATTACAACGAAAACTACTCATCGCCATTCCAATACTCTCCTGGGCCAGTTTGAAAGGTTCATTCTGGCTGTGTGTCCTGCCCATGTCTACTTCTGCTGTCTGATTGTCAAGTGTAAAGCCATCTCTTAAAAGTCTTCTCTCGGATCCATTTGTTTTCTTAAGAATGGAGTGAAGAAGTGTTGTTGTTTTTGTATGGAGTGAAATATGGAAGAATGAAGTTTACTAAGGCCAACTTGGTTTGCACCACGGGTTGGCCTCTTCACTCAGGTTTAGTTGTATCAACTTAACTCGAGTCAGAGGCTAACTTGAGGTTAGTGGCTTTGGTGCAGGTTGGCCTAAGATGTTTAGTAAAATATCGGAAAAAAAATCTCCAGAAAAAAGTTTTATGGTATGGAGTCATTGCTAAAGCTCAGGCCGGTAGGGGGCGTTTACAAATTACGTAGGTAACGTTATTGTGCTGATTTTTCAACCCCGTATACCCTCTCCTTTTTCCCAAGATTTCATTTGCTGGCTTCTGTCAGGATTCGTTTATTAATTCTCATACCTATTGTCTTCTCAGGTCTTCATGTAAATGACGCATACAATACGCCAGACGAGCAAGGCAGAGTCCTAATCAATCTTGGTCACCCTGAGAACGAAGAAGACATTTTCCTCGCCCCTCAGATCGCAAGGATCATAAAACCCCATCAGGTCTGTTACTAAAGTTTATGACGTAACTATAGATATTATCTACTGTGGCCCTGAGGTTTGTAAGCCTTTTTAAAATTGATGTCATTAGTTGTGTTCGAAACCGCAAAGGCATTGTGCAGCCGCTGATGTTGCAAATGTCTACATATGTAATATTATGTATAGGCGTAACTACGCGGTACGCGGTAGTATAGGTAAAAAACTTAAGTAAGTCACCTGTTGTATGTAGTTGTGTTCCAAAATGATATGAAAATTTGAGGAAAATTCAAATATGGAACGTCAACTTTCGTATACAGACAGGTTACTACTACATACAACAGGTGAATTACTTAAGTTTTTTACCTATAACGACTGTTATATGCTATGTGCAAAAGTCAAACAATTAAAACGGCAACAGTCGAGTTAAGAAACAAATAAAGTTACATTATCTCATTTTCTTTTTCAGATTGGCGGCGTTAGGTTTTTGTTCGACAACATAATAGAATCTGTGGAGAGATTTTCGACGTCAACAGGCTTCGGGTGTATATTGGCTCACTCCATGGGCCTGGGGAAAACGTTGCAAATAGTCAGCTTCTGCGATATATTCCTGAGGCACACCACATCCAAAACGGTGTTATGCATTATGCCAATCAACACATTGCAAAATTGGGTATGACTTAAACGTTTTTTTCATTTTATGAGCTTTTTTAACACGGATTTTGAATAATCGTTGCACTTTTTTAAGGGAAATCGATATCTCGCTGCATATCACGCAGTCAGGTTTGAAATATCCCTAAAACTACTATTACAGACCTAGGGCGGTGAATTCATTAATATCCCAGATCGTGGGTGTTTGTGGCCCGAACCGAAGGCGATAAATATGCGATCTGGGGTTTACGAATTACCTCCCGTGGTAGGAAGTGAGTTTTTTCCTCGCGTAGAGGGCAGAAAATCCCATTTTACAGCCAAGGGTGACGTAAAACTACTTTACTTAATCACTAACTTGAGTATGATATTGATTACTCAAAGGTGCATTTGTGTTCCGACGCTTAGACGGATTCATATGAGCCTTTATTTCCTACGCGTTAATTGTGTAATTAACCAAATTAAGGACGCTCGAAATAAAAATCGCAAAGTAAGAAAACAAATTGGGATCAACATCGCGTGAAACCTTTGCAGAGTTACACAGTTCAGGGGCTTTACTTTAGAAAGTTCATTGAAACTTTTCGGAGTGGGTGTTTTACAGAATGAATATAAATGGCTATTTGACTGCCAAGTCAAACTGATACTTTTTATTGAAAATCAAAACGGAACTTTCGTATGGAATTCTAAATACTAGACTTCTAAATACTAACCTGGCTTGCATCAGAAAGTTAACATACATTCAACGTAAGCTGTCATTCCATACAGAAACATTATTTTAAGTAAAAATCTCAAATTAACGTTAACTTCTTTATGCGACCCGGGTTACCCAACTTTAGGTGTCGTTGGCGTGATAGGCACGGCAGTATATTGCAACTTTGGGTGTTATTGGCGTTCAAACGGTTAAAGAAGTTCCTTCCAAGTTTTTGGAGTGCGCGTATTATACGGGGTCAAGCAAAACGTTGTGTCGATATTTTACCCACAGAAGCAGCTATCGATTCTAAGCATGCTTTTTAAGCATCTAAATATATAAAACTCGGGAATCGTGATTTTACTTTTTAATATTTCTGCGCATACGAAGTTGCAGGGAAAAGCTAGTTGATCTATTATAAGTAAGGATTCACAATCAGCCGGAGAAAAATGGCCCCGTCAAAACGGTTGCCCGAACAGTACGGGCACCCGTTTGGCCTTCGTTATAAAGAGGCGTTATTAGCAAATTGGAACGTATTTTCTAATGTCAGCTTGCTCCATTTATTTTGACATATTCTGTTAGGCACTGTTCGTCCATGTTATTACTTTTTTAAGTTTTTTTTTTGATGAAACTTTTTTCTTGGCTCTTGAATTAATATATTTCCGTAGGTGGCAGAATTCAACATGTGGCTCCCGCTGGACGCGTCCACCAGTCCCCTGGCCGCACACGGGGAGGTGCGCCCGCGTCACTTCCCTATCTACGTCCTTAACGACAGCCATAAGACGCTCCAGATGCGCGCCAAAGTTGTCAAGGTCAGTAACCCTGTCTGTACAGATGATGGAGGTAACATATAGTAACATATAGTATAACAAGTTTGGGACCAGGTGCGCGGAGGTGAGCGGAGGTGAAGGCTTGTCTCTCTCTTTACCTAACATTATGACGATAGATAAAGAAAAAAAAGGTGAACGCCAAAACATGGGTACATTTTTGAATTGTGTACGAAAACGATGTTCGGGCTCACGTCTTTTTTTTTGGGAAAATTGTCTTGTTTATTTACTTGTGTATTCCACTGACATTAGCTGAATTACGTCAAAGTTTTCTGCCGAAGTATGTTCATGAGTACAATACAACATGCCATTTTTTAGAGTTCCGAAGTCCACAAGGAACCCTTATAGTTTCGCCATGTCCGTCCGTCCGTCCGTCCTACTCGTAAAGTGGGGATGTAATTTTTTTTTCTTGCGTACCCCATAGTGCGGCATATCATTGAATTGGTCTTAAAAAATACTGTGGGTTTGTTAAAGGCATTTTTTGATTAAGTGATGCGTTTGTGAAATATTAAGCTTTAAAGTGCAATTTTTTGTTAGAGTCACATGTCCCCCCCCTGCCAGTTAAATGGTGGTATTTGGATGGGTGAAAAAAATCACGGTTGTGGCATATATAACGTAGTTGAAAGGAAAACTATCACAGCTAAGTAGGCTGTACAAACTTACGAGTCATAGTCGATCAACTTATGAAATGATTAAAAAACCAATGATTTTTCTCGAGCGGCAGGGGCGTCGGGCGGGCACGTCATACCACAGGCTAGCTAGATACTAATAAGTCTTAGAAAGCTACTGTGGGCATCCTCAACTTCGGAACCCTATACTTTGCGCGTGGCCCGACACGCACTTGGCCGGTTTTGGAATATCTAATTAAATATATTCTTCTTCAGCATATATTTGCCGGGCAAATTTTCTCTGCTGGTGATAGCTTCCATCCACCTCGGGCCCAGATGTGCCCTGATATCATCGGTCCATGTTATCAACATCTCATCAACTTATATTACAAAACAACTAAAATAGAACATTTTGATGCAAGTGCGAAAAGTTTGTCATTTCATCACGAGTCCCTAGTTATGTTGGCGCGAGCGAAAGCGAACGTTAACACTAGGGACGTGTGAAAATGTCAATTTGGCACGTGTACCAAACGACATTTTTTAAAACATTTTCTAAAAAAAAAGAATAAAGAAATAAATGGACAGGATGAAGCTCAAAAAACTTTACGCACTAGTGCGTAAAAAACAACTTGAAATGATAAAATTTTAGCACGTTAAACAGGTATCGAAATGTTTACTTTTTCAGCAACTGTATTTAAAAAAAAAATAGAGTTTCATTCGCCAATTATCCCACTGTTTTATTAGGATTGGACGACTACCGGCGGCGTGCTCATGATAGGCTACGAGCTCTACCGTCTGCTCAGCATGAAGAAGGACAAGAAACCTCGGAAGAAGAAGAAGGCGGAGCTGAAGGCAGAGGCCGAGGCCGCCGAGAAGGAGAGGGAGGGGAAGGAGAAGAGAAATGAGAAACCCGACGACGATACGCAGGTTAGAATTAAAAAAAAAACTTTATTGTGACATGGAGAAAAATAATGTGTGTAATATTGCGATGTCTTTCTATTCTATAGCAATAAAACTGCTATAGTAAAAAAAGGGTCTGCAAACTTTATAGACAGGAAAAATATCAATACTTCGGAAGCTCATAGAGCCACTGTTTTCAATTTGACGTTATTATTTTCTTTGTATACCAAATTGTGATACGGACGAGGTGGAGAAGGTGCATAGTGGATACGCTGTTCCGTTAGAAATAAAGGAAATTATTGGCTGGTGGGTGCCACTCCTGAGCCTTCAAAGGGCCGCATGCGGTTGGCCGACCCCTGCCCTGCACTGAATAAATAGACACAGCCTATGATGGGTGACATTATGTAGCCACCTTTGTATATATAGCCATTTTAACTAGTTCAGATACAACTAGTTAAAATGGCTATATATACATAGGTTTTCGCTTTCCGATTTCCACCTTAGGGCACAGTCGAGGTAATTAAATAATAAGAATACACTTCTGCACCGTATGACATTAAGATCAAGAAGTGTAAATACAATGACTTCAACTCTATACGTAAATCAATCTGAATGACTGAATGGTGTTATAACATCTCCATTTATTTTTACAGGGATCAGACACGTTCCACTCGAAAATCTCGGACGATTCAAAGCTTGACAAGGATGACGAATCGACGTGCAAACTCGACGCCGAGATCAAGGAGGAATTGAGGAGGGAGGAGAAAAAGGATGTTGCACCGTGTGATGAGGATAAGAAACTTCTAGACGGTGAGAACACAATGACATTTCAAACTTTATGAGAGCCACCGTATTTCTGCTCACCGTGTGATGCCACGTCTTGTCAGCTGTCAATGTCGAAGATCGTCACTGTGACGTTTCACGTTTCAAAGACCTGAGGTGTTCATCATCATCATCATCATCATTTCAGCCGAAAGACGTCCACTACTGGACATAGCCCCCCCCCCCCCCCCCAAGGCTCGCCACTCAGACCGGTCCTGTGCTGCTTGCTTCCACCGGTTTCCCGCGACCTTCACGAGGTCGTCGCTCCATCTTGTTGGAGGCCTACCGTCAGCTTGTCTCCCGGTTCGCGGGCGCCACTCGAGAACTTTCCTTCCCCAACGGCCATCAGTCCTGCGAGCAATGTGCCCCGCCCACTGCCACTTAAGGCTCGCCATTCTTCGGGCCATAGTTCTACTGCGGATATCCTCATTTCTGATTCCAATTTATTATTATTACGGAACGGCGCGCCTTGGGGGAGGCCTATGTCCAGCAGTGGACGTCTATCGGCTGAAATGATGATGATGATGATGATGATTATTACGGAAACATTTATACATCTCAGAGTTGACATAGGCATATCAAACTAACTGAAGATAAACTAGTGTATCAGTAGGTTCATTATGGGCTCGTTTCTGAAGTGAATGACCAAACACTTAAGTATAAACTAAACACTTACACTAAACCAACACTAAACACTTAAAATCTCAACATCTATTTATCCTTTCTACTTCACAAATTGTTGCCGTTAAACAGATGAAAAACGAGAAATGTGATCCCTTATCGACGCTTGCTAATGCAGCGTTAGATTTATTCATCATGTAAGATTATAAGATATTCATGTTATATTCAATGTGATTTACAGAGATGTATGAAGCTCTCGTCAAGCCGGGGCCTGACTTGGTGATCTGCGACGAAGGGCACAGGATCAAGAACTCACATTCCAACATATCTTACGCTCTGAAGCAAATGAGGACCAAACGAAGAGTCGTGCTTACGGGTAAGAAAAGAACAATATCAATCAACACACACAACAGTTACGTCCTACTGCTGGGCACAGGCGTCCTCTCACCACGAGAGGGTTTGGGCTATAGTCTCCGTGCGGATTTGGGACTTCACAGACATCCTTGAATTAATTCACAGATGCGTGCAGGTTTCCTCACGATGTTCGCCTTCAGCGAAAAGCTCAGTGATTAATTCAAATTGAATTTCGCATATAAGTAAACTCAGAGGTGCGAGCCGGATTCGAACCCCCAACCCTCTGGATGCAAGGCGAAGGTCGAACCACTAGGCCACCACGGCTACCTAGGTCACCACGTCTTCAACACGCACAACAGCCAATTTACGTTTCACTGCTGGGCACAGGCTTCCACTCATGATCAATGTATCCAAATTACTAGAAAATCAGATCATTAGTTTGGTTAAAAAAAAAAAAAACTCCAAGACCACGGACATTTGAGCGTTAATATTTGGGGAAAGGACAATTACGACGTTGGGCATTTGCCGAATATTTATTCCGTTAAAAACCATTTTTGGGGCAAGGGTAGTTATACCTTAGTTAGCTCGACACAACTTACAGGGCGCGCGGATTAAGCAATAAAAGACTTTGCGTCAACGGCTTAGGTGCTTCGCGCCTTTTAAATTGTGTCATGCCCGGCTAGGCTCTTTAATTTGAGAGTGAGAAAAAAATCCGAGTTGGTCCTATTTGTATTAAGTCTCATCATTTTTTTAATTCTCAGCTATTGAAATTAATTAATTAATTAATTTAATTTTAGACAGGCAGCAATTCGCTGATGCGTCTAAATCATATTTCCACTGCTAAGAGTTCATGTTAGTAAGAGAGATAGTCTGTTTTTGAACTGGTTAACACTTGTAGAGTTCACGGTGTCGGCGGGTAGGAATTACTAGCTTAAGTTGCGTTCAATATTAGTATTCAGACTTGGTAACGCATTCGTTATCTTATTACTTCCTATGTCCATGATCTCAGTAACCACACTTACTGGTGTTTACATGAAAACGTTAAGAAATAAATACCACTACCCACCTACCTCTCTACTTGACTCTGCAGTCAAATTGCGAAAGCAGTTTTGTGGAGCAATGTATTACTTTTATAATTGTATCTCATGTATTAGTAATAAACAAATAAATAATAAAAATAATAAATAAATTTGTTTCCCAGGTTACCCACTCCAAAACAATCTGCTGGAATACTGGTGTATGGTGGATTTTGTCCGGCCCAACTATCTGGGCAGCAAGACAGAATTCTGCAACATGTTCGAGCGGCCGATACAGAACGGGCAGTGCATAGACTCCACCCCGCAGGACATACGGCTCATGAGATACCGGGCGCACGTGTTGCACTCGCTACTCGTGGGGTTTGTGCAAAGGTACGTTCCAATACTCAATACTAGTGTAGAGATCTTCTACTATCTAATGTCCCGCGCCTTCACATTTCAAAACGCTTCAATTTTTTCATTATTATTTAAAAAGCACCACCAACACTCTCAACACATGTGTGCGTGCTGAGACAGCCATCAACTATGCGTTGAGAGCGTTGGTGGTGCTTTATAAATAATAATAAAAAATTGAAGCGTTTTGAAATGTGAAGGCACGGGACTTTAGATAGTAGAAGATCTCTACACAGTGTGGACCCGCTACCGCCGTGTTATACAATGCGAAAAAAACTTATAGTCAATGAGGACCACCGTATTTCTGCTCACCGTTCGAGATGCTAGCTGTCAGTGTCAAACTTGTCATTCCATAGGTACAATAGTGTCAATATCACCATGACATTCGACGTTTCGGAGACCTCAGTGTTGTCAATTTAGCGTGTAATATGGCACATAATATGCTTAACTGGCAACATCGTTGTAGGACCTCAAGCGCCTGTAGCGGCGAATTCACTCGCGGTTCAAATCATCACCTATTTCACCCTTTTCCAGACGCTCCCACGCAGTGTTACAATCGACGTTGCCGCAGAAAGAGGAGTACGTGTTATTAGTACGCTTCACTCCGCTCCAAAGGAAACTGTACGACAAGTTCATGAACGAAGTCGTCCGCACCACCTCGGTGCCCAATCCTTTGAAGGCGTTCGCTATTTGCTGCAAGGTAAGCACGTTTTTGGCATAAAGAGACAATTTGACCATGAGCGAGAGGAGAGTCTATTATGAAAGAGGCTTAAGATCATTCACTTGTATAGTTCAATATGTTAGCATTTATTTAGGATTTCTGCCCCCAACTTCGCCCGCGTGGAATTCGGTTATCGCGCTCCCGCGGGAATTATGCGCTTTTTCGGGATAAAAAGTAGCCTATGCCCTTTCCCCGGACTTCAACTATCCCCATACCAAATTTCATCCAAATCGGTCCAGGGGTTGAAGCGTGAAGAGGTAACAGACAGACAGAGCTACTTTCGCATTTATAATATTAGTATGGATACATATAATATATATTAATATAAACCAGCAAAATAAATATTTTTTACGTAGTTATAAAAGTTCCATATGATTCATAGTTTTCATGGTTCAGATAATAATATTGTGACAAGTGTCAGGCATCTAATAACTAAGGTCAATGTCAACGTTTTATTTCAGATATGGAATCACCCAGACGTCTTGTACAATTTTCTAAAGAAGCGTAGCGAAGCGAACGCCGCTATCGAAGAGGATTTGGATCTGGAGGAGTTGGGAGGAGTTACTAAAGCAGGTCGGGCGCGGAATAGTAAAAATCCACCGAGGAGAACTGCTAAACCTAGGGTAAATATAGCTTTTGTTATTATTTGTCCAGTAAATTCAACTATATGAATCCTATGGTCGCCACGATCTGCAATAGCCGTCAAGGCTTCCAGCGTTAATTAAAATGTACTAGATGTTACATTGGTAATTGAGATTGGCGTGACAGTCAACGGATTAAGAAACATCGTCATCAAAACTCACAAAAAAATACCAAGTATATGAAATTGTTTTTCACAGGGCGCTGCTAAGAAACCCGCCGCGACAATACCTCCAAACACTACAACAGCGCCGTCGCGCCCCGAAGCACCCTACGCCGGGCCCTATCCGCCACCAGCCCCTTACCCTCCCTCCTACCCACCCTACAACTACCCCGCGCAGTCCCAGTACTACCCACCACAACCCTACGGCCAGCAATACCCACCCAACTACTACCCGCAACAACCACCCTACGATCCCAACTACCCCAATCAATACCCACAAAACAACCCCGACCAATCCTACAATCAAAATTACTGGGGCAACGGCAATTATTACGGAAACTCCGGCTACTACAATAACCCACAATATCCGAACAACCCACCCGCAGACTACAGGCCAAACCAAGGAGAGTTCAATAACCAACAATATCCACCGAACTACAATCCAAACACGAACGAACAACAGGGACAGTATCCAGGAAACGCAATACAACCGTACCCTAATAACCAGGACCAAGTCCCGGGAACGAGCTATGGAAACCAGCCTAGACCGCCGTATCAGGGATCCTATCAGAATTCGCAAGGATTCCCAGATTATAACCCCAACGCCCCTCCGGGCTCGTTCCCGAATAACCACCCCCCTGGAAACTATCCTAACCAATCATACCCGCCACCGCCTTACGCGGGGAACGAAGCTGCGTACGGAAATAACCCACCAGCCCCCTATAACCAATACGAAAATCGACCAAACTTCCCGTATCCAAACAACATGCCTCCAAATGCCACTAAAGAAGAACCGGGCTCTGTCAAATCTGAACCCGGCGAAGTTAAACCCAACGTCGGACCCGGTTTTCTACAAAACCAATTCCAGAACCAAACGCCTGGTTACACAGGGTATCCCAACGGCCCGCCAAATCAGCCGGGAGGTCAAGGACCAATCAAAAATGAACCATACCAACCAGGTGAGGTCAAGTCAGAGAATCCTGCGAATCCACCACCGTATGGAAATCCGGCTTATAACTACAATCAGAATAACATGCCAGGGTTCCCTAACCAAGGAGAAAACAATACAAACGGGCCACCATATCCATTCCCTAACTACCCAGGGCTTGAAACAAAACCGCCTCTTGGCAGTAATAGCTCTGGAAGTCCATTGACTCCCTGGCCTCTAGAAACTTTAAAGACTGAAGTCGACAAACTTAAAGCTGAGGAGAAAACTGAAACAAAATCGGAATCGGACGGAGAAGTGAAAATAGCAGATTTGGACACAAAGATGATTGTCAAAGATGACGCCAAGAAGCCTAAACCAGAAATTTCAAGCTTAGCAAAGGACAATAAAGTAAAAGGTTCAGATAAAAAACGGACAAAGAAGAATGTGATTAGAAGCGACGCTTCCGAATCTGAAGAAGAGAGTGGTAAAAAATCCAAGCAAAAGGGTAAAGGTAAAGAGAGTAAAAAAGTGGAAAAGAGACCGCGCGGGAGACCCAGATTGAAAGGGCGAAAGGACAGAAAACCATCGAAAGAAAAAGATGATTCAGAATCAGAAGAAAGTGAGAAAGAAGAGAAACCGAACAGAGAAGAAGAATTAGCGTTAATGAAGAAAGCTGAAGAGGTGACTTATGATTGGGCGACTGAACTGTTGAAAGATTACATACCAGGCATAATAGAGAATTCGTCTAAAATGGAACTCTTCTTCTACTTACTAAACGAAAGTATAAAGATGGGTGATAGGATACTGCTTTTCAGTCAGAGTTTGTTCACATTGAATCTCATTGAAGACTTTTTAGAAAGGAATTATATTCCGGGAACAAATTGCTTATGGGAGAGAAACACAAACTACTATCGTAAGTGCTGAAACCTTTTTTTTAAAGCTTTGGTTGGCAAACGTGAACAGGTCACCTGTTGGGAAGTAGCCCATAGTGATATGATTTCGAATACGTTGCCAACTCGTAGTCTCAGATTGAATTCCTCTATGCTAGTAATTTCAACGGCTGTCCAACCCCTTACCCAATCACAAACGGTGCGGGCACTGCTATTTGGCGGCAGGTTGGCGGGTAAAATCGCCCTGCCACCAGCAAAACTGCCGCTTAACTTACATGATTTGAATAACTTATAAAGGAAAATAATATCGGATAGATAAAAAGTTAAGTTATATCACATCTCCAACCTTAACAACCTCGAAACGGCTCACATAGACCTATAAAACCAAGGACCATCTTGAAATTTTCGAGCATTTTTAAATTCACCATTTCCGCACCCCATTTCATTATTGGGCCGTATTGTGGCCCTTGGCTGTAAAAAGTTGTCGACCCCTGCTTTAGCATGTACTAATAAAGTGTTCCTTTCAGGTCTCGACGGATCAACGCACGCGTTAGAACGCGAGAAGCTTATAAACGAGTTCAACGCAAACCCTCACATTTACCTTTTCCTGGTGTCGACGCGGGCCGGGTCACTGGGTATCAATCTAGTTGGAGCGAATCGCGTCATAGTCTTCGACGCTAGCTGGAACCCTTGCCATGACACGCAAGCCGTCTGCCGAGTATACAGGTATGACAACATTTCAAAATTTTAGTAAGGCGTAATTCGAAAACCATTTCGGTATCAAAATGGTATATTTTACCGCGGGTAACAGATTGAATTCAGAGCGACGCGAAACATTTCCGAATAGAACGTGGAATATTGAGCTAGCGAGGGATTGAAGCTATGTCGCCCAAGGTTTAAATAATTTTGCTACTGTGTTGTACACTCTGCTTTTTACTCCTAGAAACTCCGAGGCACTTTCCGAGAAAACCAGTAGCTGCAGGAAGCATAATACTATATTTCAAATAGGAGAGAAAAGGAAAATTTCTATTAGCTAGAAGTATTTATCCTGCTTTAGAGCTTAAGCTGAAGAAAAATGGACAAAAATAAGGTCTCAAGCAGAATTCGAACCTGCACGTACAAGGGCTATCCGGGCCATGTGATCCTGTCATAGGCCTTGGGAGCGTTTTTTTCTCTCTTTTCTTTGGTTTAATGTTGTTGAGCAGACGCTTTTATTATCATATGCCATTTCCCGAATAATTACTTGTGACGGCCTTTTTACCATAATCTTCTTATAATTTGTTACATCAGGAATCGACATTACTTTAATGCCTCGGACTCTACCACCACAACAATCTAATTACGTCCCATTGCTGGGCACAGGCTTCCTCTCATTACCAGAGGAATGGGGACTATCGTTTCTTTGCTCACCAGTTGGCGCCACTGTAGACTAAGGTCCAGAGGTATAGCTGTCAAAGGCGACTCTATAAGGTCGGCGCCGAAACTCAGTTTTCAATCTTGAATCTCATTAAGTTTATTAATTATAAATAACTATCATCATATCGAGCAGCTATGCCGCAATGTTGTGCAGCTCCGTTTTGTTTGGAAAAAACATTTTTTTTCAAAGCGTTTACATTCATAGCCAAATAATCCATATTGGCGGTAATTTCACGAAGGAGATCACTATTCAACAGGTAAATTAAAGAAATTATGATTTATATCACGAAGCCCGCCAAAACCAGTGAAAACTGAATGTTATTGGACCTCACGCGACACTAGCGCCTCTAGTGGCAAATTCACACGCGATAGCCCCCATTGAGCTACAGTCATGGGTAAATTCAATTTGATTTGTAAGGCCGGTGGCGTGCGGTGAACAAACGGCCATAGTAAATGTACTAGCTTCTGCCCGCGGCTTCGCCCGTGTGTAACTACGCGTGTTTCCGGGCTAAAAAGTAGCCTATGTCCTATGTCCCAACTATCTCCATGCCAAATTTCATCGCAATCGGTCCAGCGGTAGAAGCGCGAATAGGTAACAGACATACAGATAGACAGTCAGAAAGACAGACAGACAGTTACTTTCGCATTTATAATATTAACTAGCTTTTCCCCGCAAGTTCGTATACGCAGAAATATAAAATGTAAAATCCCGCTTTTTTCCCGTTCCCGTGGGAATTTCGCAAAATCCTTTCTTAGCGTATGCCTACGTCATAACATCTACCTGCATGCCAAATTTCAGCCCGATCCGTCCTGTGGTTTGGGCTGTGCGTTGATAGATCACTATATCAGTCAGTCAGTCAGTCAGTCACCTTTGAGTTTTATATATTTAGATATGGATGGATGTATCGCTAAATCGGCCCTTCAATCTCGTTTTGTCGGTCACGTCCGGTGACGTCGGTGACGGTGGCGGTGGAGAAACGGCCTTTTCCCCTAAAATTAGGATTAATTCTACGCTGTCTCTTCTATAGATACGGTCAAAAGAAACCCTGCTTCGTGTACCGTTTCGTAATGGACTGGTGTCTCGAGAAGAAGATCTACGACAGACAGATCAACAAGCAGGGCATGGCCGATCGAGTCGTCGACGAGTGCAATCCCGACGCCGTGCTGTCCATGAAGGAAATCACCAACCTGTGCTTGGACAATGATGAAAAGGTAAGCTACACTCGCAAGGGCTTGTGCACAAATCACGCGAGGTTCAAGTTGAACCGGGTTCAACCGCGGGCGGGTGGGGGCGTGTGGGTCACGAAAAAGAATAAGAAATACGAACTAAGAAAAAATATCTACCACATGGCAGATACGTATAATTTATTATAATCATAACGTTAATAATGAAAATTAATTTCTATATATATTTTTTTTTATATCAATGGTATAGGCAAACGAGCGCACAGCCCACCTGATGGTAAGTGGTCGATGCGGCCCATGGACACCGAAATCCTATGATCCCCCTTTAAGAAACCATAAGATTTCGAATGCGTTGCCTACCCTAAGGCCTAAGATAGAATGCCTCTGTGCCAGAAATTTCAGCGGCTGCCTTAACCCCCTACCGGAACACAACAGTGCGAGCACTGCTATTTGGCTATACAATACTATTAATCTTAAAATTAGGTCGAATGAAAAAAACACACGTGAGGCTTTTAGGCGGGGAGGGGTAGCGTTATTAGTTAGCGTTTAATACGTTTTAACTTAGTTATTCTTTGTTAATTTGATAAAACAAAAAATACGTGTCTAATATGAACGTGTGACTTATGATACGTGTGACTGGCGGACTAATTAGAATTTCCATTTCTTCACCCTGTCGTCATCCCTATGCCTCTAGTCTAGTTGTCTAGATAGACAGGTTCAGTGTGGATTGAAGACTTCAAACCGAATTAAGGCGCCTGTAGCCGTCGATGACCTTGGGCGTTCGAGCTCGATCCTCTCAATAATAACCGCGCCAAATACGCTAACGTAAATTACAACGATACCAATGGTTAATTTCGCCCGCTGTCTTAAGTCTACCGTGGCCCAGCGGTCCAAATTCATCATGACGTACATGAGAGCGCCCTCTTGCGCGGGTTCAAATCACCGCTTAAAATATCCTTTTGTATATTTTTTTTATGAATTGAATACTTTTTTTAATTAATTTACATGCTGAACATGGTACTAGTGATATTTAGATATTTTTAATGTTTTTTCGTATCAAAGTCGCAGTTTAAGAATATGCAATGCAATTAGGCATTATGCGTATGTAGGGTAAAACCCCGATTAATGACTACATACATTATAAAGTTCAAACAGCAGGAAAACTGGCCTGTCTGGAAAAAAAATCTTCATGGTTTTATTAATTATAATCATGATTTTTTAATGTCAAATATTCTTGAATAAAGTCATTGTTAAAATCCGATCATTCTGTACAATCTAAACATATATTCTGTACATCTAAATATACATGGTGGGTCAGAAAATATGGCAAATACCTAATTAACCTATAGTATCGGCTATCGATTCTAAGTATATTGTATAGGTAAACATATTTTGTATAGGATTCAGGCGTCGCTCACACAACCAATCCCATATACATTTTTTTTTTACCAACTGGAAAAAAAATGTAAGACCTATACAATATACTTAGAATCGATAGCTGATATGGTGGGTTAATTATTTGCCATATTTTCTGACCCACCGTGTATAAAACTCAAAGGTGACTGACTGACATAGTGATCTATCAACGCACAGCCCAAACCACTGGACGGATCGGGCTGAAATTTGGCATGCAGGTTCCTTAGGGAACGTATGGGAGCGCTAAGAGAGAATTTCCCGAAATTCCCACGGGAACGGGAAAAAACGGGATCTTTCATTTTAATATTTCTGCGCATACGAAGTTGCGGGGAAAAGCTAGTTATCTATAAAAACATCAATTCAGATTCCTTTTCTAAGTTGGTGGACGTGAATTGGGCCATCGTCCACCTGGACGCAATCTGGATTAAGTGGACGCAAACTTGGTAAATCGCCTAATATGCCTATTTGTGTCGTTTTTTTGAAAACCACCAGATGTTTCGACCAAAACTATAAGTTATATTGAAAAGGACTATATAATCAATACATTACGTTCCTTTTATAATCAAAATTTCAATTAGAACATTTTTATTTTCACCTTCAAACTTGCCAACTCCACTAAGTGGACGCAAACAGGCGAAGCGACCCTACTTTTCTGGTTGAGTTCGGGATACCTACCAAGCTGGCAACAGCGCGCGCGACCGCGAGGTAAACAACACGAGTGCCGAAACTCGCAACGTCGCCTTGTTCACATCCACAACTTTCTGTATAATGCAATGAAGTTATAGAAAAATAACACGACTTCAAATCCAATATAAAAGTCAAATTTTTGAAACGAACTTTTCTACTTCTAGCTTTAGTAATCATGATAGTTTAGATATTTTTAAATTAATAAATAAAAATATTTAAAAATATTAAAAACGCCGCATAATTCAACAAAGCGCCTACGTTAACAAGCGCAGCAAATGTGTGTTGTGATACTTGTGATTATACACTAAGTAAGACATAGGTTTTTCGTCTAAAAGCTATTTATCATAAAAGTTAAGAAGGTCAAGCCCTAGATAAAATTCTGAAAAGTACTTGCAAAAAATTTGGCAACGCAGATTTTTTCCTAAGCGGAAATAAATGGTTACATATAGGAGGATTAAGGATTTCTTAAATGACATCCATAGTACAAATCATTACATATAAGACGATATAAAATACCAGAAACACTAATTGACTATATTTGTGTTCCATATTCGTAAACTTTGCAGATGACTACTTGTTACAATTATAGAAAAATGGTTACAAAAACACCTCGATTTTGCATTTTTGCCTCACTACTCACCTTAAGATTAGGCTGGGCTGCATACTAGGTGGCGTCAGTGTCGTGTGATGTGTCAATACAATATTACTATAGTGTCAATGTCACTGTGACATTTGAAGTTTCAAAGTGTTTCAAATTTAGCATATAATATGGTATTTAATGTGCTAAATTGGCAACACTGGACCACAATTACACACGCGACTCCAGCGCATCTAGCGGTGAATTCATTCGCGGTTTCACTCCCTCATTGCTCCATGCGATTGTTAAGCTTGAAGCAAAACGTTTCATTTATTGTCTTTTTTCACTCTTCAACATTGTAATCAAGAGCAAAACGAAACGTACAATAAAAGAAACAATAAATGCAATAGTAAATTGCAGTTTCAATACTGGGTTAATAAAACTGCATTGCAATTGCAATATTTCATCGTAAAATTGTCTTGACTAGACATGAC
The DNA here is from genome assembly GCA_963971205.1 of Aethes cnicana. Classification (NCBI taxonomy): domain Eukaryota; kingdom Metazoa; phylum Arthropoda; class Insecta; order Lepidoptera; family Tortricidae; genus Aethes; species Aethes cnicana. The sequence goes on along the minus strand of OZ020276.1, from coordinate 5,080,192 downwards.
CTTACCGTGTTGTGCCTTATGGTCTGGAATCGCAATGAAACCGTGAAATTTCTCATTACTATCATAAAAACATCAAGAGTCATTGCGTCGAATTTCTTCATACTCATTGATCTGAATATCGAATTCGTCACACAGTCCGCCGTGCCTAATTGTGCGTAATGTTGAGAATTTCTAATGATTTAAAAATACACTTGTATTATTACGACATTCAGTATATTTGATTGTATCCTATGTTACTAAAACTTAATTCATTATGGCTCAGCGATTTATAAATTTGTCACGCTTTAGTATCCCACAAAAATGCACGCATGCAATGTTGTAGATTTGTATATTGATTACTAATAACAATTTTAATTATTTCAACTGGATAGTAGCCGAAGCTATTGTTAATTAAACAATAACTTGAATTTTGCTTTGGCTTTGGAGCTTTCTGATTTTTTAATGATTCATTTATGAACAAAACTTATCGTTATAGGTGAATTATAACTATACTAGCTTCTGACCGCGACTTCGTTCACGTGGCCTTAGCCTATGTCCATCCCCGGGAACCCAACTATCACCATGCCAAATTTCATCTCAATCGGTCAATATAATATTAGTATATGGCTTGAGTTACATTTCAAAGACCGACGCTCATTATTTATTGCCGGGAACTTTATAAAGCCAATGATGACAGTCAATGATCAATGCAATCTTAAGGTCTCCCTACATCTAAAAATTCAAAACCATCAATCAAAATTTATGATTCGTCGACGCGTCGACGTCCTTTTCGCTCTTATTCCGTAGTCACAAAGCTTTTTCTATCGGCTTTTGCGTCGATAGTTGTGGGAGACCCTAAGGCTGATCATTATCAACAGGTACCTTACGATGAAATGAAATGAAAGTTTATTTCACAAGAACATATGATAATATATAAAGGTCTTACAAGATACATGCATGTGCCATAATATGTTCCGCCGGTACTGGCATGTGAAAATAGATTTCTAGAACAGATTATCAATGTATATACCTATGCTAATAATTCAAAATGTTATAAACTACACGTACGATGATGATGTAATGACCTAGATGACACGCCCTCTGTTTCGTTGCAGGAGACCGAGCCCAAAGACTTGTCAGAGCATAAAGACAAGTACCTGGACGTCCTAATGCAAGGGATCATCTCAAGCTACAGCCGGCTGTTAAGCAAGGAGCCCTTCCAGCATGAATCTCTGCTGGTGGACCGGAAGGAGAAGAAACTGTCGAGTGCCGAGAAGAGATTGGCACAGAGAGGGTAAGTTTTGATCGTTAGAAAACCTAATAATTAATTGTGAGTACAAAAAAAGTCTTTTTGACGATGTTTTTATCGTTAGTGTAGTGTTACGCTGCTTTTCATACCGTATATATATGTGTACTAGCTTTTCCCCGCAACTTCGTATGCGCAGAAATATTAAAAAGTAAAATCCCGATTTTTCCCGTTCCCGTGGAAATTTTGCAAAATCCTTTCTTAGCGGATGCCTACGTCATAACATCTACCTGCATGCCAAATTTCAGCCCGATCCGTCCAGTGGTTTGGGCTGTGCGTTGATAGATCACTATGTCAGTCAGTCAGTCACCTTTGAGTTTTATATATTTAGATGTATCAATAGACTGTTTTTTTAGTTGAAGAGTTGAAGTTTCATCGTAGTACTTTTGCAAATTAAAAGGTGGCGATTATACTCGGTCAGCGAGCGGTCTATTAACACCTTCGTGCGACTAGTGGCATGGGCGAGCGCTTTTCTAATACATCGACAAACTATCGAGACATTCGGCTTGCTGTTTAGTCATTGGCGTGTGTTAGAAAAATCTTAAAATGCTTACCATTGCCTGCCACTAGCCGCGCGAAGAGGATTCTCACTTGAAATGGATATCTTCAGTGTATCGCCCTTTAAAAAGCAGTGGTGGCCTAGTGGTTGGACCTACCGCCTCTCATGCAGAGGGAGGGAGGAAGGAAACAGCTTGAGAAAACGTGTACGCATCTGCGAAGTAATTCAAAGATGTGTGTGAATAGTCCCCAATCCGCACCGGGCCCGACTATATCCCAAACCCTCTCGAGATGAGTGTCCTGTGCCCAGCAGTGGGACGCAAATAGGCTGAAGTAGTAGTAGTATTGCCCTTTTGTAAGTTAATCATCACTTCCCACGCAGATACGAGCTCGAGAAGAAAGCCGCCTCGGCTCCCAAGCCCACCACAGCGTACAGGACGGTCCGCACGGCGGACGGCAGCGTCGTGCAGCGGCCCGTGGCGTCGGTGCGGCCCATGCAGCACGGCGCGCGCTGGATCCCCGCCGACGTGTGGCGCCGGCAGGGCATGACCGCGCAGGAGATGACGCTGCCGCTGGGTAACTATGGCACAGTGTAACAATAACAGGGAGCTACCATAGAAGAATGGGGGCTATCGCGTGTGAATTTGCCACTAGAGGCGCTAGTGTCGCGTGAGGTCCAATAACCTTCACTCTTCACTGGTTTTGGCGGGCTTTGTGACATAAATGATAATTTCTTTAATTTACCTGTTGAAAAGTGGTCTCCTTCGTGAAATTATCGCAAATATGGATTATTTAGCGATCAATGTGAACGCTTTGAAAAAAAAAGATAAAAATCCGAACAAAACGGAACTGCACAACATTGCGGCATAGCTACTCGATATGATGATAGTTATTTATAATTAATAAACTTAATGAGATTCAAGATTTAAAACTTTGTTTCGGCGCCGATCTTATAAAGTCGCCTTTGACAGCTATACCTCTGGACCTTAGTCAACAGTGGCGCCAACTGGTGAGCAAAGAAACGATAGTCCCCATTAAGCTAAACTTAGAATGACAACCTTCAAACAAATCAGCGTACGCTCGTAAGTGTTAAATGCGATAATAGATGTCGCTTCCTAGGTAGCCAGGATACAAATTTGAATTCCATCAGCTGTACAGGCGAAGTGTGAAAATTTAAAGCTCCATGGCTATTTCGGATGTACGCCGTAATGTAAGGAGGTTGACAGTCTTATATACTTAATAACATTGTCTCTGGAGCTACAGAAGAAAGCTGCCCCATTTCACAAACACTGCACTGCAAGTATTGTTAGATTTATTACAATGCCACTAAGTTCTATGTGTTAATGAAACGTCATTACAGTTTGAAAGCGTAATTTCCTGTTCCTTGATTTTTGCTGCCAATTGAACAGATATTTATTTCTCTGTTAATTAAAATTCTAAATCACTAACGATAATGTCATTATTTCGCAGACGTGGTGATCCCAACAAACTCAGCTGAGAAGACCAACATAGTTCTCAAAGCGGGTCAACGAGTCATGGTCCTCAAGTCGCCGAAAGGAATCTACATGCAACTGGAGTCCGGCAAGATTATCGCCATAAAGACTTCCTTCAAGGGCCTCGGGCAGAAGGCAGGGGATAACAAAGACAACAACCCTGTTGGAAAGAAGAGTAAGTTTTTGACAAATATCAAAATTGTAATTTCATATACATTACCACCACTACAACAACAGCCTGTTATGTATCAAGGCTGGGCACCTCCCACTGGAATGGCTACATTATAGTCCCAATGCGGGTGCAGTGCCGATTAAAGACTTCACACATGTCTTTGAATTACTTCGCAAACGCAGGTATTCCCGCGGTGATTTCTTTCACCAAAAAGCGTAGCGAAAATTTTTATATCGCACACGTGTACAGGCGTCGACTCGACACGTATCTTGAGCGCAGAAGTCGAAACTAAGGTCTCATAGGCGGAGGGGCGCGGGACTCAGCGGTCGTAAACTTGCGCAAAAAAACCCCTCTACTTTCGCTCAACGCTTAAGATCAGAGTGCCGGGGCCTATATCTGTACTTAGAGGTGCATGTCGAGACTCGAACCCCCCGACCCATGAGGTGTGTTCAATTTAAACCATTAGGATAATATCGTGAAAGCCGGGTCCCCAATTGTTAACCGTTTCATTACCTACCAACAACGTTTTTCACACAAACAAAACCTGCCTAGCGAGTTCGCGGCATTGAAAATATTAATGTCATTATTTGTTACAGTTCTAGGCACACGACCGGGAAGTATACCAGGATCATTGAAAAACAATTCGGCCATCACAATAACATCGAAGAGCGGTCCCAGACCCGGTTTACAGCGTGTCATTACGAGACCCTCCATAATAGGCCACAACAAGATCGTAAGACCGATGCTGCCCGGCCAAAAGATATCCGACATCAGAAATCGACTTGGAGAAATAAGATCCTACAGTGCCATGAGACAACGGATAGCGAACCAATCCGGGCGGATAATAAGACCTAATTTACCAGGGTCACTTAGCATAACGAAGATCAAGAAAGACCCAAAGAGATCTGATAGTGAAAATGGTGATTCCAATCCGCCGACTAAAACGGGCCCAGAATCTGAAGATGAGCCGCAAGTCCTAGACAGCGATGATGAAGAGGAAGTGAAGGCAACCAAACCCGACCCCCCTGCCAATCAAAATAAACCAAAACAGGACAACACGGAAAACTCCGAAGACTCAAAATCCTCCACTAGCTCAGGGAGCAATAGAAAAAGCGAAAAAAGCCACGATAAACCAGTATCTGAACCAATAGTGTTAACTACCGACGAGAAATTACCTTCTGAAGAAGCGTTAGAAACTAGATCTTCAGAGAATTCAAACGACGGTTTAAAAACGCGGAGCAACGCCATGGACACAGCTCCCATGGATAATACGATGGAGAAGAAGATCAACTTGTTGAAAAACTATCGACATCAAAGGCCAAGCGGTCGGTCGCAAACGGAATCGAGTCTAAGTATATTAGAGAGGACAGCGAGCGTCTTGAATAAGGAAGGAATGCCAGATTTCCGCAGGAACTTGGACGATATCACCCAATCGTACTCTCCTAGCGGTGAAGAGAAGTCTGGCTCCAAATCAAAGAAGAAAAAATCTCCCAATAAGGAAGCTTCAGAATCTCAAGATAGAGGGTTTAGTGGGGGCATGTCGCATAGTGTGTCTAGTCTTTTGAGTGGTGCTGGGGCCCCGAAGAGAGGGGATTCTATGGGTCCAGCTGCCCACGGGATGCCAGCGGGGCTTGAAGCAGGGAAGCCGCAACCGGGTATGAACCCAGGCGCTGTGGGCAGTGCGCCCGATGCCAAACCGCCTGGTCACCCTTACCCTGCTACCGGGCCGCCTCCGGAGGGCTATGGACAATATCCAGGTCAGTTGAGTCTTAAGAGTCATCTTAGAGAGATCATCTCTAAGAGTCAGTCTTAAGAGTCTTACTCCGAAAATTGGCAACGTCGCAAATAGCTGTCAAATATTTCGCTGTTTTCATTAATTTCTGAATATTACTGAATGAAAACATGAATTATCGCTCTATGGTTGAATAAAACATCAAGTATGGATTGCAACAATTAGCATAGGAACACGAATTTTTTAGGATTATGGAAGTACTATCTTTTGAAAACTTTCCATCGCATGTTCCATGCATTTTAATGTAATCTTATGATTTGAATGCCAACAAATAGAAAACGAGACTTCATTCAACCATAGAATGATAACTACCTTTTTAATTCAGTAATATTGAGAAATTAATAAAAACAGCGAAACATTTGACAGCTATATGCGACGTTGCCAACTTTCGGGATAAACCGTCTTAAAACTATGAATACTAGCTGTAAATCAATATTCATTGAAATCAATTCATCGGTTTAGCTATGACACATTTCGATTTTTCAAAGCTTTTCTAATTATGTCTTATTCTTTGTTATATACTTATCTATTTAGGTCAAATCAAATCAGTCATTTATTCAGCAAATTGGCCACATTGGGGCACTTTTACACTTCAGAAATGAATTTACCAGCGCTTCCTAGACCCATTGCTTGAGAAGAAGCATAGAGATGTCTTTAATGGTTCATTATTTCACACCGGAATATGAGGTGCCAGTGGGGCTCCAACAAGATTGAGTGACTTAGATGGCCCTAGAACCTAGATGCGAGAGGCACACGATCGGTTTGTACGGAGAATCTTGGGAGGCTTATATAATGACGATGACAAGATAGAAGTTGTCTCAGCTAATAACAGTCTATTTATGTCCCACTGTTGGACGCAGGGAGGCCTCCTCTCATCACGAGAGGGTTTGGGCTACACGCGAGCACAGTCCGGATTGGGGACTCACACAAATATCCTTGAATTACTTTGCAGATGCGTGCCACGATGCTTTCCTTCACTGAAAAGCTCGTGTTAAATTCAAATTGAATTTCTCACAAGTAAACTCAGCGAACCGGATTCGAATTCTCGACCCTGTATGCGAGGTACAACCACTAATGGAACTTTTTTAAATTAAATTGTGTTTTTGTGCAGGCTACGGAATGGGTTATGGCGCGTACCCGAACCCGGCTTACTACGGGGGCTACGGCGGCGCGCCGTACTACCCCGCCGGGTACGCGGCGCCCGCGCCGCCCGCACCGTACCCCTCCGCACCCCCCGACAACTACATACCGCCCGGCCTCGGCAACCCGCAGTGGTAAATCAAACGTCACATCGACTGAGAAACGTAATCGTCACTAAACTTGTCTCATGAAAGCTGAGTACGCGGTGATCTCGCCACTTGATTTATTTTTATATTTACCGCCTGCGCCGGGTCCGCAGTGGTAACCGTAACAAATCAGATAGACACATCTGAGAAGGCGAGCTGTTGCAACCGTCTCCAAAACACGAAGAGGGTCTGGCACTATCTACCGCCTGATCTCAGTAACCCGCAGTGGTAAACACCAGCTGACAAATCAAATGTCACAATCACAACTGCTTCAGTCAGAATGAAATCATCACTAACGGCTGTATCATGAGAGCTGGCTATGCGACGAACGCTCCATCGGCCAACCTAAATCCTGTCTGCCAAGAAACTCGGAGTGACGCTACGTTACCGCACCGGCCTCTTACATATCAAACACAGTTATTGAGTAATCAGTGGTTCATCGCGTCTGAGGAATTAGTGCAATTGCTACATCGATTCTCAAGACTGTGACAACCTTGGTGCAATGTCGATCTTCAGCAATAATCACTTTGTCGTCACCCAAAGATGGATTCCACAGCTTGCAATTTGTCTCTAAACATGTCTCTTTTATACTGTATGCCGTTTTCACAATAGAGATGAATCTGAGAAAGGGGGATAAGCAAAAATAGGTGGCCTATAATTTAGTCATTACATAAATAAAAAAAATCTCTGTTAATGAAATTTTCCTCATTAGCTCATATGCAAATTTTTTTTATATTCACGAAATATCTTTTTTCTTTTGTTAGCACAATAAAATAAATTGCGGACATATAGCAGGACTTAAAAAAACGGAAAGTCTATAGTAGTGAAGAGTTGCATTTAGACATATGACGAGATACACAAAGTGATATTCAAATGAACTTAATGAACTCAAGTGACAACTGAACATAATACGAGTGGAAATGATTTTTTTACATTATATTTTCGAGTGTGAATGTGTTTCGCGAGTTGCGGATAAATGTGTGTTGCTTTTCTATGTAGTAAATGACATTTGTGTTATAATTTTTGTATTACTTTTATTGATGTGAAGATGGAAATTTATTATATTGTAATAACTATTTATTACTTTTTCTATGAACTGATCTGTTGTATTATCACTGATGAATGCTGTGAAATTGTCCTTTGACCGAGTACTTACTGCCTACTGTTTTATTATAGGACAATAAGCGGTTGCACAGATTTCTTGATTATTCTACTTATAAATTACCAATGTCAAAAAATAGGCGTTTTGATTAGCCGTTACAGTATGTACGTGATGTTTTTTCCATTGCAATGGCTATGGGCAAGTCGATGGATGTGATACGTTGATTACTTAGTTTTAGTCTGATATAGTATGTATGACGGTATTTATCAATGTAATTTCTAGCTTAGATAGGACCCACTTATATAATTAATGATATCTTAGAAAAAGTTCTCATTTATCCATTCAATAGGACCGTGATATGTGTAACATTAAATAGTAGGGAGTGTATGCATAATGCATAGAAAAATATTTATCTAATCTAGATATAATGTTAATGGTGTTCCATCGCGAAAACTATTACAAATTATACATTAATATTGATTGATTTCTATTTTTTCTTTGGTGTGTTCCAAGATCAAAACTATTATCTAATAATTTGTAATAGTGCAATTTTTTTCCTTTGATTTGGCGGCAAGAACTTAATCAGTTAGGCGAAAGTTATAGTCCAATAGCGCTCAGGGGCTATTTGGACATCTCTTACGACAAAGGAGTTTTTGCCGCATTGTCTTTAAATAAGAGTTGGCCGTCCACTTGATTGAGTGACGTCACGCTTAGTACGGTCGGCAACGAATCTGGCTGTATAAAATATGTCTATTCGGCTTGTAACGGGTACCTTTTGTGCTCCAGACCTGGGTGGAACCAACGGAACGGTTTACTCACGCATCGAGTCAGAATGAGAGCATGTAGATATATTTAAAAGTCTGATAACTTATGTCACAATAGTAACGTTACGTTAGCAGTATTATTGTTTGCTTGTGTATACGGAATTCGCAAAGTTTAGAATAATTAAAACCGTAGGGTAAGTTAAAAATAAAAACTGATAGTTTGTTAAGGACAAACATTGATGCTTCCCCTTTGTTAATGAATCTCGCACACCAGACGAAAAGTAGAAATAGTGCCGACATATTTTTAAACTTTATAGTCATTTGTGTGTTGCCCTGTGTACAAATAAGTGTTCGGCATCGTTCGAAGTGATACATAACATTGCATTTTAAATTGATTCATAGTACTGTACCGGCGATATCTAATAAAGAAATCAGTAAACAGTAGAACGCACGTTTTTTATATCTTATCTTTCCTCATCAGATCTTCATATTTTATTCCCTACTTAGGCTAGTTCTATACAGCCGAAAGGCCGATTTGCGCCAGCGCAGTTGATCTCGGGTTACACTGCAACCAGTTGCAGTGTAACCCGAGGTCAACTGCGCCCAGCTGAACTCCAGAGTTCAGTTGATACAACGAAACCTCAAGAGGCTAACCCGAGGTTAACGGCTTGGTGCAAGTGGGAGTAAGAGTAAAGCGCTTCCGTACTATGTCCAATCCGAAATGATGAAAAATACTATTTATGTATCCGTCATCTGTGAAAATAGGGCCTATTCCCAGGTAGTCCGCACCGCGTCCATAGTACGAACAAATGGAAAAAACAGTAGTCACGTGCGATACCTATCATATCGAGAATGAGGCGCGTGTGAGACTACTGAAAAAAAATCAGCCGAATAGTGTAGTATAGTATGAAAATATAGGCAAATATAGTGCGTAAACTACCATAAAAAAATCTACTTATTTTCAAAGATTCGGATCGGACGTAGAGCGGAAGCTTGACCATCACAGACGGGCAGCACCCAAGCTACACCCGTCTCAGCTTTTAACTTATACCTTTAAGTCGTATGAGAGTTCAAATTAGCGCTACATTTGCAATTTATGTAGCAGTCAGTTATAAGGACAGTTTTCAGAACAAAGTAAATAGGCATTGCAATTTCTTGGAGAAAAAGTTGTAAATGCCTTCTGTAATATACTTCTAAGTAAATAGTCATCGTGAAGACCGTGTGTGTTTGAATAAATTGTACGCAGGTCGCTTTGAACTTGAGAAAATGAAAACAAAACAAGCGGTAGTCCCGGCCTGTTTGACCGCTAAATTCGACGCTCATGATTTTTGTCACTTCGTTATTCTTCGGGCGTGGGACTGCGGTGAATCGATGCCACGCTTCGTAATTACAATAGTATTGGTTTTCGACGAAAATGCTCGTGTAAAAAATTTGGAACAAGTTGAACCTTAATCGATAGAGCACTTACTTTGCTTTTGTTTTGAATTTTGATTGAACTGACCTTGGCCTAGGTCTATCAGCACGTCAATGCAATTTTTTAATAGTTATGGCTGTCTCGTGACAGACTGTATTCTGAAACTTCACTTGATCTCCTTATCTCCAATCATCAATTTATTTCTATGGTAATCGTTTTTAACCTACTAGAGTAACATAAGAAAAACGCAGCCAAAATGGGCCGCTGGAACTTGGATAGAGTATACCTATACCTAAGTAATACTACAACGTATAAATATGACATGATCACTAAAATAAAATTTGCCGATATTTATCCCTCAATCGACTTTGAAGTTGCCACGCGCCATCTCTCCTCAATCTAATATCTTATTACTCTTATCTCGGGATTAGTTCATTTGTTCGAGCATATCTATTTGCCATGATTGTCGTATAAATAACTTAACTTGAAATATAATTATAAAATAAATATATAAATTCAATTTGTAGAGATAGGTAATACCTAGGCTAGCATTCGTAGAAAAAAAAGGGAATTAACTATTATATTATATCCCTCGAGGCTTGACTTTTTAGACTAATAAGATAGTAGTAGTCTAATAGTTCAGTTAGAATTTACCACTGAGCTTTTCGGCGAAGGGAAGCATCGCGAGGAAACCTGCACGCCTCTGCGAAGTAATTCACAGATGTGAGTGAAGTCCCCAATCCGCGCTGGGCCCGCGTGGGGACTATATAATAGCCCAAACCCTCTCGTGATGAGAGGAGGCCCGTGCCCAGCAGTGGGTCGCAAATAGTACTGTAGTAGTAGTAATAGTAGTAATAAAATATAATTATCTGTACCTACAGATATCGATTGTAGCACATTTACCTACCTACTAGGTAGTTAGTTGCAGTAAGCAGGTTGTAGTAGTTGTAGTAGAAAGTTGTCACCGGTCTCTATTGAACACGTCTTTTTTCATAACAAATCGACAAAAGCTAACTTATGTTGTAATGATAGCTACTTATTGTAAAGACTCCATCTTAGCTCGTGATTCGGGTTGACTACGGCCATTGCCCAAGCAGTTCTTTGAATAGTGTTGACGAATTTTGAGACAAAACTTAACATTTCATACTTCATACTTACTTACCTTTATTGCAGCAAAGAGTTCGTTACAGGTTTACACAACTTAGAAGGCGCGTGGATTCAGCAATAATAGGCTCTCAGTGACCGGTTTAAGTGCTTCGTTGCGCGCCTTCTAAGTTGCGTCGTGCTATATGTAGGTACTTTGGTACAAAAAACAGAGTGACTGTATACCTACCTACATAATGAAAGTTAAAACTGAATGAATATGTAAGACTCAGGTTTTTTTATCACAAAAAAAACCGGACTAGAGCGAGCTAAAATCGCCAGGATAGGGTTCCGTCCGTTGATTATTTTTCATGTTATTTTAAAAATCATGGACTTTTTAATCTATAGGTCAAAAGCTATACTTAAGTAGGTAATTATTCCGATTGTTCCTTTTGAGGTTCGGAACCCTAACAACCTAAAAGAAGACCTAAAATAATCATGGCATTATCTACGGCACAGAATAAGTAATAGTACTAACGGCATACTTCTAAATTCTATTGATTCGAAACAACATTCCAACACAAACAATAGGCTTCAAAGCCTAAACTAACATTCAGATAATCCACATTGATACAGTTAGCAGTTTCAGTTAAATTCAGTGCATACCAACATTTAGCCTGTTTCTGCCAATGAACCACCACTGCCATTTCGCGCGATCCTGCAGTCCATCGGAGCAATCATTATGGGCTTTGTCTAACGGATAGATTTCGCATCAAGAATTTATGTTGCCATCATTGACCTATAAATAAGTAATAACATATGGACGAACAGTGCCTAACAGAATATGTCAAAATATATGGAGCAAACTGACATTAGAAAATACGTTCCAATATGCTAATAACGCCTCTTTATAACGAAGGCCAAACGGGTGCTCCAACTGTTCGGGCACCCGTTTTGACGGGGCCATTTTTCTCCGGCTGATTGTGAATCCTATAATATGGTTGCCATCTGTTACGCTTACAATCAAATTAATGAAATTAAGTACATTTCAATACAGATAGCCACGATTATGACATGGCAATGGGATGACACAAATCGACGATCTAATATAGGTAGTTTAAAATAGTAATTTTCTCACCATGCTATTATAAAACTGTTGTTACTGTCACTTCCAGTGTGAACTGTGTTCAATTTATACTAATACACTAATCGTGTAATTTCTTGAACTTGTAAAAAGTTAGCGTTTCTGTTATATAATTAAACTGCCGTATTCCAAGTGAACCCACTCGATCCTTATTTACGAAAATACTCGTTTACGTACCGGCTTCACCGTTAAGGGCAAATTATTTAATAGTAAAACCAAAGGTAGAGCCACGTAGAGCGCTTTCACTCTTACGTCTGCAATGTAGATTGTAGAGATAGGTAATGGGATTCGTAGAAAAAATTTTTTTTTAGACTAATCAATAGTAGTAGTCTAATAGTTCAGTTAGAATTTACCACAGAGCTTTTCGGTGAACGAAAACATAGTGAGGAAACCAGCACGTATCTGCGAAGTAATACAGGGATACTTGTATGGCTGCCTGGACGGCTACCAGGATGAGTGCCTGGATGGGTACCAGGATGACTGTTTGGATGGCTAAAAGGATGACTGCTTGGATGGCTATCAGGATGACTGCCTGGATGGTTACCAGGAAGACTGCCTGGATGGTTACAAGGATGAGTGCCTGTATGGCTACTAGGATGGCTGCCTGGATGGCTATAATGATGTCTGCCTGGATGGCTACAAGGTTGACTTACTGGATGGCTACCGGGATGACTACCTGGATGGCTGCCTAGTGCCTGGATGGCTACCAGGATGGCTGCCTGAAGTTATCTCTAGAGATAGGTATACATACATACTTGTAATAGAATCATCACACTGTAACGAATAATTGTGTATTGTTCGATAATTCACTGCATCTTCGCGCTGATTAAAAGGTAAACTTGATCGCCTTGATAGATAATTACAATGACTAAATAAGTACCTACTCTAAGTACTCGGTCGTGTCTGCAAGGGCTTGACCCGGCTGCCGTGAAAATTACAAGATAATAAGGCACAGTGCATAACAATAATGTTAATTGTGCACAATTATAGAGATTATCTTGTTTGGTATGGTTACCTACTGCGGGTTTGAACAAGGGTTTATGTAATTTTAGGTATAGTTCCCACGTGGCTTGTAGTTAATGTGCGGAAATCGACGATAACGTTTAAGTGTCGAAACCAGGAATTAGATTTAGGCTTTACCTTGCGAAGAATATGTTTCAGTCTTTAGACGCGTAGACATTTAAGGTGGTTAAAAGAAAGTACTTATCAAATAAATCACGTGTTAAGTAAATCAAAAAGTAATGAACAACGATTTATACCATTAAAAAAATTCAAAATTCAATCATTTGTTCAGCAAATTGGCCACATAGGGTCACTTTTACACGTCAGAAAAGGAATTTACCAGCGCTTCCTAGACCCATTGCTTGAGAAGAAGCGCCGTGACAAACTCAGCAGGTGGCCTTTTTCAAACAATTCCACACATTTACAAAATTTACATTTGCATTACATCTATAAAATATACATATAGGTGCGTACTAAAATAACATTGAAGGGATGTATAGTCCCTAACTTAAACTTAAATTCTTCCTTACCTTGAAGATGTATCGTCTCCAAGGGTCCAAAATAATAATAAAAATAAATGATAATAATGATTGTAATGGAGATAGCCTCCATTGTCTCCGACGAATCGAATCATACCTGAAACGTTGCTATTGAATTAACATTGTTAATTACAAATACCGAATAACAGCGGCACACATGCCCACTGAAACGCTATAAATTACGTAATAAAATGTCTGGACTCGGCACATTATTTACACTTAGATATCTGGGTCAATAAATCAGACTGTCTCACCGGATATTACTTATGGCCTATTACTTATTATATTGTACAAAGGGCAACGCTATATTAGGAACGCAGTTTTGTTACGAATAGATCGTCTGAGTAGCTAAAAAATAGTAAGGTATACTTAACTAGACGATAGATGAAAAACGGCCACTCAGACGATGTCGTTAATGGATTTCAGAGAATTATACTGATGCTATATGAGATGAGACAGAATTTATAAGGAAAAAATGTTTCTGCTTAGGAAACTGTGGATTCCATCCCGTGATTTTGTGTCGAGTTTTTAAATTAAAATTTTTCAAGTTAACTATTCAATTAATTAGGTTCAGATGTATGTTCAAACATTTTCTAAAAAAATATATTTTATCGGAAGTATTGTCCTAAAGTGGGCTCACGCCTTTATCCATATTATCCATATTAATATTATAAATGCGAAAGTAACTCTGTCTGTCTGTCTGTCTGTCTGTTACCTCTTCACGCTTCAACCGCTGGACCGATTTGGATGAAATTTGGTATGGAGATAGTTGGGGTCCCGGGAAAGGACATAGGCTACTTTTCATCCCGGAAAAACGCATAGTTCCCGCGGGAACGTGATGACCGAATTCCACGCGGGTGAAGTCGCGGGCAGAAGCTAGTTAATATTATAAATGCAAAAGTAACTCTGTCTGTCTGTCTGTTTGGCTGCCTGTCTGTCTGTTACCTCTTCACGCGTGAACCGCTGGACCGATTAAGATGAAATTTGGCAAGGAGATACTTGGGGTCCCGGGAAAGGACATAGGCTACTTTTTATCCCGGATAAACGCGTAGTTCCCGCGGGAATGCGATAACCGAATTTCACGCGGGCGAAGTCGCGAGCAGAAGCTAGTATTAATATAACTATAGCTTCAGACCGCGAATTCCCACGCGTTCTTCCGAGATAAAATGTAGTGTAGTGTATGTCCTTTCCCAAGACTCCAACTAACTACCTCCATATCAAATTTCATCCAAATCGGTCCAGTGGTTGAAGCGTGAAGAGGTAACAGACAGACAGACAGACAGAGTTACTTTCGCATTTATAATATTAATATGGATAAAGGCGTGAGGTAGAGCCCACTTTAGGACAATACTTCCGATAAAATATATTTTTTTAGAAAATGTTTGAACATACATCTGACCCTATTAATATATTAATATTAATAGGGATGATGCTTATACTGAGAAAAAATCTAATAAAAAATGTAAGTAATCGAGATATTTAGTTCCATTTTTTGTACACAAACCCTCGTAAGGCACTGGTCCCACCGCCGGCTACAAACTATAAGCGAGTGAAACTATAAACTACAAACTAGTGGGCGAGCGGCGAGAAGCGAGTATAGTTTTACTAGTTTAGACGCTGAGCTATAAGCGAGTGTTTGCGTGCGACGGGCGATTACTCGTTATTATTAGTTTTATAGTCGATAGCTTTTATCGCGGCGGTCAACTAGTAAACAGTGGTCCCACCGCCAACTATCAGCGAGCTCGGCTATCAACTAGTAAAATTATGTACTAGAAACAGTTGACAATCAGCGGGCGGCTAGTAAACATTGTATGGAATTATCACTTACTCGCCGGGCGGTGGGAGAGTGTCTTCGCCGGCGGTGTGAACAAGCCAGCTATGAACTATAAATATATATCTCTCTCTTTTATTTACACGAAAGCGATTATCTTTTGTTCGTTTCTTGAGCTAGAAAATAGCCGATAGTTCATAGCTTACTCGCTCGCGGTGGGACCAGTGCCTAAATGTTATTAATAATGAACAGTAACAGAGATGTGAAGCAAATTTCAGAGTAAAATTCCTGAAAGGACCGCGAAATTACGAGAGGTCCTTTTCAATCACATTCTGTCATTTACACGCCTAGTTCATATCCATATTTAATATTATAAATGCGAAAGTAACTCTATTTGTCTGTCTGTTACCTCTTCAGGCTTCTACCGCTGGACCGATTTGGATGACATTTGGCATGGAGATAGTTGGAGTCCCGGGAAAGGACATAAGCTCTTTCTATCCCAGAAAAGTGCATAGTTCCCGCGGGAGCGCGATAACCGAATTCCATGCGGGTGAAGTCGCGGGCAGAAGCTAGTACCTTATATATCTACAATCAGGGCGGTTTCGTATTTTCAAAATTTAAACACAGGTAGGCAAATACGTCAAGTCCTGTATGGGCGTAACGAAAGGATTGCGGAGGCCTCGTTTAGTTTTCGCCTTGAGCCTTTGTAGAGATTATAACGCGCTATCTAGAACCGTCAAAATATTTATCAGGCTTATAATACCTTACCCAGATAGCTAGTTTTATTCAAGAGCAGTAGGTAGCGTAAAACCTGATGTTTACGAGTTATATACATGACTCGTGAATGAATAAGTCGTGGTGGCCTAGTGGTTCGACCTACCGCCTCTCATGCAGAGGGTCGGGGGTTCAATTTTAAATTCAATTTGAATTAACCACTGAGCTTTTCGGTGAAGGAAAACATTGTGAGGAAACTTGCACGCATCAGCGAAGTAATTCAAAGATGTGTGCGAAGTCCCCAATCCGCACTGGGCCCGCGTGGGGACTATAGCCCAAACCCTCTCGTGATGAGAGGAGGCCTGTGCCCAGCAATGGGACGCAAATAGGCTGTAGTAGTAGTAGTATATACATGACTCTAAATTGATTTTAAAACACCGGTACCCTACATCACCAACATGCAAGTCTACCGTTCAACGGGGCGACAGCGGCAGGAGCGGATAACCCGTAAATCCCGAAATCCCAGGGGGAGATCGAGGAAATGGGTGAAATCAAGTGAAATGGCTCCAAAAAGAGGACAGATCACCCGACTAAAACCAGCAAGTCGTCCACTTTTGTAAATATACGTACATCGACAACCTTACGACATTAGAAACGACCCCCTAATTTCTAAATAGCTGAACCTTACTCCAAACATCGAAAAGACCACTCAATTTATACAGCTTACTAACAAACAAAAAAACCGGCCAAGTGCGTGTCGGGCCACGCGCAAAGTATAGGGTTCCGAAGTTGACGATGCCCACAGTCAGTACCTTTCTAAGACTTATTAGCATCTAGCTAGCCTGTGGTATGACGTGCCCGCCCGACACCCCTGCCGCTCGAGAAAAATCATTGGTTTTTTAATCATTTCATAAGTTGGTCGACTATGACTCGTAAGTTTGTACAGCCTACTTAGCTGTGATAGTTTTTCTTTCAACTACGTTATATATGCCACAACCGTGATTTTTTTCAGCCATCCAAATACCACCATTTAGCTAGCAGGGGGGGGGGACACGTGACTAACAAAAAATAGCACTTTAAAGCTTAATATTTCACAAACGCATCACTTAATCAAAAAATGGTATTAACAAACCCACAATATTTTTTCAAGACCTATTCAACGATATGATGCACCATGAGGTACGCAAGAAAAAAAATTACATCCCCACTTTACGAATAGGGGAGGTACTATATAAAAAAAAATATTTCAAAATTTTATTGTACCACTTTGTCAGCGTAACTAATATGTATATTCATGCCAAATTACAGCTTTCTAGAACTAAGCATCTCTGAGCAATAGTGCGGACCGACGGACGGACGGACGGACGGACATGGCGAAACTATAAGGGTTCCTTGTGGACTTCGGAACCCTAAAAACTAATTCAAAATCACTGCGTCGGGGATTGAATTATCCAAGCCTCTATTTACCTACATTTAACTCTTACTGAGAGAACGCAATCTGAAGAGACTGTTACGCACTTGAATACTTTTTTCAAGCTTAATTATTTTAGTAAGAGTATACAAAATTGACTAATTGACCAAAGTAAATACCTGCATTAATTCTAAGGCTGTTATTTCATGCATGAGTCGTCGGTCGCTGTCCAACATAATGACTGCGGTATTAAGAAGTAGTTGAGAGCAAAACAAACTGACAGGTTGGATCACCAGTAAATTGTTGATCTTATATAAATTGCAAGGCAAGGTCCCTCCCCGCCATTTTATTTTATTACGAGCTGCGCGGTCGACGCGGGCGCAGTGTAGGGCGGGAAATCGACGCGCCAACTTGCGAATCAATGTGTTGTGACAACATAGACTGTGATATACTGTTCAAATCAGTGGTATAATTGTAAGAGAAGATCTACTACACCTACGAGATGTGGCGGAAATTATTTGTGGTAAGATTACGTTTCGACCTATTGAAAAAAAAAGGGATCATTTATTACAAGTCTACAATCAGAACGTCGAATTTCAAGTAATGCCAAAGTTATTTACATTCTAGCATTGTATACTCAACAGCAATGAAAACGGTCCACTTTGTATGGGAAATCCTATTCAAAGTGACCCGTTTTCATTGCTTTTGAGTGTATTCAAGTATGGAGGAAAACAATGAAACCTAATCATTATTTTTATGGAGTCCTGCACGAAAGTAAACAAGAAGAACTGTTTTGTTGTGTATTGTCACACGGCGGACACAATTCGAATAAAAGTGTCAATGTTTGCGTGCGAGGACGTCTGTAAACTTGTAAATGTGTGTGTGTACCACTACGCGGGCCAATGATTCACTCTCCATCTCCAGATGAAACAAATGACGGTAAGGGCGAGTAGGGCGCGAGTTGCGCGCCGGCTAGAATCAGGCGGGTGATTCCGTGGCCATTCTGTATGTAGTAGGTACTATTCAATATTATGTGGTAGGTACTGTATAGAAATAGCATAACGCGATACTGCATTGATTTTAAATACATCTCAGTGATAGGGTTATTTCTTTATTGATCAAAGTGTCACCAGATCATCAGGTAGACATTAACGAGAAAAGAAATTAAAGTCAAAAGGGCGTGGCGTATCTAATGAACATTTCTTTAGGTACACGAACATTCTGCTTGCCGAGTCGTATCCTATTAGTCTCACTTTCCATTCAATATCTCCCGTTCAATAAGGCGAGGGCTCATTAAAAATACAATGCTTCGTAAAATGGATTTTATTTGCTTTTTAGTTCAGGTGTATTCACAATATTAGGAAAATGGAGTGCCGTAATTGTATTCCCAATTGCGACGCCATTTGAGGGTTTGGAAAATCTGTGCGTTTATTAATTAAACTCAGTTAATTAGATCTAGTTAATAAATGTAAACATCTTGAGAAATCTCCCATCTCTTACTTTGAATGCACTTATCTTGACAATTAATTTATATAACACCCTTCCGTTCCTGATTGCTATCAAAAGAAGTTCTTTTCCTATGAAAAGAAGGGGATTTAGTGTTAGTGTTTCTGCGCATACGAAGTCGCATAGCAAAAGCTAATCTTGTATAATTTATTCCAACTATCTCAGAAACAGATCTAACGATCGATCCAGCCAGCTAGATCTTATTTCTGGGAAAAATCATTTTTAGCTATTTTCACTCGAGAAAAGCTCGATCAACTTTGAATATTTCAGTAGGTAGGTAATGATTAGGTATTATCTTCTGAACATAATTAGATAGGAATTATCTACTTGTCAATTTTGAACTTAATTTTACCCTTGAATTCCAACATCGAATCTAGTCTTGTTTCGGCCAAGGATCTTTCGATCATTGAAAATCGATCTAAGGAGTTATAAATATAATAATAAACCATTTTTTTAGCCGTTAGCGGATTTTAATTTTATAGGAAGTATAAGGAAGCCGTGGTGGCCTAGTGGTTCGACCTACCGCCTCTCATGCAGAGGGTCGGGGGTTCGATTCCGGCTCGCACCTCTAAGTTTACTTATGTGCGAAATTCAATTTGAATTAACCACTGTGCTTTTCGGTGAAGGAAAACATTGTGAGGAAACCTGCACGCATCTGCGAAATTCAAAGATGTGTGTGAAGTCCCCAATCCGTACTGGGCCCGCGTGGGGACTATAGCCCAAACCCTTTCGTGATGAGAGGAGGCCTATTATTAAGTACTAAACATTAAACCTAAAATGAAACGCACCGAAACTGGCAATTTTGCAACCCAATAATAAGTATTTTATAAAAATGAAATTAAAGCAGGCGAGATCTTAGATATCTGAACCTGGAAAACCACCAACGAAATTAAGGCGAGGATTTCTGTGTCTTAGGTACGGCGTTCCCGCGGGAGCTATGCGTTTTCAGGGATAAAAAGTGGCCTATATGTTTTTAGGTCTGTTTACGATGAGCGTAAGCTCGCCAACAAACTGGGTACAGTTTGGCGAGATAATACAGTTAAGAAAAAAGCGTGATGTACCTTTTTGAAAAATAAAAGTGCTATAAACTACCTCCATACACACAGACATTTTTTTCTAAAAATCGTTATTTTTGTGTTTAGTATCGTTTCTATAGTCCCCTCAACTTGATAGTTTTTTCAAGTTTCAGACGCGACATCTACACTTATTATTAGTATAGATACTCGTAAGCCTGGGTTGCATCAAGAAAGTTAACGTCCGTTAAACATGCCGCCGAGATTCCACCATAGAGAAAATGACGTTTCTGTAGATGTATGAAATGATAGCTCGGGACTTTTTTGATGCAACGCAGGCTTATTCTAATTATTTTAAAGCTTTCCGGCACTCAAATTGGTCTCAATCCCATTGAAGACAAAGTAAGCTTAGGTTCCATTTCACCACTGAATATCGTTTTCCAGCCATTTCTCTCAAAGCTTTGCCGACACTCGATATCTCTGGCAAAGGTATCGCTTACGATCGCCCATTGACTAGGAATTGAAAGCGGCCTCGAAAGGAAAGTTAATAATAAAATGTCCGCCCCATTTACTCCTGACCGCAAACAGCCAACAAAATGTCCAGGCCAGGCCAGATAAACAGCGAAATATTTCATCAATGGACGAATGGAGCTAAATAATGTAATGGATGAGTTACTAGTTACGGTTGCTTCCGAATCTTTATTGAAATTGTGACAGACTAAGGTATGATTCATCTATCATACTGCGGAGGGAGTCCCGAGGTGACTCTCTCTTGCCATATTAGTTTGTAAGCTCGTGACCGTTTGGATGTATAGGTCTACATCACTTTAAAAAAAAATTGATAGTACCTATAAACACTGTATTACAATTTTAAGGGCTCTATTGTGATATTATTCCAATAGAATCTGCGCTAACTAAATAACGAGATAATGGTACCTATTAATTTAGGTTATAATTTTAGGAACATGGGAAAACCCTATGTCTTGGTTATTTTCGGAGGGAGTGACACCCGTGAGTGTGAGATGACTTGAATTTCTAACAATCCGATCAAAACTTTTTATTAAATCTCAAAGTTGTCTTCTCACAACACGCGGCCGTCAGCGAACCGAAAGTAATTAAATTAGCAAACAAAGTATCTATCCCTACTTAGATACATTTAAAGAATCAGGGCACAGGGCGGACACGGCCTATAAAAGCAACATTTCGAACTCAATTCGAATGAAGTGTCAATGGTTGCGTTCGAGGACGTCAGTGTGCGTAGTGGTACACATACCACTACGCGGGTCAATGATCCACTCTCCATCTCCGGATGGAACAAATGACGGTAAGGGCGAGTTGTGTGCGAGTTGCGCGCCGACTAGATTCAGGCGGGTAGTAGAACTATTAAATATTCTGTGATCAGGGTTAGGTATAGATTTTTCGAAGTTTGCTAAATGCAAGATATCATTTATTAGTTCGTGTATTGAATTTGTAACAGTCAATAGTATTACAAGGTACACTTTTTGATTCTAATTATAAAAGGCATAACATTTATTTAGTAAACAAAGAATCGTGGTGAACAGACACAAAACACTCCGTCGTTCGTCGTTTCCGCGAATTGATATAGATAGTATGTACTACTACTATCACAAAAGAATACAAAACAGAAAAGAAATACGAGAAGTATTTCAGAATTTTAGTAAGGATCCTTATCAAAAAGAAATGTTAAATTGTAACGGAATAACGTGAAAAAGTCAATCTGGGGCTCTAATCCTGACTATATCTAATTTGACGGTGGGGATAGAGGGGGTTTACTTTTCCCAATGTAACGTTTCGAATAGAGCCCCTGATCTGACTGTCCGTTAAGTCAGGTAAGTATAGTCACGACTGAAATAACATGCTATTCTTATTTGCCTGATACCGATATGATTCCGGGCATTTACTTAGACTTATTTACGATAACATATATCAATCGTGACTTCGGGCTATAAGTCACCGTATCAGATCGGAACCTTCTCCGAATAGAATATTAGCAAATCGTTTGCCTAATTTACGATCTTGTTTTCTAGTAACTCACCTGAAAAATTGTACTTATAGGAAATAATTTCAGTATTTTAGATACATCCCCCCCTATGTATTGAATTATATATTGTTGTTCTTTTCGACCGGCCTTGGGCGACAGGTCAAGAGCATTGTAAGTAATTACAATAAGCCAATAAGTATCGAATAGATTTAAGTTACAATAAAAGCGAAACGTTTTCTTTTGTGTTTTATTACTACGGATAAAAGTTGGCGTCTGTTTCATAAAGTGAAGCACGATTTTACTGTCACAACGGTTGCCAATTTTTGAATTGTATTGTGAGTTAATGTTGAGAAAAATAGGCGCACGTACTCGCTAGTTTCATAAATTCAACTCAGTCTGAGTGAACCTTGGCCTGGCTTATAATCTCGATAGTAGTCTTTAACGTTTTAAAATTATATTGTATGAGCTTTTACCCGCTTCGTCTGCAAGGGATACTTTTAAAACCTTTTCCGGGATTACGGGATTCCCGGGATTTCTATCCAAAGTCCTCGTCCGGGGTCCCTCTAATGAGTTTCCGGGATTTTTCCAGGATTTCCCGGGATTTCCGGGATAATAGGTCCCCTATAGCTTATTCCAGGTTACAAACTATCTGCTTGCATCGGAGTCTTGCGATGATGATCATAATGATTGGTGATCGAAATTAATATTCTTAAACGCAGGAAGGTATTATTAAAGGAAGTAACGGTTAAAGTAAATACCTACCTAAATAAGCAATAGAAAAGCAAAAGTAAGCAAGTAGGAAAATCTGGCTCATTGAAGTAGCTACCATGGAAGAGTTTCCTTGTAAAGGAAACTTAAGTTTTGATTTAAGTAATAGGTAATACATATAGTCTTCTACGTAGTGTATACCTAGCTGGAATATTTCGAAAAAATATTAAAATCTCACCCCCCCCCCACCCCTCCAATTATAAAAACGCGAATTAATTAATTCGTTATATTTTAATTAATTGTAATTTAATCATTTAGTAATCAAAGGGTTTCGAAGCGAACACGGCTGCAGCTTAATAACATTTAATTTCGTTTATAAGCAATTTGCCGAGAGCGAATGAAAATGGACAGTCTCCTGATTATTTACCACCTTCTCACTTTCATCAATCACCCAACAGGAAGCTTTTTCAAAACAAAAACTGATAAGTCTAATGGTTTCTATTATAAATAAGCTTAAGAGACGCTGTTTTCGCTGAAAGGATTACGACATGAAATCTGCCTGGATCTGCCGACATGGGTCTGACGACATGTTTTTACCGGAGGTTTTTTTTAAATTTCAGAGAAAACATGTCGGATTGGATTGTTGAAATCTCTACTTGCCCTGTCTCCGCCATAGAAAACAGTTAGAATCATTAAATTTGATTTATCTCGCGATGCAAGGCGGGTACAAATTTGGTTATTGCTATGGAGGCTATCTAATTGAATAACAAGTATAGAGATTCAAAACTTCAAGGCAGACTGATGTTAGAATTAGACATAGAGGACAGCACTGCGTGCTGACCTTCACGATAGTACGTTGCCCTTAATGCGCGTCTCGTCATGCTGGGAGAGGTTGCGTCGCTCTAATAACATCATCCTGAGAGCCGTTTACAGTGACATTAGTAGTCCAATACCTACAGTCAACACGGCTTTTATTTCCGATTTTCCTTTGCATGCACCGATAGCCAATGTTTAAACTATCGGTGCATGCAAAGGAAAATCGGAAATAAAAGCCGTGTTGACTGTAGGTACTATTTTTATATTGTACCTACATACTACAATCTAGTTTTACTATATTATTTTTACTATTATTTTGTACTTTTTTTACCATATGGGTGCTGTATACCTGCTAATAAAGACATTATTATTATTATTATTTGTTGGTAGGTACATTTTCATGTCACGGGCCCATGGGGACCCGGTCATTCGCATTCATGGGGCCGAAGCCAACATGAAGAGGCTTTTGGTACCTTTTACTAGAAATGTGAGATGGCCGCAACTGTGGAGATCTGTCCTCCCAATACAACATGAGGCTGTACTGGCGGACAGCCCTCCCCAGTTGCCAAACTATTGCCGAGGAAGGAAGAGATTTGGAGTGGGCTATGTGGATGGGATGTGTGGGCTGGAAAATCGGGCTATGGAGTGAGATAACGGACATCTGCCTGATCAATATCTCACAAATTGAAAGCAAGGCAGACGGTGACCGCCGCTTACGCACTAACCAATAGGCTAGCCTTCGTGGGCCCCCTATACAGGCCACCGCACGGGTGGCGAGGGAGCAACACTGATTTAAGCAGCTAAGGGTGTGGAGAGAGGTGTGCACCGGTTTCGCCATCGCGGGTCGCGCCTCGTGCGCACCCGGAGCGGGTTTTTATTATTATTATTATTATTCATGGCGTGGCTATATAAATTAAATTAACAAAGGGCGCTAAGGGGCTGAAGTCACAGCTCAAGCTCTCCCAAAAACCATCAAGTTGGATTTACGTTTCATGCTTGATGACAAACTCCCTGAAGAGAAAAGCTGCCCTCAAGCTAAACAGTAGGTAATCCTAGGTATCCCACTGACTATGTGTAGTAGACTATGGTATACTACACTACTTCCCCGGTGACCCATTACCAACGAGTATTTATACTTTAACCTGAAATGAACTATTTACTTTTATGTTTACGGCAAACTCAAAGCGCCCGGAAACACGATTTCATATACCTATAACGAATGAAGCACATCATTAGCGGCTTGTGGTTAAACTTTTCATCTGATGCAAAACTGTGAATTACTCGCTAAATACATAGGTACATAATATATTTAAGGTTGCGTTATTTGTTTACATTCTGCCAGTTAGTATTAAAAATGCGGTTAATTGTGAAAGAGAAACAAATGCGTATGTTCGAGCGAATTTTATCGTAACATACTCGTAATACATAATACGAAATTAGTGGCTATGAAAAAATCTCTTCATAATGAATGAAACTTAATTGTAAAGCTATTAAGTGTAGACATTTCTCTTTCGTCAAATCATAGTTGAAGTCACTTAATTAATGGCCGTGATTATTCCACTAGGCCAAAAAAACGTTATTAGAGCGGGCAATACCCCGCGGTTCTGTTACATAGCATTATGCCATCTATTCTTAACCAATAGAAAACGTGACAGTGCGAATCGAGTAGTGTACTTAATGTTAAATCACTTCACAGTTTTTTTGGTGCTTTCAATTGGACGACTTTATGAATATAAGCATACGTGTTAGTGACAGAAAGTAATAAGGATATTTTTTCATTTTTGTTTGGCTCGGTATCGATTTTATATAGGTATATTACAACCTGAGCCATGGATGACGGATTTTAAAATTCAGCAAATGTTACTACTGACGGAAGCATTCAAATGGTATATATTTAGGTAGGTAGGGTAGGGTTTAACATTTTCTATAGTAGCTAAACGTCGAAAAAATCTCGAGTCTCTGATTTTTTACATTTATAACAACTATTGTTGTAGTAAAGGAAAACAATCAGCTGTTCAAATTATGATCAGACATCCCGCGGGGATCAAACACAAATAACAAGACAAACTGTGTTGTCGGTGCCGCTCGAACGGCCTTAAGTGCAATAGACGGTCGTCGCCACAACTTTTTGCCCCCAGATATACTTTTTCTTCGGTAGTGACATAGTTTCCTTTAATTGAAGATTACGTGACATGATGCAATAGAAAACTGTCATGTATTTTTTGTCGATGCCTAATCGGTTGTTTAGATCGTTAAGCAACCACGAATACTTTCTTGCTCATTGTTGTAGGTTTAATTATTTTTGTATCTACTTTGATTAGTAGATACTTGTTTATTTTCATTTTTGATGATTGCTTTTTTGCTCCTGGCAAAATAATAATGTATGGCGGCATGTCTATGCGTCCTAGACAGGACGCATAGACATGCCGCCATACATTATTATTTTTAGGTAATTAAAAACTTTTGCTAACTTCAGGTATGGCTACTCGCCGTCAGCGCAGCGATTAGAGTGCCGGTCAACGACAAAGAAGAAAGCACAACGGATACAATTAAAGCGAACGATTCGACACCAACACAAGAATCGCCGGTTTACTACGAGTCAGAGGAAGCAGAAGTTGATAGCTACCTTGTACCGCCCAGCCCTCACAAACCGGCAGAAGACAAGCAAGACGTCATACCAACGTACCTCCTCCCACCAGCTCAAGAAAAACAGGAAGATTTCTATTATGTACCAGCTGACACGGGTGCCCAGTCCGACTGGTATCCCATACCCCAATCGGTGCCACAAAATCCAAGTATATTGCCCCCTCACGCGCAACAAGAGCCCATCCCAATATTTATGGCAGAGCCAAGTCCTACTCCACAAATAATCCTCGATAATACTAGGACGGGGAAAGTGCATCAACTGGAACAACAAGTCATATTGCCCGTGCCTTCGAGACAACTGGAGCCGCCTTTAGAAACTGCTGAGAACCACTTTATACTGCCTACTCCGTCAGGGGAGCTGGAACTGCCCTATGAAGAACAACGCCAACAATTCATAGTCCCTACAGAAGAAGTTTACGAGCTGCCTATATTAGATGTTAATCAAAATTTCAATCCCCAATTACTGAAAAACACCCCAGTAAATTTCCGGCTTAAAAATGCGGAGCCTACGCTCTCTTTGCACCTTACGCCCCCAAAGCCCTTGTTATCGCCGTACAAAATACCGACGAAATTGTATCCGAAAAAGTATCCAGGGGGATTTAAGCCTGTGCCGATTCCGATAGCGCAGTTCGCAGATGACAGTTCAGAAGACGTCCCCAAAGCAAGGCCCGTAAAGCCGTTTAGGCCTGCTCCCGTCGGCGAAAGTGAATATACGGTACCGGAAGATAAGGAGGCTTACTTGTACGAGAAAACTAAACAGAAGCATAAACAAAGAAAGGAAAAGACTGCGAAGGTAATCTTGCTCATTAATTTTATCCGTAAAGTGTAACATAATTTTATTAATAAAATTTATGTTTACATTGTTTTCGTCTTCAGCAACAACAGCTGCCGCCTGTTGACGAGCCGTCAGAAGAGCAAGAAACCTCCGAAACTCACTTCAGATACCCTGGACGTGAGTTATTTTTTTCAACTTTTATTGTATTTTTTTTTTCATTTTTAATACTTTATTATATGAAACGTTAAACTGACCGACTTCTCGGTAAGCGTGTTCCACCTTAGACCCTATCATCACTTTCCATCAGGTGTGATCGGTGTCAACCGCAAGCCATTAGTAATAAATGATAGTCGAGGGGGGCATAATAAACAATAAACAATACTGAACCTAAAACGATTTTTAGATTTTTTCTCTGTACCTTATGCCTTATGCCCGGCTTTAACTCTGAAACTACTGGTCGGATTGCAACAAAATTTGGTATGGGGGTAGTTTATAACACGGGCCAACATATAGGCGAACACATAGGTCCCGCGGGAACGCTCTTGCCCAATTCCACGCTGACGAAGCTACTTCTACATATTCCTAAAAATCCTAAAGTAACCGTTTGTCAATTGTCAGGTAACGTGTACCCCGCGCCGCTACGGCAGGCCCCGCCGACGGCGCCGCCGCGGCCGCTGTCCGGCTCAGCTCCCGTGAAGCCGCCGCCGGCCGGCGACCGGACCGAGTTCCGGATGCACGGCATGAAGGGACCACACAGCTACCAGTTTGGCTACGACACTGGAAAAGGGTGAGTGAATACAACTGGTAGGTAGGAAATGTAATTTGCACCGATTCGGCTTGACGCTTTGGACAAAGAAGTGGCCCTATTGATACCTGGTTAAAAAAAGAAGAAAGAAAGAAAAAAATAACGGCCCTATTGATACATGGTAAAAAAAGGAAGAAAAAAAAATGAACACCTTTATAAACCGCCGAGTCCTACCAAAATTTAGGGCTCCTACCCCTTCAAGGTTCCATTTACAAACTAGGCGAGGCGAGGGAATTGTTATTTTCCATGTAATTTTTTGCGCTGAGTGAGACTAAGAAAGTACGGTTAAAAAAATCAATATCTAAGCTGTAATTACCGATTTCAAAAAAAACTTTTGACTATCTAAAAATTGCAACGTTTTTATAGGTACCGAATAAATAAGTACTTCTCGTTTCCTGTTATGTTTATAAAAAATGTAGCAGCGGAACTAAAACTCCTTTGACACAGATCTATTCCATACATATACATAGTTATCGAACGGCGGAAAGTTTCTTTCCTCCCTATAACTAGTTATTTGTGTTAGATGTGTGTGAAGTCCCCAATCCGCACTGGGCCCGCGTGGGGACTATTAGCCCAAACCCTCTCGTGATGAGAGGAGGCCTGTGCCCAGCAGTGGGACGCAAATAGGCTGTGGTAGTAGTAGTTATTTGTGCTTTGATTTTCCAAACTGTAAATAAGTATACACATAAACAATTCCCGAACTATTAAATAGCCTTGAAGGCGTCCCAATATGTCGTTAACTACTATACGATATACTTCGATACGTGTATCTATTGAATAACTTGGCGAATATCGAACAAAGCCGTTCGAGTTACCGTACGCGAACTAGTAAGATCTCCGATTCTGAAGCCATAGGTACAAGAAATAGAACATATCTACAACTCGTGCCTAAAACACAAAGGACGTACATTTCTGTCAATTAACATTATACCATTAGGCGTCATTTGTAAGTCTTCATTGTGTCGCGTGATGATGGCAATAAAAGATAACGATGCCATATACAAGTTTGTAAATCATGGAACTTGTGTTTGTCTACTTAACAGGGTAAAGTTAAAGCGTTTCCAGGTCAGTGCACTTTAATATATGAAACGAGTCACGCGTGGCTGTTGTGATGATGGTTTGGTTTGGTACGAGTCAATAAAGGTGCGAGTAAATAGGCTTGCTATCTCAAAACTGATGGGTAAATCGTTCAGAAAAGCAAGACGAGTGGAAAACGTGGAAAGTTGATAAAGTAACATGGGTTTTTGTGTTAAGGAGGTTGATTTCTCATTTCATCTATCTGGTATGTGGCGACCGAGCTTTTTTCGGGTGAAAATGGCTAAAACCGAGTTTTCTTAGATATTAGTCCTAGCTAGATCGATTTGTCGCCCCCGTAATCCCAAATTTCGTCCAAATCGTTAGAGCCGTTTTCGAGATTGCTTGTATAAATAAATAAATAAAGATATAAAGAAATATACTTACTTACAAGATTAGAGCGTTTAAAGTACAAGATAGGTAGGTACGAGATATTATCGCGTGGTGAATTTTGCGAGCTTAAATATAATTGAATTGTTAACTACAATAAACAGTTCGATTTTATTTTACTTAGGAGGTTTTTATAGAGTGTATAGCGACAAGGATCAGTTTTATCGTAAAACCGCGTTTGTGTTTTTTCTTTTAATTTAACGGTCACGATTGGCGATGGCTTTTAGAATCCGTAACAATATTCTTGTAGGCTACGCTACGATTAGAAAATTCAAGTTGGGAAGTTCTCCGAGCCGGATGTTTCCGGTACAGGTTAAGTTAACCGCTAACGACCCGGTTAAGCGTCGGTTACATTAGGGCGTACCGTAATATACTACTTACGTAGGTTAACGAACACTTCGGACTTTAAATGACTACTTACATCTTCTAAAATTTGACTTTGAAAGGTACTGAAAAGTGTGTACTTTTCAAACACAAACTTTGTCTCATTGAAACTACGTCAGGAGTGATTATATGCGCTATAACAGCACGAGAACTCTTACTTAAAAAAATAATCTCGAAAATGTTTTTTTAAATGTTTACTTGTTTAAGTAACGCGATCTTTTGATTTGCCCTTTTTCGACTTTTTCGTAAGGATGTGACTAAACACATTGATATAAGTAGTATTATATTTGAAGGAACAGGCCATCCATGTTATCAGTGCCTGTCGCTTTATATTTAACTAGGTTCTGCCCGCGACTTCGCCCGCATGGAATTTGGTTATCGCGTTATAGCGCGAAGCATGCGTCTTTCTGAGATAAAAAGCAGCCTATGTCCTCTCCCGGGACTCCGCCTAATCATCATCATCATCATCATCATCATCATCATCATCATCATTTCAGCCAAAAGACGTCCACTGCTGGACATAGGCTTCCCCCAAGGCTCGCCACTCAGACCGGTCCTGTGCTACTTGCTTCCACCGGTTTCCCGCGACCTTCACGAGGTCGTCGCTCCATCTTGTTGGAGGCCTACCGACAGCTCGTCTCCCGGTTCGCGGGCGCCACTCGAGAACTTTCCGGCCCCATCGGCCATCAGTCTTGCGAGCAATGTGCCCCGCCCACTGTCACTTAAGACTAATATCCATAACGAATTTCATCCAAATGGGTCCAGTGGTTAGAGTTATTTACAGACAGACAGAGTTACTCGCATTTGTAATATCAGTATGCATTGAAATTGAATTCAATTGAATTTAATCATTTATTCAGCAAATTGGCCACATAAGGGCAGTTTTACACGTCAGAAAAAGAATTTACCAGCGCTTCCTAGACCCATTGCTTGAGAAGAAGCGCCGCAATAAACTAAGCAGAAGGCCTTTTTTCAAAAATTGCACAAAGTTACGAATTAAGCATTACAAACTCTAGTAAGTAAGTAAGTTAAGTTTATTTGCATAATACTGCGTATCGTATCGTAGTTGACAATTTTATACATAAGGAACAGTTTTAACAGTATTTTTTACCTTATAATGTAGGCATGCAAATACTGAAGGTCTTATAGCTATAAAGGTACGCAACAATTAAACATGCTTGTGAATATACGGGGGCGTAACTAAGGCACCGTCTCGATTTTCCAGAAAGAACCGCCAGTTCCGTTTCGAGGAGCGGGACAACGACGGGCACGTCCGCGGCCACTATGGCTACGTAGACAAGAGTGGCAAGCTGCGAGTGGTGAACTACGACGCGCATCCCGAGCACGGGTTCCATGCCGACGCGCCCACCGACGCGGAACCCTGAACGGCCAGAGTGTGTTAGGGAGCGTTCCGAATCACACTCACACAGCGTGTAGCGCAGCGGACTGTATTATGTAAATTGTTGATGATAGGCTTGGGTCGTGCTGGCGGCGGTGAGAATAAAACGGGAATCTTGGAAATAGCGTGTATTCACTTTAGTAAGCTCACGTACGGAAGAAAGTGTTGCCATAAATCAAATTGACACATATAAAAAATGTGTTATAAATACGCAACACAGCGCCAACAAAGCTCACAAGCGTCCCGAATCAATGGTCACGCTCACGACCGTGTGAGCGCGTTTTTGGTCCGGTCCGATCATAAGCACGTTCACAGCGCCAACGCTAGTACCTGTCAAACTTTTACTAATTACGAATGGCCTGTGAAATGTATAGTCAAATGTTACTTCAACGTTTGCGCTGACAGTGCCCATGCCTCGTAGCGTGAGCACTGTGAGGTTGTATCAATGACGTCATCAATTTCCTGAGCGCGCTCACAAAATGTCCCGAAACGCGCTTAAAGCGCTATGAGCGTGATCCGGAACGGACCCTTGAAAATACCAAATATCCTTCCCAAATACCCGTCACCATTGCAACACCGACTGCGCGAAAATTCGGATGTATCAAGATCAAGACGATTCTAGTGTCAATGCACCTCTCTAGTTGAAATTCATCAAGTCGTTTATCCGTGTCAAAGAACGAGGACTCCCTGTTCAAACCCGATAAATAAATAAAAAATTGGTTGTCAGTAAAGTCGGATCGTGCCTCTCTATTGCTTGTTCCGCGCTCTCGCTTACGCGCTCGGCTCAGGCGGAACGTTACTTATTGCGCCCTGTTTCTTCGTGCGCGCAGCCGGCGTTCATCGATTTATAAGACGTTATCACGTCAATAATTTGTTTTACAATTATGAACTTTCAATTTCTTTTTTTATTCTATTGTTTTCTAATGAGGTTTGAGCAGATAACTTGCTCAAACGTCATGCTGCTGATCTTTGGCGCAGTGCCGCAGTTGGGTATAAAATGCGAGACGAACTCGCGTTTAAGCGGCCCCTATGACAATATGCAAGAGCGTGAAAAGCGCGAAGCTACGCGTGGTGCCTACGGACCGTCGCGTGTCGTTTTATATTTGTTGGAAAGGCTTTTAAATTATAAAATAACATTCAAATGCATGAAATGTTTTCAAACGATATTACTTCGATAATACAAAAAAAAAATACTCAACTGCAGAGCGATTATTCTTGTTTCGGTAATATTCAGAAAATAATGAAAACAGCGAAATATTTGACAGCTACATATTAGCGATGTAGCCAACTTCCAGAATAAACACTTTTATTATGTGTACACTTTTTGACCTTGTTACATCATCGGAGTATAAGGTGCAAAAGTGTATACTCGTACATATTGGTATATAGCAAACTAATCGAAAGTTGTCGCAAAAGCATGCTGTTCTTAATCTAGAGGTAGGCAGCACGTTTAAACCTAAATGCCTTTTTTACCTTTTAGGTGTGAAGTGTCGAATTATGTAACCTTATTATACGCATAGCAATTTAAAGTTCCAAAATAGATCTTTTTGTTTTTACGGTAGTTACTACACACTATTATAATAAGAATATCGATTTCTCCTTTTTTTTTGGAAACTCAAAAGAGACACTTCAAGCATTGAAATTTGATGAAATTTTTCAATTCGCGCATTTAATTTTATATTATTTTCAATGTGATAATATAAAATAAAAGATGGTTTTTAGTACCTATGTTATTGTTTATACTGGTGTCATATTTTATAATAAAATGTTTAGTTTGTAACCTAAGTTTTAGGTATTAAAGATGTTATAGGTACTTATGTAAGTTTTAATTTATAAATTTTGTAAATTTGTAATGTTGATCTTACGTTTAATTGAAATAAAAGATGATGTTGATTTTATTAAATAAATATAGAAACATTTTGATTTTGTAGTTATTTATTTATGGCACCATACTATATTATTTAAATATACCTAAAAGTAGTTAACGTTTTAGCGATATGAACGGATACATTTGTGTCTGATCGTGAATAAAGAAACATATTTTGAATATAAAAAGGATATTAGATTTGATTTCTACATAAAAATAAATTCTCATACTTTAAAACAATAATAGTTATTCTACCAACACGGTTGCCAATGAGCGTTCCCACCAAAGTAAAGCAAGACTAAGATAAAAAAATATTGCCTTCTTGGCACCAATATTGCACTTAGTCCTATTAGTGCTCACCTTGGTCTGGTGTGAACACTTAGGCCGACTTGAACCAACGCCGCCAACCGCCGTTGCTCTAAAAATACAGTAAATTAAGATATCATAACGCCTAGTGTATTTAATCAAATATTGTAAATTGTAAACTTACCTATAATAACTAATAACATATGGACGAACAGTGCCTAACAGAATATGTCAAAATATATGGAGCAAATTGACATTAGAAAATACGTTCCGCTATGCTAATAACGCCTCTTTATAACGAAGGCCAAACGGGTGCCCGAGCGGTTCGGGCACCCGTTTTGGCGGGGCCATTTTTCTCCGGCTGATTGTGAATCCTTACTTATTGTATAGATCAATGAAACTTACTTACTGAATAAATTTATTATTTATTAATATTTAGCCTGGGTTGCATCACTGTGGAGAAAATCACGTTTCCACATGGAATGACAGCGGGGCGTAAAATTTGACGGACGTTAACTTCTCGATGCAACCCAGACCAGGTTAGCGGCTTGGTGCAAGTGGCCCCATAGACAAGAAATCTGCATAATTTGGCCACTAGGAGTGCTGCAATCGCTTGACCCAAACCATATGTCAATTACATAGAGAAATATTTGTTGTTATTGGTTTTATTTAAATTATTAAAAAATGCCGCGCTGTGCATTTCCAGGATGCAATGAGAACGGACGATACGTATTTCCGAAAGACTTGGTATGTATCTGGGGAAGGTATAATTGCATTGGGATGTTTTCCATTTTCATCACAAATAACTGAACCAAAATTAAAATACCGGTCAATATTTAACAATTTTAAACAAATCTACTTGAAATTTTCAACAAAAAAAACCCGTAAAAATTTGTCAGCTGCAGTGTTTGGGTTTTGGTTTGGGTCAAGCGTTTGCAGCGCCATCTAAGTCGAGCTTTGCGTATTCTTGTCCATTGGCGTCCACTGACTTAGCTGGGTTATGTGGGTTTGAACGGGACCGCGTTGGCCTGCAAGTATTTCTCGATGCCGTCGAGCAGGCTCGACGCTCCGATGCGGAACAGCTGCGGCGTCAACCATTCGGGCCCAAGCTCCGTGTGGACTAGGACCAGCCAGTTAACGGCGTCGCGGACGGTTTTTATACCCCCCGCAGGCTTCAGACCCACCTGAACATAATTGATTCTGTGAATTCATCATCATCATCATCGTCATCGTCATCATCATCATTTCAGCCGAAAGACGACCACTGCTGAACATAGGCCTCCCCCAAGGCTCGCCACTCAGACCGGTCCTGTGCTACTTGCTTCCACCGGTTTTCCGCGGCCATCACGAGGTCGTCGCTCCATCTTTTTGGAGGCCTACCGACAGCTCGTCTCCCGGTTCGCGGACGCCACACTCGAGACCTTTCCGGCCCCACCGGCCATCAGTCCTGCGAGCAATGTGCCCCGCCCACTGCCACTTAAGGCTCGCAATTCTTCTGTGAATTCATTGTAAACCTCGCTCGCAATGAGTGTTAAATGTGATAATAGATGTCGCTGCCTAAGTAGTCTGTATGAAAACTACCTCATTACACAGATGCCACCCCCTGCATTTTAAACTCTAAAAGCCATATTCATTATCATACCTTAACAGCACCACACAGCACCAATTTAACTTCTGTTTTTTTTTCATTGGTAAGTGGTCACTGCAGCCCATGGACACGGAAATAATATGATCCCCCATAAAGAAACCATAACATCACGAATGCGTTGCCTACCTTGCGGCCTAAGATGGAATGCCTCTGTGCCAGAAATGAATGAAATCAAGGATGTCTAACAAACACTTACCCGTTTCCCATACATCTGGTAGTATTTCCGTATAGCTCGGCACATGATGAGCCCTATCGGTAGAGTCGCGTTCACCGCCTCTTTGCCTGTCGAGGTTTTGATGAAATCCGCGCCCGCCATCATGGCTATCATTGATGCTTTGTATATCTGCAAATTGGACAACTTTTGGATAACTTTGGATCCATGCTGGAACTGGATTGAGGAAACATAATAAGGTAACATCCAAAACGGTTTCAATCACCTTACTGAACTGACCTAACCTGGCAAAACTTTTAACTTACTTCATAAAATGAGTATGTTTAGAGATAATCGACGACAACATGCTCCCCCCACAAAATTTGAAATGCTTCCATGCATCTGTGAAAGTATTTATAAAGCACCACCAAGACTTTTAAGTTTTTAACGCGTGTGTGTATGCTGAGACAGTTGTTAAACTACTACTACTACTACAGCCTATTCATCATGAGAGGATTTGGGCTATAGTCCCCACGCGGGCCCAGTGCGGATTGCGGACTTCATACACATCCTTGAATTACTTCACAGATGCGTGCATGTTTCCTCACAATGTTTTCCTTCACCGTTAAGCTCAGTGGTAAATTCAAATTGAATTTCGCACATATACATATAATTTCAGAGGAAGGATGTGACTAAACACATTGAAATAGTAATTTGGAGGGGCGGGCCATGTTATTGTAGTTTTTCTCTTATGAGTTCATGTGGTAGGTAATTATATTTTTTTTCTTCCCAAAAGTACTTACAGGATGTACTTCCAAAAAGTACTTACAGGTACTTTTGGGAAGAAAAAAATAGTACATTACTACAGAGGCCGACAACTTCCGTTCCCCGCCGATGTATGTATAGTGCTTTTCTCAAATATGCAATGAAATAAATAAATAAAATAATCTAAATATATAAAACTCAAAGGTGACTGACTGACTGACTGACTGACTGACTGATATAGTGATCTATCAACGCACAGCCCAAACCACTGGACGGATCGGGCTGAAATTTGGCATGCAGGTAGATGTTATGACGTAGGCATCCGCTAAGAAAGGATTTTGCAAAATTCCCACGGGAACGGGAAAAAAAGGGATTTTTACATTGTAATGTTTAGGCGCGTACGAATTCGCGGGAAACATCGTAGAGATCTGAAATTTGCCATGCAGGTCCCTTGGGGAGCGTAGAGGAGCACTAAGAAAGGACTTCCCGAAAATCCCACGGGAACGGGAAAAAAAGGTTTTTTTACATTTTAAGGCGCGTACGTAGTCGCGGGGATCATCGTAGAGAGCTGAAATTTGGCATGCAGGTTCCTTGGGGAGCGTAGGGGAGCACTAAGAAAGGACTTCCGGAAATTCCTACGGGAACAGGAAAAAATGGGTTTATTACATTTTAAGGCCCGTACGAATTCGCGGGAAACATCGTAGAGATCTGAAATTTGGCATACAGGTCCCTTGGGGAGCGTAGGGGAGCACTAAGAAAGGACTTCCCGAAAATCCCACGGGAACGGGAAAAAATGTTTTTTTTAGATTTTAAGGCGCGTGCGTAGTAGCGGAGATCATCGTAGAGAGCTGAAATTTGGCATGCAGGTTCCTTGGGGAGCGTAGGGGAGCACTAAGAAAGGACTTCCCGAAATTCCTACGGGAACGGGAAAAAATGGGTTTATTATATTTTAAGGCCCGTACGTAGTCGCGGGGATCATCGTAGAGAAATGAAATTTGGCATGCAGGTTCCTTGGGGAGCGCAGGGGAGCACTATGAAAGGATTTCCCGATATTCCCACGGGAACGGGAAAAATGGGATTTTTACATTTTAACGTTTAGGCGCGTACGAAGTCGTAGGAAACAGCTATCTATCTATCTAAATATATAAAAGAAGAAACTGACTGACTGACTGACTGACATATCTACGCAGAGCCGAAACTACTGGTCGTAGAGAGCTGAAATTTGGCATGCAGGTTCCTTGGGGAGCGTAAAGAAGCACTGAGAAAGGATTTTCCGAAATTCCCACGGAAAATGATTGATGAGTTCACTAAAACATTCTTTAAACCAGTCTGCTATTACCTAAATAATGAATTTTGGCACCAAACTATTTATTCATAAGAGATTAATGAATCAGAGAAAAAAAGGAAAAATCTATACATATAATAAATAATAATTCTGTAGAAGAAGTCGCGGCTGAAAATTGAAAAATAAAAGAAACTATCAAGTCAAAGGGACTATATGAAAGATACTGAACACAAAATAACGATTTTTAGAAAAAATACTGTATGTCTGTATGTCCGGATTTAACTCGAAAACTACCGGATGGATTGAAACAAAATTTGGTATGGAGGTAGTTTATAACACTGGTCAACATATAGGCTACTTTTTATCCCGAGGAAATGCATAGTTCTCGCGGGAAGGCTATTAACAAATTCCACGCGGACGAAGTCGCGGGCAGAAGCTAGTATTTTATATATGTATAATATATTTTATCTTTTTTACATAAATAAAACTGCGCTACCTATGTAGCAAATATGGTTCATGTTTTTTTAAAGCTGTATTGGCAGAATGTCATAGCGAACCATAGAGTAAATATTGCTTGTAGCTTTTTTAAATGGCGGAATGCCAAGATTCTGTGTCACAAATATATCAAAAGGAAATTAAAAAAAGTGAGTTGCCGGCCTAGGCCTGCAACGTTTGTATGAAATTTCATTATAGACCAATTTGTCTAGCCGCGCCTGACACGTGATACTTCTTAGGCTAATAAAAAGAACATAATATCAACATTTCATTGCATGTTTGAGAAAATATAATTACCTACCACATGAACTCATATTGAAGTTATTATCCTATAGGTACTGTGGAAACTGGCCGAGTATAATCGGTGAGTTGACACATTTTCTTTCGAATTTAGGTATTTTTCTCAAACATGCTCAGAAATGTTCGTGTCCATTGCCGGCCTTGGCCAGCAAAAACATTATTGTCGTGTGTGTTTTGTTTTAATTCGCTTGCTATTTGAGACACCTCTGTAGAGAAACTGACAAATCCATGGAGGTAATAAGTACAACTTCCATGGCCAAATCATCCACGATCATGGAAGTAGTAAATAAATACTGACGTGGGGTAAGTGCGCCAAAATTTATTTCGCCCCTCCCTATGCCTTGTAAACAGCCAACTACTAGTTGAGTAATATTTATAGGTTTCGATATATTTATGCTAGGCGCACTTACCCCATCCTGGCGCACTTGCCCCGAAACTGACAAATCCATGGAGGTAATAAGTACAACTTCCATGGCCAAATCATCCACGATCATGGAAGTAGTAAATAC
The DNA here is from genome assembly GCA_963971205.1 of Aethes cnicana. Classification (NCBI taxonomy): domain Eukaryota; kingdom Metazoa; phylum Arthropoda; class Insecta; order Lepidoptera; family Tortricidae; genus Aethes; species Aethes cnicana. Next base: position 5,041,878 of record OZ020276.1, on the reverse strand, counting down.
TGATGTGGGGTAAGTGCGCCTAAATTTATTTCGCCCCTATGCCTTGTAAACAGCCAACTACTAGTTGACTAATATTTATAGGTTTCGATATATTTATGTTAGGCGCACTTACCCCATCCTAGCGCACTTGCCCCAACTGACCTTACGTATTTCCTCGCTGTTTGAGAAAAGCATTATATATACCTCGGCCGCAATTGCGATTGCCGGACTCGTCCGGCAATGCGCTACTTGGCGGCCTCTGCAATAATGTACTATTTAAGCGTTGAATTGTGTTGATTGTTTTATTTAGTCTTTTGAAAGCTCTTTTAAAGTGTGGATCTCTGAATACAATGCCATGAATTTAACCAAAGTTTTATTATTTATTTATTAGGGAAATGATAGGGAAGTGTTAGGGCCAGTCAGGGTATCTTAGCTTTCTTTATTAGCTAGTCGATATCCTGCTGCGCAGCGAGTCTCCATGGCACCGGGTGTTCCTGTCTTCATCGTCCACAGCTGATCTCCGTGCCTACAGCATCTACGCGAGCTAGCATCAACCCCCTGTTACACTACAACAATTTTGAATATTTTGCATTATATACAAACTTACATTCTCATATGTTCCCAGTTCACCGACGCCAAGTATAACTTTAAGATGTGCAGAGCCGCAAGCTTTTTTCATCTCCTCAACCTCTACGAAAATTTGATCCCACTCTCCTGTCAGCACGAGACTACGGTCGAGAACAACATCAATCTCCGTAGCTCCATTGTCTACAGCATATTTGATCTCATGCAGCCTTGATTCCAGTGGGTACAAGCCGGATGGGAAACCTGTAGCCACTGTGGAAAGAAATACTAAGAATGAAACATGTGAAATCCAAATTAGGGGGGAAATTCTGACATTTCTCAATAAAAGCATAGGTAAACCTAGAATGACAACCTTCAAACAAATCAGCGTACGAGGGGTGATCCAAAAGTAATGATAATCAGTATGAACGACACATAAAATGTTTAATAAAATAATTTATTTTTCTACGTAATCTCCTTCCAAGTCTACACATTTAGACCATCGTTTCTCCAGACCACGAATTCCTTTTTAAAAAAACCATTTTCTTGACCCTCCAAAAATGCCTCCACAGCGGCCATTACCTCGCCATCATTTAAATATTTGTTGCCTCTAAGATCTTCCTTCAGCCGTGGAAAGAGATAAAAGTCGCTGGGGGCTAGGTCTGGCGAATATGGGGGGTGTTCCAGCAATTCGAACCCTGAATCACGGATGGCAGCCATCGCAACGCCGGCCTTGTGGGGCGGTGCGTTGTCCTGGTGAAACAGGATGCCAGCTCGAAGTTTACCCCACCGCTTCTCTTTGATTGCCTCTCTCAATCTGCGTATTTGGTCAGCGTAGTAGGAGCCCGTAATAGTGGTTCCCTTTTCCAGGTATTCGATCATTATGACTCCCTCAGCATCCCAAAACACTGAAGCCATGACCTTACCAGCGGAACTTGCTACCTTGAATTTCTTCGGTGTAGGGGAAGACGCTCGCTTCCAGGTCATGGATTGCTGTTTGGTCTCAGGATCGAAATGGTGGATCCAAGACTCGTCCATGGTTACAAACCGACGCAAAAATGTTTCGGGATCAGTTTGATATTTGTCAAGATTAGACTTCGAAATCTCACATCGTATTTTCTTTTGTTCAGCCGTTAACATTCTAGGCACCCAACGAGCGGAGACTTTTTTCATGTGTAGTTCATCAGTTAAGATACTTTGAATGCTGCCATACGAGATGCCTGTGAGCTCAACTAGATGCCTGATAGTCATCCTTCTATCTGTTAAAACGAGATCATGAATTTTTTCGACGCTTTCTCCAGTAATGGCGTCAGATGGACGGCCTTCGCGATGTTCATCTTGAGTGGATGTTCTTCCCAAGTTTAAACTCCTTTGACCACCGTACCACTGGAATACGGTGGAGCGGACTCGCCCAGTGTTCCCATTAATTCAGCGTATATCTCTTTAGTACACATTTTTTTCAAACAGAAGTATTTAATAAGCGCTCTCACCTCAGTTTTCTCCATTTTTGCGTTATTGTTCCGACTGCTCGTGAAAAACAGCTGCAACTCTCTGACAGATACATATTTTTTTTTTTTTTTTTTTATTTACTAAGGAGTCCTTATGGCCAGTAACGGCATACCTATTTATTTTAATCCGATTCAATAAGTATTCAGTTATCATTACTTTTGGATCACCCCTCGTACGCCCGAAAAAGAAGTGTTAAATGCGATAATAAATGAAAAATTTAACTCTGTGAGCAATACTCAGGGGCGCAGGCTACATATGATGAAGTGCCTCCTGGATATTGCCGATGTATATACTAATGTAAGAAGATTGTCAGTCAGTATAATTTCCTTATCTAAATATATAAAACTCAAAGGTGACTGACTGACTGACATAGTGATCTATCAACGCACAGCCCAAAAGACTGGACGGATCGGGCTGAAATTTGGCATGCAGGTAGATGTTATGACGTAGGCATACGCTAAGAAAGGATTTTGCGAAATTACCACGGGAACGGGAAAAATACGGGATTTTACATTTAATATTTCTGCGCATACGAAGTTGCGGGGAAAACTAGTCTATCTAAATATATAAAACTCAAAGGTGACTGACTGACTGACTGACTGACTGACTGATATAGTGATCTATCAACACACAGCCCAAACCACTGGACGGATCGGGCTGAAATTTGGCATGCAGGTAAATGTTATGACGTAGGCATCCGCTAAGAAAGGATTTCGCAAAATTCCCACGGGAACGGGAAAAAAAGGGATTTTTACATTTTAATGTTTAGGCGCGTACGAAGTCGCGGGAAACATCGTAGAGATCTGAAATTTGGCATGCAGGTTCCTTGGGGAGCGTAGGGGAGCACTAAGAAAGGACTTCCCGAAATTCCCACGGGAACGGAAAAAAATGTTTTTTTTACATTTTAAGGCGCGTGCGTAGGTAGCGGGGATCATTGAAGAGAGCTGAAATTTGGCATGCAGGTTCCTTGGGGAGCGTAGGGGAGCACTAAGAAAGGACTTCCCGAAATTCCTACGGGAACGGGAAAAAATGGGTTTATTACATTTTAAGGCGCGTACGTAGTCGCGGGGATCATCGTAGAGAGATGAAATTTGGCATGCAGGTTCCATAGGGAGCGCAGGGGAGCACTATGAAAGGATTTCCCGATATTCCCACGGGAACGGGAAAAATGGTATTTTTACATTTTAATGTTTAGGCGCGTACGAAGTCGCGGGAAACACCTATCTATCTATCTAAATATATAAAAGAAGAAACTGACTGACTGACTGACTGACATATCAACGCAGAGCCGAAAATACTGGTCGTAGAGAGCTGAAATTTGGCATACAGGTTCCTTGGGGAGCGTAGGGGAGCACTAAGAAAGGATTTCCCGAAATTTTCACGGGAACGGGGAAAAAAGGGATTTTTACATTTAAATTTTTAGGCGCGTACGAAGTCGCGGGAAACATCGTAAGGATCTGAAATTTGGCATGCTGGTTCCTTGGGGAGCGTAGGGGAGCACTAAGAAAGGACTTCCCTAAATTCTCACGGGAACGGGAAAAAATGTGATTATGACGTAATCTAAATATATAAAAGAAGAAACTGACTGGCTGACTGAATGACTGACTGACTGATCGATCAACGCACAGCCGAAAATAATTGGCCTAGAAACATGAAACTTGACAGGAAGGTTCCTTTTATGACGTAAAGTGAGCACTAAGGAAGGATTTTTGGAAATTCCCCCCCTGAAGGGGTATTAAGGGGGTTTAACGTTTGTATGAAACTTCTAAACCGCTAGGCCTAGAAACATGAAACTTGACAGGAAGGTTCCTTTTATGACGTAAGTGAGCACTAAGAAAGGATTTTTGGAAATTCCTTCTTTAAGGGGGTTGAAAGTTAGTACGAAACTTCTAAACCGCTAGGCTTAAAAATATCAAACTTGGCAAGGAGGTTCCTTTTATAACGTAAGTAAATATTAATAAAGGATTTTTGGAAATTCCCCCTTTAAGGGGGTGAAAGGGTGTTAAAAGTTTGTATGAAACTTCTAAACCGCTAGGCTTAAAAATATCAAACTTGGAAGAGAGGTTCTTTTTAAAACGTAAGTGAGCATTAATAAAGAATTTTTGGAAATTCCTTCTTTAGAGGGGTAAAATGGGGGTTAAATTTTGTATGAAACTTCTAAACCGCTAGGCTTAAAAATATGAAACTTGGCAGGGAGGTTCCTTTTATAACGTAAGTGAATGTCAAAAGGATTTTTGGAAATTCCCCTCTTTAGGGGGTAAAAAGGCGGTTGAAAGTTTGTATGAAACTTCCAAACAGCTATAAACATGAAATTTGGCAAAAAGGTTCCTTTCAAAATGTATGTAGCATTAAGAAAGGATTTTTGTAAAATTCCCCTCCTGAGAGGGTAAAACGGGGGTTGAAAGTTTGTATGAAACTTCTAAACCGCTAAGCTTAAAAACGTGAAACTTGACAGGGAGGTTCCTTTTATAACATAAGTGAACGTCGATAAAGGATTTTTGGAAATTTTCCTCTTCAGGGAGAAAAAATGGGTTGGAAGTTTGTATGTAATTTCTAAACCGATAGACCTAGAAACATGAAATTTGGCTAAAAGATTTTTTTTTATGATTTATGTGAGCACTAACAAAGGATCTTTGGACCCCCCCCCCCCTCCTTAAGGGGGTAAAACGGGGGTTGAAAGTTTATATGATGAAACTTCTAAACCGCTAGGCTTAAAAACATGCAACTGGGCAGGGAGGTTCCTTTTATAACGTAAGACGTAAGTGACCGTTAGTAAAGTATTTTTAGAAATTCCCCCCTTTAGAGGGTAAAACGGGGGTTACGGGGGTTGAAAGTTTGTATGTATCTTCTAAACCGGCTACTTCCATATTAAGTTCCGTTTAAACAACGTGTTCAGTTTTTATCCCGGAAGAACGCTTACAGCACGCGGGAACGCTATAACCGAATTCCACGCGGACGAAGTCGCGGGCAAAAGCTAGTCTATATATATAAAACAAGAAACTGACTGATCGATCAACGCAGAGCCGAAACTACTGGTCGTAGAGAGCTGAAATTTGGCATTCAGGTCCCTTAGGGAACGTAGGGGAGCACTAAGAGAGGATTACCCGAAGTTCCCACGGGAACAGAAAAAAACGGGATTTCTCATTTTAATATTTCTGCCCAAAAGAAGTTGCGGGAAAAAGCTAGTTTCTGATAAAAGACAGTCTTAATTTAGCTCTTCAACTGGAGGTTTATTTAATTTAATTTATATAATAGTGCATTTACCCGAAGCCACTTGTATTTCATTGGTCAAGCCCATTCGCTGAATTGCGTTGTGAGCATCCACTACTCGGCTGGGGTAAACACAGACTGCTGCTGTTCTAATTTTTACTTCATCACTGAGTCCCAAATCTCTGATCACTTGTGAAGACAGAGGATTTGCAGCCTGTGTAAATAATAAAGTTAAGATTTAACATCCCTACAGAATTAGGAGTCTTGATCTTTATTTTAATGAATTCATAAATAAATCGAACAAATTTTCTACATAACATACAATTATGAAAATTACTGTGATTATTTGAATCAATACTCGTGTTCTATTTTGAAATATGAATGTATATTTATCAACTATAAAGACACGCAAACCTTTATACAGAGCCTTGTGACATTGGATGTGGTATCATCACCAGATAAAGTGGTCAAATCTATCAGAGTAACAGCTTTTAGCAACCAAGCATTGAAGTTCTCTGTTCTCCACACAGGGTTCCTTTCCAGTATTGTTTTTACTTGAGAATCGACACTATTTTTATTTATATGCACATGTCTAAACACGGATGGATCTGTAAAGTAATCATGAATACCGTGAACTGTTAACCAGCGTTATAAATAGTAATTAACTTGCTTAATTATTAGTTTTCAACTCACCCAAACTGGCGACCATTGTAACAAACTTTGCTAAGTGTTTTCACTGCAGGTTTGTACGAAATAGTAATTTTAGGCGTAAAATAATAAAGTATGAATGAATTGGTACTTGGGAAGTATTACTTTGGAGGTTGAGAATCGATAACCAAGTTGTTATCTTTAAAATGATAACAATAATAGCGTTCAATCCGTAAGTAAAAAAGATTTTTTAAAAGTCTGTCAATGTCAAGGTTCAAACTTTGTGTCCCGGCAATTGTATGATATGAGTAAATTAACTTTATTATGAGTGTGATAAAGCTGAAATTTCATAAATTGCAAACCTTACGTTATAATGTTGCCATTAACAAAAAATGCAGATATTTTAAGCCATGGAGCTAGTAATAGTATGCTACGTTTATACGCACGCACCCGGGCTCATGAACGTGCTCGTTGAATGTCGTTTTGAGCGCCGTACATGTAAGCGTACCAATATGTTAGCACAAAATTGTACTATGTTATATCGGCCCAACCAATTTGCATAAAATTTGGCAAACAGATAGTTTGTAACCTGGAATAACACATAGGCTACTTTTTATTGTGATATTTAGTATTTGTAAGCAATTATTTTCTATTTAATCGTGATTTGGCGGTATAGATGGTGCCACGGTACCGCAATCTAAGGGCAGGTTGATTAAATCCGTCCGTTAACTAAGCAGAGTATGTTAAAATATGTATATGGAATAAAATGACGTTTCTGTATGGAATGACAGCTTGGCAGCCATAAGTCCGTCAACTGTGCTTGAATCAACCGGCCCTAAGTCGATCCGTCAACCTGAGTGACCATTGGACCTTTACGCTTTTTAATAGCTCGTTTACATACACACGCCCGGGCTCGTAAACGTGCCCGTGAACGTCGTGTTGAACGCCGTTTATATAAACACAATAAAAGCAGGGTGTTTACACGCCCGCGGGCGTGCTAGTCAGTGCAAGGATGGCAAACGACGAGGACGTTAATCTCATGGGAGTTAACTGCTTTGGATTTCATTTACTTTTATAGGAAAAAGAAACAAAATGATAACGATGATGTTTTTTTTTTCAGTTTGCGTCTAAATCCACCCGTACTAATATTATGAATGCGAAATTACAGTTACTTTCGCATTCTATGTGTTTGTCCGATTTCAATGAAATTTGATATGGAGATAGTTGGTAGGCTTCTTTTTATTTCGGAAAAATGCAGTTTCCACGGAAAAGACATATAGTGTGCCCGTAAGTACTTCTTTTCTCCGTTTGAACTCCTTCATGAGTTTGTCAACCTCTCCTAAGCATCTGCAACTTTTTTTTAAATGTATGCTGCTTAGTTGAGGGGGTCCATATTATTGGTTCTACTCGGTAACACCACAGGAAATGTAAAATTTTGGTCGTTTGACCATTCCGACAAATTGGCATTGTTAAATTAATTTTATTCGGCAAGTCGTCATCGTCTGTACGCCACAAAGGTGCAAGCGATACTAACGCGATCGCACCAGCCGACCGATCGACGACGTTCACGTTCACGAGCGTGTTCAAAATCAGCCTGTTTACAAATCCGTGCCTGTGAACGCGCCCGTGAAAGTCGTTTTGAACGCCGTTTATGTAAACGCACCATTAGCTTTTAATGTACTAACTATGGAGGGTCCAAGACACATTCCACACTCCATAGTACTAACTTTTGTGAGTATGACAGCGTGTAGGTACACATTTTGGACTAATTTGGAGGGCAAGTTTAGTACGAAAGTCTCTGCAGACGAAGTCGCGGGTAAAAACTCGCGTTTAAATATAAATACCCATAAGTAATTCAAATATCCTTTTCCGATGTAGAACCTCATTAAATATAAATGTAATTCTGAACTAATCATTAAGTAAATTAAATAGGTAAGACGCGTTAGATCTTTAAATGTACACACCTACCTCTTCGAACATTCGATTTATTTGAAAAGCGCTTTGAAGATAAGCTTTGGTGAAGTGATATTTGTTTAAGCACTTCTTTGAGAAATCCATTTGGAATACTCATTTCCTTTTTTCATTCCTTAATTAAAAAACATCAAAGTGACCAAGTTTTGTTGCTCTTTTGCAAGATTGCTTTTATTTTTGTTAAGGCGTTGTGTAGGCATGCAATATCAGGGTTATTTCCGGTGGAGAAAGTATCCGAGGAATAGAGAGACGCTAATCAAAGTATAAATCTTCGTGCCGTAGGATTTATTGCGATCTGAGATTTGTTTCTTTTGTTTAAGCTAAAGGTTCGGATCGGACCGAGCCCGCACCTATATAACGAGAGCGGACTTCGAAATTCGAAGTATTCGAACGCTATATAACCTACTAGTCAGACGAATTGAACAGTAAACTTATTACGGCTTACGGATAATGTTGCTGTTGAGACTGATTGAGTATGCTTTGCTTTTTAACTTAGAGAAGGCTAACACACCACACACTGAAATTGGAAACTAAAGAAAGTATTCAGTTAAAATGGCATGCGATATTGTTAAACTGGCGAGACCAAAGATGATATTTTGCAACCAACAGGTGCATCATATTTGCTAGAAAAAAGCATCATCTTTACTTTACCTGGCTATGAAAACGGACCATAGAGTTCCAAGATCATAAATAAATTCGAATGGCACCACGTATTTGGCTCTTATTGCCTCGAAGGAGCAACGTAGAGCTATAAACATTTCGGCGCACCATTACGGGACCAACAAAATGTCTTAGATTTTGCTTTAAAAGTTTTAAAGGAATTACTGCTGTTTCCTTGTTTGTTTCTCGCGAAACAAATTGAATCACGACACTGTCGTACGACTCCAGCTTTTCTCGGATTGGTCAGATCTATAGTCGGGGATGCTTCGATGCTAAATGTGTAGTTAGGTAGGTATACTTGAGCCTGGAGATCTATTTTAAAAGGAAAAAAGGTTATATGAAAAAGAGTTCATCGGTAGAGAGAGAGAGCCTTTATAGGAGATTACAAAGATATAAACAAAAAGATTGCTGACAATTTGGCTCAAGATTGTTCCGTGGGGAAGAACATGCAAAAAATTGTAAGTGCTACTTACCTAGGTATCTACTACTACTACAGCCTATTTGCGTCCAACTGCTGGGCACAGGCCTCGTCCTCTCATCACGAGAAGGTTTGTGCTATAGTCCCCACGCGGGCCAGTGCGGATTGGGGAGTCCAAACACATCTTTGAATTACTTCGAAGATGCGTGCAGGTTTCCTCACGATGTTTTCCTTCACCGAAAAGCTCAGTGGTAAATTCAAATTGAATTTTGCAAGCTCCTTCGTCCTTTAACATTCTTCTAGCTTAGAATTTTGATACGTTTTCTCATTGTTTTTCTATTAGTCAGTATGATAGACAGAAAATACATCGTTTTGTGATTCGGATTTGAGTTGCTTCTTTAATGTCGTAGATTTTCACCGTTTTTCGCCCATTTCAACACATTTTCCACTGCCCTTCATCGTCATTCGTTAAATTGAACTTCACACGTATAAGTTAACTTAGAGGTGCGAGCCGGAATCAAACCCCCAATTCGGGACGGAGACAAATCCAAAAAATCAAAGATCATCGAAATCGGTTCAGCCGTTCTCCAGTTATAAATGGTAACTAACACGACTTTGTTTTATAGATATATATATATATCAGCTACATATTATAATACAAAGTCCCCCGCCGCGTCTGTCTGACTGACTGACTGTCTGTCTGTCTGTCTGGATGTTCGCGATAAACTCAAAAACCACTGAACGGATTTTAATGCAGTTTTCACTAACAGATAGAGTGGTTCCTGAGCTGAGGCAGGTTTAAGTATATAATTTGTTATAGTTTTCTGTAAATTCGATGAAATACGATACGTCGATGTTAGTTCAAGTTGGCGGATAAAATCAAGCCGGCTGGGAGCTTTCATCGAAAACGCTGCCTAACCCCTTTGAGGTATAACAAAACAATGTATGGAAGAATTGTTTCTCTTATTAAGGTCTACAAAAAAGTCCGCGATGGTATAGGTCTATCTTCTAAGGATAGCTTACTATACCCATTTTAATTACTAAAAAAATGGTCCCATATAAAGTGTGATTTGGAAAGAAAGCTATTTAGAGGGATACAGTATTAATCATTTTTAATACAATAAGCATTTCATGGACTTTATGATTGAAATTTACACCATGCAATTCAAATGAATATCCTTGGGAGTTATCGAAAAAAAAAAGTTCCCAGGAGAAAATAAATTCTGCGCCTGCCCGCAGCGGCGCATAGAGCGCGGGCGAAGCCGCGGGTAAAAGCTAGTTTATATTATATATAGTCTGTGCTACCTGTCATTCTCTCTGTGCAATCAGCAATGGCTGAAGATGTGCGCTCTTGACAATTTGCATTAAAGCATCAAGCTAAGATTAGTCTTTCAGTTATATGGTTCCTTACTTCACTTCCACAATTAAAGTTTTCTCAGGGCTAGGCATGATACTTTATTGCACGAGGGTCAACCGAGTACATCCTGCACCGCTACCGGTAGTATTGCGCGCACTACCCAAAATCATAAGTAGGTAGGTATGTGACATTTTTGAAAATGATAATTTAATTACAAATTGCGACCGCGACCGTAAAACCGCAGAAAACCGCATTCGGAAACCTAACGTATGCGCCCAGCCTTCCGAATCGAATGAGTGACGTCATTAGGTTATTTTTCCGTACGGAAAAAGTCAGAACGTGTGCGCCTTTTGTATGAAAAGTGCGCCTTTCGGTTTCCAAATCTGAATTCCTAATATGAAAACTGCATTCGGAAACCTAACGTAGGTCAGCCTAAAAGGCAAGTGATTGACTGATGTATCAACGCACAGGCAAAACCGCCTGTAGATAGCTGAAATTTGGCATGTAGGTTCCTTGACGAGTGTAGGGGAGCACTAAGAGAGGATTTTTACATTTTAATGTTTATGCGCGTACAAAGTCGCGTGCAAGCTGTTGCACGCGACTTCGTACGCGCGAATTCATTCGAGAATAAAAGGGAACTTTATTTTGCAACGGAACTGGTTAGAACAATAGCCTGCAAGCAGCTTTTAAAATCAGAAAAATAGTACATTATTGCCGTGGCCGGGAAAGTAGGTCTTTGCAGGCTGAGTACTGGTTTAAAGGGCCGAGGCTTCGCCGAGGCCCTTTAATATGTACGAAGCCTGCAAAGCCTTTCACGTGCCGAGGCTTATATAGTGCTTTTCTCAAAAATGAAAAAAAACCTTGATATTAGGTATTCATAATACAGCATTGACACGCACGCAAAGGTAGTCAAGTACTTACAACAAATCCAATGGAACGCCAGTCTTATTTCGTATTCACCGATATTTGACTTTAACAGACACACTAACACGGCAAGTTAAAAACTCGCATGTAGATTTCTCGTTTTTTATAAAAATTAAGACCTTTTATTAATTTTTAAACCAAACTAGTAAACTATTTTCATGAAATTTAGCTAAATAAATCTGATACAAGACAAGAACTCCCGCTCTTTATGGATCGTTCTTTTTTTAAATTCCGTTCTGAAATACATTGCGCTGTTTCAGACACGGATAAAAACGTTTGGTTTCGCGTCAATTGACAGATACAGAACATGCAGACTTGGCTGTTTGGGAATTCCTTCGCGTATTTATCAGTTTAAAAAAAAAGTACCTGTACGATAATGAAATTTCATACAACATTCCCTGCGCTTATACATGCCGCGGAAGTAAATTCATACAAATTTCCGGGGCATGCAGTTGAGTTTTTTTTTAAAATTTTTGACTGATTGTCAATGACGCACTTTGCGGTCTGATAGAAAGCAGACAATGACGAGTTTCCCCGCCATTTTTGAGAAAATTACATTAAACATTACACATCATTTCATACAATAGCGTCAATGTCACTGTGACATTTTGACGTTTCGGAGATCTTAGTGTTACTAATTTAGCATATAACATGGAATATACCTAATATGCTATTAGCGTTGTGGTGAAAGCATTAAGAACATAAGTATGAACACGGCACATTCCTTTTGGAAATCCATATCTAAATAAAATATACTAATAACAGTTTTTTTCACATTTTTTTCAGCTATCGATTCGCCCGACGGCCCTGAATGACAGAAAAAGGACAGCAAAATTACGGGAAACGTTAAAATAAACATTATTTTGAGGATTACTTTGTTTTATTTTCTGTAATACATACTTCATGATGATTAGTTTTTGCAAAACTTTGCAGATTTAAATTGCACAAATGGCAACCCTACACCCTACCTACTTAATGCATAAATAAATCGCTTACTCGCTGTAATGTAACAAATCATTGGCTGTAACACATTGCTTTGTGCATGAGTTTATTAGTTTTTCTACCTCGAGTATACCTCTTTAATATCGAATGATATAAAATATAGGGTCAAGCAAAACGTTGTGAAGAAATGTTACCCACAGTATCAGCTATCGATACCAGGCGCGGCGCACTCTTTGGTATCTTCGTGCTCGATACAAGTACCCGCCGGCTTCCTTCGCACCGTGGCGTGATGATTAGTGGTTGCCGCGCACTGCTAGCGAATGCACGCGCGCGCGTTTTCGTACGCCACGACGCAAGAGACAAAATGTGCTATGAAACTTGAATTATGTCAAAAAAATTGTGTTACAGAGGGTTGTATTAACAACAACAGTAAAATGATTTGGTAAAAAGTAATTATTTGGTAAAGAGTAAAATGATGAAATTTGGTTTGGAGATATGAACTACCTCCAGTCCAGACAGCAGAAATTTTTCAATTACTATGCATGTACAGTATAGTATCATTGGGTACGCAAATTCTATGTACTTGGGACGAAGTCGCGGACAACGGCTAGTACTTATATTATGATAATGCAGTTGTGTGTCTGTGTGTCTTAATTTTGAATTTAGCAGATTCATAAATTGACAGATAAAGTATGTGATAACTTCATAGTAAATTACGATGTAGCATCTGTGTAGACGAGTGTTTTTAATAATAAAAAAATAACTAAGGTAACCTAAATATATATTTGGTTAATAACACTATTCTACCTAACCTATGTACTAATACTAGACGCATCATTTAATATGTTCTCGAGTGCGCCAGCCCTAGCGCTAGGGCGTGGCCTCTGAAAGAGCGCGCTGCATGTGATAGAAAAAGATGGCCAATTTGGGAGCGTACGGTGCACCAAAAGCGGTTTTTTGTTAGCAGTCGGCCTTCTGTACGTTAGTACTACCTATATTAGTTATTCTGTGTCGATACTAACGAATTTAGGTTTTAATTTTTTTCATTTACATCAAAAAAATGTTTGTATGGGAAGCAGGTATCGCTCATACCATCAATCCCATACTGGCCCATACTATTTTTTTTAACCAACTCCAAAGAAAATTAAGATCTAAAAAACATCCTTAGAAACGATATCTGGTACTCTCGGTAAAATATCGTCACAACGTTTTGCTTGACCCTAAAGTCTGCTTATATTATTACATTGATCCGGCGTACTTATATCTCTTTGAAATCAAAACATGCGCTCTTTCACTTTCAGGCATGTCATTATCTTCCAGACCCCAAATATTAGGCTCTTCCTTGTATCCTTCAGTCTTGAAGTCCTTTATCGCTCTACCCCATAGGTCCGTGCCATCTCCAGTTCTTTTCGCTCTGCTCCTGACCATGTCATCGGGAGCACTCTTCAAGTCATACGCCCAGCCGATCCACGCGAAGAAATCTATGAACTTGGTCGTTAGGTTGATGCAGTTGTTGCCCAGCTCCCCCGTTCTGTAGTCGAAGGGGAACACGTGGTGGTAATTGTGGAAGCACTCCCCAAGTGTTGCCAGCGTCACTGGAATGTTTTGAGTGGGTGATATTTTTGCATCGTACGGTTTATATCCAAACTTGTGAGCAGCGCTATTGACTAGGAAAGGTGATGTTCAGTACTGCGATCAGTCGCAAATTGGAGATATTGAACGCATTTACGCAACTCTCCCCCCAGAAGTACATTGGTGTTACTGTAGGCAGCATAAATGTGATGATAGTAGATAGTGGTAAATAATACCTGAAAAAAAAATCGATGGTGAGACGAGAATGAAACAATGATTAGATACTATCGCGTAAGAATTGTTGTTGTTGTCGCCTGAGGTTTAGTGTTGCCAGTTGAACACGTTATGTGCTTAATTTGCAACATACCGTCTCCTAAGTTTCAAATGTCACGTCCACTGACGTGAACATCACTACGTTGACACTTTCTGGATAGGTAAGACCAACTTGACAGTGATAACCATACCTCACACAACAGTGGCGCCAACTGGTGAGCAAAAATATAGAGATAGTGATGATGGTGGATATAGTATAGTAGGTGGCCCGCATTATCATCGGTAGGTCAGGTAAACGCCCCAGTCTTGGGCACACAAGTATGGCCTATGTCCTTTCCCGGGACTCCACTCCAACTACCTCCATGCCAAATTTCAACTAAATCCGTCCAGCGGTTTAAGCGTGAAGAGTTAACAGACTGACACATTTACTTTCGCATTTATAATACAGCCATCTGCGATAAATGTCATTAGCCTTATCGTTTCTGTCAAAGAGTTTGCGTGTCTATCACTAGAGCCTTGTCCATGACTGGTGTAGTTACCTACTGTTTTTCAAATACGATATCCTAGTTCTGAGACTGATTTTTTTTCAGATCGGGATCAATCACTGTGAAACTCAAGTTCATAGCTATTAGTGGGCACTAACTTGACCTGAAACTGCAGCACTGGGTTGTCATAGATATCCTTCACGTCTATGGTCTTGCCCCTCTTTATAGTCTCAGGATGTTTCTTCACGAGCAGCCACCCGATGTGGGAGTAGAAAAAACCTCTGGTGGCGTTGTGGGGGTCGGCGTCCGTGTCGCTGTACTTGTGGTGCACCCTGCAACAGCGCATAGGTACGAGTACGTCAGGCACCTTATTCTATTTTGTAAATAGGGAACTGGGGTTTTCCAAATACTTTTTCACCTCACTGGCTCGAAAGTGGTCGTTTTGTAGCTTGATATCCGAGCGCAAAAGTTGTTTTTATCCGCTAGCGTGGAAAGTGTTTTTGAAATTCGAACGACGCATGACGCCACTGTCACAATAAAAAACAACGATACGTTCTGAAACGCAATTCGTCGTGACAGTTTTATTAAAATAAAGGTTCAATTTACTTAATATCATCATTAATAAAATTATATTAATAATACACCGTTTCAGATGTATTTCATTATTTCACTATGTTTTATCACAAAAATACTTAAATATGTGTATATTTTAACTGTATTCAATGAATGATTGAATCTTGAAGTACGAGTAGGAGTGATTTGGAACGCAACCTCCGGAAAAAAAACATAAAAAAAAGAGTTTTAGATGGCTGGTTTTGTAATTTAGAATACCTATACGAAGTAATAAAGAAAATATGAGCGATTCTAGCGATGGAGATACGAATTTAACTCCTCCAGAGTTAGCACAAACTGTACGTGACGCCGAACTAAGTCTTCTTCCCGAAAAATCGCGCGTGAGGTGAAAAAAATTGTGTTGCGCTCAGCAGTAAAGTCGTTTGCGGTCTCGTGCCTTGAAACCCTCGTTACACTCAGGATTCTATATTTCACTCGGGTCTCAATCACGCACTCACAGCAAACAACAACTTTGCAGCCTTGCATAACAAATAACTATTGGTTTCACACTCTTCTGCTGTTTAATCCCGTTTATACATTCATACTTTTATATCTAATTAGCTTCTGCCCGCGACTTCGTCCGCATGGATATCGGTAATGGCGTATTCCCGCGGGAACTATGCGTTTTTCCGGGATTGTGTCTCTCTATCGCTTGTTCCGCGCTCTCGCTTGGACCGTAACGTTACTATTGCAAATTAAAAAGAAGCCTATGTCCTTTCCCGGGACTCTCTCCATACCAAATTTCATCCAAATCGGTAAAGCGGTTGAAGCGTGAAGAGGTAAAAGACAGACAGACAGACAGCCAGACAGAGTTACTTTCGCATTTATAATATTAAATAATATGGAATTGTCAATTCGAATTAATGTTTTGTTAAGTTGGTAGTAATGTATTAATTGGCTGTGCTAAAGGATTTGGTCTGTGGTTTAAAACGCAATCATTGAAGCAGTACTAATAACTGGAACTAAATTGAATTTATTTAACTTTGTAACGAGACATAAAGAAAAAAAGCTTAACGTCAAAAGTTGGGCAACTTGGGCATGTTTTTGAATTTTGAACGAAAACTACTTTCGGGCTCACGTCATTAAGCCCAATTTTTATTGTTTCGAAATTGACACTACTCGCTCCAGATGTACTTATTACCTCCATGACCGCAATATCATTTTGACCATTACAGCACTGCTGCTATGGGGAATAGACTATGGACTGTTCCCCTGACTTATTTTGTAGGTTCTTACAATGGTGTCAACGTATAAATAGGAAATAACAGTAGAGTAGTGGAGTACAAACAATACTATAATGCAACGGGAAGCCCAGGGGCTTAGTTGCGGATGCTCGTGGCAGTTAAACTCGTCGTGGGCTACCTGTGGTCCCTGGCCCAGCGGACGGCGTGGTCCTGGAAGGACAGGCAGTGGAACAGCATCAGCAGGACCTGGAGCGGCAGCTTGGCTTTGTACGCGCGGTGGCACCAGAGCCGGTGGGCGCCCGCGGTCACGCCTATTATGGCTGCCACTTGCAGCACGCCGTCTGGAAATAAATCGAATTGTGGCACTTTTTGAAAAAAAAAAAACCGAAAAATATTTACATTATTGCAATACATATTTACCCGCCAAACTGTGATGTTTGATGGCAAGACGCGCTCATTTTTATTCACCACCGCCACAATATTCTACATCTTCTTATATATATCTAATATATAAAATTCTCGGGTCACAGTGTTTGTAATCAAACTCCTCCGAAACGGCTCGACCGATTCTTATGAAATTTGGTGTGTATGTTCAGTAGGTCTGAGAATAGGACGTAAGCTATTTTTCATACCCAAAAAAAATTCGAAAATGTCGGTACGAAGTCCGTGGGGTCAGCTAGTATATACAATATATATATATATATATATATATGGATATAGTAGTTTAGTTAGTATTTAGTTAGTTTAGTTAGTAGCTTTAGTTTTTTTCATTCATGGGGTATCAAAAATAGCTTACGTCCTATTCTCAGACCTACTGAACATACACACCAAATTTCATAAGAATCGGTCGAGCCGTTTCGGAGGAGTTTGATTACAAACACTGTGACACGAGAATTTTATATAATATTAGAATATATATAAAATGAATCGCCTTGTGTTAAGTCTGGCTAAGGCTCGAGAACTGCTGGACCGCTAAGGCTGATTATTTTTAGGGTTCCGAACCTCAACAGGTAAAAACGGAACCCTTATAGGATCACTCGTGTGTCTGTCCGTCCGTTTGTCACAGTCGATTTTCTCCGAAACTACTTAACCGATAAAGTTGAAATTTGGTACGTATATGGAGGTTTGTGACCCAAAGACGGACGTGTAACGAAAATAAATGAATTTTAAACATAGACCCTGTTTTCGGGGGCTAAATTTGAAAAAAATATTAATTAAGTTTTTCAAACTATATCGTGTGACATATCAAATGAAAGAACTTTTTATGAGGATCTCAAATATATTTTTTTTATTCCTTTTTTGGTTAATACTTTTCGAGTTATTTAAGAAAATAGGCGAAAAATGTCCCCCTCCTTATCTCTGAAACCACTGGACCTAAAATTTTGGAAAAAATACGGAGGATAGTTTTTGACCTATAGATTACAAGAAAATTATTAAGAAGTCCATGGTATTTGAAATCTATCATATAAAAGAGCTTACCCTGTGAAAAGGTTTGAAAATGACGTCATTGAAAATAATCAAGGGTTGGAACCCTCTCCACGCGAGTTTAACTCGCTTCGTCGCCGGTTTTTCGTTTTGTTCCCTGTGTTTCAGGGAAGATTTCGAAAGAAAACGAAAAAACGAAAAACTTGTAAAGAAAAAAAGACGAATACCTTGTATGGGAATTGCCTCCGGCCTCCGGGTGTTACGAAGTTCCCAGGCCAACTAGTAGGTAATGTTTACAGCACCGAATAACCCGCCTGTTGATAGGTAGCTACTTACTGAATACAATGGTGAACCAATTAGCAGAAGTGAAGCAGAGATAGAATCCGTACAGTCCGCTCAGGTGCAAGGAACCGAGCTGGAGTATCTTCAAATACAGAACTTCATACTCCCTCGGCCCCGCTTGTGGCGCCACCAACTTTTCGCATTGCTCACCAATCTCATCATTATTTATAGTTTTATTCTCGGATGTCGATCCCATTGTTTCTAATTAAAGAGAGAAATAATAATTATAGTTTTCAATTAGAACATGCCGTAATAAGAAAAAACAACATCTGGGGCTCTATTCCAAACGTTACATAGGGAAAGGGATTTTCCCTATCCCTGCGCTAACGCGACGCGGCGTTGCAATCGAACTTTAAGCAGCTAGATTTAAAGTTCAACTTGAGCGCCGTGACGCGTGAGCGCAGCGGTAGGGAATCTCCCTTTCCCTATGTAACGTTTCGAATACAGCCCCAGTTAAACCTAATTCAATGTGGCTATCTGAGCGTCATATTTGTAGGTACTTGTAGTTCTTACTGGGAGTTCCCATAGGAATCACAACGTGAAGAGAGGAGACAGGGAACTCACGTGTATCTACACCAGACAGATATTAAATTAATGAAATAAAGGTATGACTATTATTATTTATATCTACACAACGCAAGGAACGAAATGACTTGGTTGGCTCTAATTTTACCAAACATTTAAGAAAATTTACAAATGTACAAGCAACTATTCCTAACAAAACTTTTAGGGTTCCGAAGTCCACAAGGAACCCTTATAGTTTCGCCATGTCCGTCCGTCCGTCCGTCTGTCCGCACTATTGCTCGGAGATGCTTAGTTCTAGAAAGGTGTAATTTGGCATGAATATACGTTTGTGGCATTGTTTGTAGATAAAAACTGAATTAATAACTTCCAAATGCAACACTTACGAGTTATTCGAAACAAGATTTTTCAACACGAAAGTTGTTAAACAAGTGGAACCATGACAATAATGAAACAATCTTTTGCAACGATTAATCGCATTTAAAGAATGGGTAATAAAATATGTTGGGGTGTCTTGAGGTTTTCAGTGGGTTGTGTTACACGTTGTATATATATGAAGTGTGTCTTAAATATTACTTCATTCAACCTCATCGTGCTGTATAGTAGCGGCGTGATCTTTGAGGTCAAGATATGTAGATAGGTAGGGTTCACTAAATAATAAATGTTTGCTCATTTTTCATCTCTGATTACCTGTATTTCCGCTACACATAAGCCGCACTAAATTGCGTAAATAATTTAGTAATGTAACCATGTACATATTTAGCTCAACTTGTAGAAAAATTAAACTTTACTTTTCAGGTATTGAAACAGGGGATGAAAGTGTATGCATGAACCATCATTTTTAGGGTTCTGTAGCAAAAAATGGCAAAAACGGAACCCTTATGGATTCGTCATGTCTGTCTGTCCGACCGTATGTCACAGCCATTTTTTTCCGAAACTGTAAGAACTATATTGTTGAAACTTGGTAAGTAGATGTATTCTGTGAATCGCATTAAGATTTTCACACAAAAATAGAAAAAAAACAATAAATTTTCGGGGTTCCCCATACTTAGAAGTGAAACTCAAAAATTCTTTTTTTCATCAATCCCATACGTGTGTGTGGGGTATCTATAGGATAGGTCTTCAAAAATGATATTGTGGTTTTTAATATCATTTTTTTTCTAAACAGAATAGATTGCGCGAGAGACACTTCCAAAGTGGTAAAATGTGCGTCCCCCCCTGTACCTTCTAAAATAAGAGAATGATAAAACAAAAAAAAATATATGATGTACATTACCATGCAAACATCCACTAAAAATTGGTTTGAACGAGATCTAGTAAGTAGTTTTTTTAAAACGTCATAAATCGTAAACCGCAATGTACATTACACTATTATTAAAACATCGATCAAAGTTACAACGAACTATAAGAACTTTTTCATTTCTCATACTCTGAAAGTTTATCATTGATCATCTGCGTAGCGGGTTGAAAGTGATGCGGGTTGTAAAGTAATTGGAGGATTTGACATTCATATCTCCGTCTCTTTCAAACTCATATACAAAGTCATATGTCAAAACAGGACGAATACATGTCTCTCGCTCAGTTTCAAATCAAACAATCTTGGGGAATCGAGAATTTTTTTTTGGCAATATATTTGGCAAAAAAAACCGGCAAAGGAACAACGAATACAGCCAAGAAATCATTAAGTATGATATTATTTTTCATTTCTAATAAAAAAATAGGTATATAAAATTAAAACTTATTTAACTTGACAAATAATTCATATATTATGACAATTCTAAATGCCTAAATATCAATTTCAAGTCGGTTTAGTCATATTATGTTGTCTCTCATCATCATCATCATCATTTCAGCCGAAAGACGTCCACTGCTGGACATAGGCCTCCCCCAAGGCTCGCCACTCAGACCGGTCCTGTGCCACTTGCTTCCACCGGTTTCCCGCGACCTTCACGAGGTCGTCGCTCCATCTTGTTGGAGGCCTACCGACAGCTCGTCTCCCGGTTTGCGGGCGCCACTCGAGAACTTTCCGGCCCCATCGGCCATCAGTCCTGCGAGCAA
The DNA here is from genome assembly GCA_963971205.1 of Aethes cnicana. NCBI lineage: Eukaryota > Metazoa > Arthropoda > Insecta > Lepidoptera > Tortricidae > Aethes > Aethes cnicana. Next base: position 5,021,223 of record OZ020276.1, on the reverse strand, counting down.
TGTGCACTTCCACCCTTTCATGTTTCATAGTGTCGCTCAGTTTCAAACAGATAATTTTGGGGAATTAGATTATTTTTGTTGGCAAAATATTTGGCATAAAAATTCGACAATGGAACAACGAATACAGCCAAGAAATCATTATTTAGTACTATATTATTTTCATTTCTTATAACGAAAATGGTTATATTTAATAAGAAAACTTACTTAATTTGATAAATAATTTATATTTATTTGTGTTTTTTCATTTGTTATCGACCTTGTCAATCATCAAATTGCATGATGCAAGGTGCAGTGCGCGCTCTGAGCGCGATTCGGAACGCTGCCTTAATACCCGGGCGCTTCGACTTGACATGCGCAGACAGATTTTGTCAAATGAACAAAATGGCGGCAAACTAAACTTACTTCACTATATGTGATTAGTTTTTAATGTAGGTATGTTGTGAACTAAATTTAGTTAAATATATTAGAGCAAATATGACGATTTATAATGATCGAGAATTGAAATGAACTGTACAGCTATGGAAAATGTGATACCGCAGAATATGTGTTTTTAGTAGGTAAGTAGCGCACATTATTTTTTTTACTTTCCTCATATTCGAAACGAAAAGTAGAGTGTTCGTTCACGCTCGGGTGAAAGAAACCCATTTCTGACTCGTACTGGCGTTCGAGCGCCAAACGACTTGTCAGAAATGGGTGCCTTTCAGCCCTTGGTTAACAATCTACTATTATATAATGTTACTTGCTACTACGGAACCCTTCATGTGCGAGTCCGACTCGTACTTGGCCGCTTTTTAAAGTTAAACTCCCGAAACGTTACGATTTAGACATTCGATTAGAAATAAGTAAATAGTATTTCATTATTTTTAGAAATTTCACTTTCAAGGGGGTACAATAGGGGATGAAAGTTTGCATAGCTGAACCATCATTTTTGAAGATAGACGCCCGAATCTTCATGATTTAGATATTCGTCAAGTCGAGGGGACTATATAAACGATACTGAAGTACTGAACACAAAATAATGATTTAAAAAAAAATTGTCTGTATGTATGCGTATGTTTGTTTGTATGTATGTCCGGATTTAACTCGACAACTACTAGACGGATTGCAAAACAACATTTGGTATGGTGGTAGTTTATAACACTGGTCAACATAGAGGCTACTTTTTATCCCGAAAAATGCATAGTTCCCGCGGGAATGCTATTAACGAATTCCACGCAGACGAAGACGCGGGCAGAAGCTAGTCATTAATAATAATAATAATGTTGTACCACCGGTGCAGTCAGTCAGCGCAGGGCGGCCTGTGGCGGGCCGATGGTGAGCGGCGACACCTCGCACCCGAGACCTCCTGGGGGCACACACACACATGCGCCATACACACACATACACACAGCTACACACCTCCCCCGCCTCTGGATTGCCTTAGTTGGCCGCTCAGAGTGGAGCGCAGGAGCTATATGCTTGAAAGGGTGGAAGTGCTCAATGTGCGTAATAACGGGGAAACCCGCTCCGGGTGCGCACGAGGCGCGACCCGCGATGGCGAAACCGGTGCACACCTCTCCACACCCTTAGCTGCTTACATCAGTGTTGCTCCCTCGCCATCCGTGAACAAAGGCTAGCCTCTTGGTTAGTGCGTAAGCGGCGAGTCACCGTCTGCCTTACTTTCAATTTATGAGATATTGATCAGGCAGATGTTCGTTGTCTCACTCCATAGCCCGATTTTCCAGTCCACACCTCCCACCCACATAGCCCACTCCAAGTCTCTTCCTTCCTCGGCAATAGTTTAGCAACTGGGGAGGGCTCTCCGCCAGTACAGCCTCATTTTGTATTGGGAGGACAGATCTCCACAGTTGCGGCCATCTCACATTTATAGTAAAAGGTACCAAAAGCCTCTTCATGTTGGCTTCGGCCCCATGAATGCGAATGACCGGGTCCCCATGGGCCCGTAACATGAAAATGTACCAACAAATAATAATAATAATTCTAATAATAAATAGTAAAGTGGGGCTATTTGGCACAATTTTTAGACTAAAACATTAATAACTCCATATTTTATGTGTTTATGAAACATTTAATATTTTTAATAGATAAAACGCATTTCATAATCTTTCATCATTCTATACCTATAATGCACGTGTCTTAATTGTTAACACAGGACGAGTAAGTATTATTATTTTCATCACACCTGCTCAAAAACGGGGTCAAGACCACGGGTTTTCGAGATTTCTTAGGAGCCCACAGGCCGTATAAATGTATTTATTTTCAATTGTTTTTTTCGAAATAATACAAATTAAAAAAAATAATTCAAATGACCTTTGTTAAGCCAGTACGAATTGAATATTTTAAAAATAAACAAAAAGGGTTTGTCCTCGTTGCCGATTAACCTACAGACACAAGTTCAAAGGTCGTCCTAGTGAATATTTCCTTTATTTTCCTCGCAAGTGTGATGAAAAATATTGTGTGTTTCACGGTCGGTATAGGAATTGCAGTCTCGAGCCCTTTTAAAGCCCTCAACCTTCGGTTTCGGGCTTACAAATGATCTCGACTACAATTCCTCGTTTACCGCCCTTAACACACAATGTAGGTACTAATTAAAGAGGCGTTCCAATCGCAGCCTCTTGGATGGGGCTTTATAGAAATCGAGGGGTGTCGAACCAGTTTTGGCTGTATTTTGAAGCTTGTGTTGTTTAAAAAATAACTAGCGGTATTTGGGACGCTTTTATAACGACCGCTGAAGGTATCAAAAACCGGGTAACCATATTTTTAAGATTTTTTATTGGGACAAAAAAATCACGAAGTTGTACATACAAAACCAAGATTTATTAAAATCTTTTATAACATGTAACATGCTTCTAAATAACTGTAGTAAATTTATTTTTACTCAAAATGTACTCTTCTATACATATATACATACATTTCACCCTTGTATGTTATTTCAATTTGTCCTTGATAACCGTAAAACAACGATAAAACAAACACAATAAATATTATAACTTCCAAGTCAACTTTAGGTAGAATATCTACTTCTCATGTGTTATTTCCTTAATCATATAAATGTCTAAAAAGAATCACAAAACTGTATTTGGTAAATCTAAATATTACTTAAATTACAACAGGCATATTTAGCAGTATAATTTTAATATGCTTTTTATTAGCTGTCACGTCGGTTATTAATAGCATTGGTCAAAGCTTCATCGCTGTATGATGTTGATGTGTAGGGTTGAACATTTTGGCCCTTCCGGCAATTGCGGTATATACGTATGTTTTTATATATCCCCTTACGGGGATATTTGGTACTGCCAGGAGGGGGGGGGGGGGGCACTTGACTACCAAAAAATAGCACTTTAAAGCTTAATATTTCACAAACGCATCGTTTAATCAAAAAATTATACTATGTTGATTTACCTTCTGAAAAACTTCTAATTTTTAAAAATTACTTATATATCATATAATTATGTTACTTGTAATCATTTTAAACTAAAGTTTTAATTCAAATATTACCGAATATATTCGAAATTTATCATGTACTAGTTTCCGAACATACGTTTAGAAAATTGCCGCCATTCTTTCATGTCAAATCATGTCTTTCTTCTTAATTTTCGACAACTAATTTTTAAAGTAATTCTTTTAAAACATGAAATTCAAGTAATAATTTCAGTAAAAGGAGTGAAGAAGAAATGTTACTTCATATTTTTCGTGATGTAAGTATTCTTTGCAAGTACCTTTTATGTGTTCTCGCTACTGAGGTGAAAAATTGTATGTGCTACTCGAGAGCAATTTCTTTTACTTCTCGTGCCTTTGAGTCCTTCGCTAAGCTCAAGATTCTAAATTAGAATCACTCGCTGGACGCTCGTGATTCAACTATAGAATCTTTCGCTAGCTCAGGACTCAAACATGGCACTCGAAGCAAAAAACAATTTTGCTCTCTTGTTGCACAAATAACTATTTAGTTACAGGACTAAATCGTTGTATGCATTACGGTTATACAACGTTTTAGTTGTTAAGTTACTTCTATACGACTGTTATATAACCGAAAGTCGCATAAGACAGGTTTTTAGGGCTAATTTGTTTGTTGGGCACTTACCATCAGGTGGGCTGTGCGCTCGTTTGTCTATACCATCGACATCCAAAAAAATACAAAAGGCAAATGATAAATTATATACTAAAACCTTCCTCGGGAACCACTCTATCTATTTGTAAAACCTTGTGAAATTGGTTCAGCCAAACGCGAGATAATCGCGGACAAACATACAAACATACGGGTCTAACTGAGAGCCTCCTTTTTTTGAAGTCGGTTAAAAAGTACTTTTCGTTTTTAGGGTTCCGAAGTCTACAAGGAACCCTTATAGTTTCGCCATGTCCGTCCGTCCGTCCGTCCGTCTGTCCGCACTATTGCTCGGAGATGCTTAATTCTAGAAAGCTGTTTGGCATGAATATATATATTAGTTACGCCGACAAAGTGGTACAATAAAATATTGATTTTTTTTTAGGGTACCTCCTCTTCTCGTAAAGTGGGGATGTAATGTATTTTTCTTGCATATTGGGGTGTCGTTAAATAGGTCTTAGAAAAACATCGTGGGTTTGTTAAAACCATTTTTTGATTAAACGATGCGTTTGTGAAATATTAAGCTTTAAAGTGCTATTTTTAGGTAGAGTGCCAAGAGCCAAGTTGTTCAAAATAGTTATATCTGGTCGGTTGTAATGAATTGTTTTGTCTGTCATGATTGTTCTGTCCCAGTAGATTTTATAGTCCCCATTTTCGAGTATTGTTTCCGGTTGATATTTATAGTCATCATCATCATCATTTCAGCCAAAATACGTCCACTGCTGGACATAGGCCTCCCCCAAGGCTCGCCACTCAGACCGGTCCTGTGTTACTTGATATTTATAGTATGGAAGTTTATTTGCAATGAGTTTATATTTGTACGCTAGGTATTGGTGGATGATGGCTGACTTGGTCGTGGCGTGGCGGTGTTTGTAGTCAGTCTGGGCTATGGAGCGGCAGGCGCCGGTGATGTGCTGGTTTGGTTGGTTGGTTACCGGGCTAGCGTGGCAGTGTCGGCAGTGATCGGATATTGGCCTGTGTATTATATGTTTTATAGTTTTTGGTGATGATGACTTGATCTTGGATGGCTAGCATGAAAGCTTCGGGCTCCGGGAAGAGCTCGCCATGACGCAGCCATGCGTTCGACGCAGTTTTGTCGACATGTGGTTGCTGCAGGTCGTTTCGATGTCTCCCATGCAGAGACTTCTGCTGCCATGCTGTGATTTTAATAATATGCAGTAATATTTTGTTTTGAATCAGTAAATTGCTCATTGCGTTGTGTATTCGGGTCGTGCAAGTTGAGAAGAGCGAGGCGTGAGTCAACGTGTGAGACTGCAGAGTGTAAGATAGATTTGTGTGCTTGTTGATGAAAGAATTCCCGGAGGTTTGTAATCTATTTGTTATGAAGATTGATGATATCTATCAGCCCCCTACCACCTTCTTCTCTAGGTAGTGTCATACGCTGTACCCAAGATCTCGGATGGTGTTTTCGATATGTGGTTAAGAGCTTGTTGATGGTGCACTGAAGTTTCTGAAGATCAGTTTTCGACCAGTATACAATACCAAAAGAATATGCTTTTAAGGACCGCGACTTGAGAATAAGGTAGAATGTGATTAGCAGTTAAAAAGACACCTTATATGTAAGATATATAGATGATAGAGTTGAATTTTCAATAAACATTTAAAATCGAAGGCCGGCCTCTTCAGTCTGAAGGATCTGAGGGAACTGAGAGATCTGAGACTTCTGCTCGATCTGAAGGTTGCTATAAGTAGAACCGCGAAAATTGAATTTCAAGCAGTATTCTTTGGAACGTGAGACGGGTCGCATCATTTTGGAGAATTGATTTCTTGGTATTCACGAGTTTTCATTTAGACGCTTTTAGTAAGTGGAGGGTCGAAGGTGGACATTTGTGAATATAAACCCTTATAATGGTATAATACCTTAAAATGAATATCCTTATTATTATGGCTAGGGGTCTGTCCAGTAGTGGGTGAGGACCATAGGAACAGGTTTAGCCTGCGTGGTAGCAACCACGGGAGCGGGGATGAGCTCCTTCCCTCCTTCAGAGGCCAAAGAACACATATTATGTATTCCATAAAAATCCAGGTTAATAAATGTATATTTCATAAACTTCATGTACTTCTTATGACGAAATCTTAAATGAACTGTCTGTACTTATTTACTCTTTGTTTTATCTAGTCTTTCTACTTGTGGAGTGACTACTCTGCCCAATTTAATCTATGACATAATTTGTATTACTAACTAAAATACTTTCTAACAAACATGTAGGCAGTTAAGTTCTTTATTTATTAGGAATTTAAATATTATTTGAGTTGAGTAATTGTACTGTTTCTTGTTCTTTAAGGTAAGGTTTTAAATACGTAAATCATGACTAAAAGTACCTTAGGTTACCAACGGTTCACAACAGTCGAGTCCTATTTAATTATCACTAGACTTCATTGGCCAAACGTTTAAAATTTTAGGTAGGATTAATTAATAATAAAAAAATATATTTATTATATATGGGGGTTGACTTTCTGCTTAAGAGTATCTAGGAATTCCTCGTCTCTAATATTTGGTTCTTCGTATTGAGAATGCTGTCTATATTTTTTCTTGATGTCTTCGATGTGCGAGATAAGACTTGGGACTTTTTATCCCGTTCATGTTGTGAGTGAGTCTACTTATGTCTTTTCTTAAATTTTCTATCTTTCTTTCAAGCCTTCTCTGCCAAGCTGGTTTATTTTCTTTATCTTTAAGTGTAGTTGATTGTTGGTCTTTGAATTTAGTGCCATTACAACTGGCTGCAGTGTACGCAGAGCAGTAGATAAGTGTTTGTGTTGTGTCGTGAATCAACTTAACTCAGAAATATTACCACAATATATATCTAGAGATGATGATTTTATCATCTCTAGATATATATTGTGGTAATATTTCTGGACCCTTGGAGACTATACATCTCTAAGATCTTAGATTTAAGTTTAAGTTAGGGATTATACATCCCTTCAATGTAATTGTAGTACGTACCTATATGTATATTTTATACATGTAATGTAAATGTTATAACTATGTGTAAATATTGAAAAAAGGCCTTCTGCTTGAGTTTGTTGCGGCGCTTCTTCTCAAGCAATGGGTCTAAGAAGCGCTAGTAAATTCTTTTCTGACGTGTAAAAGTGCCCCTATGTGGCCAATTTGCTGAATAAATGATTGAATTTTTTTGAATTTTCTGTTTTGGTATGAATGGTCTTTGTGTTGGATCAGAACCTTGGAATGTTTCATAGGTTGATTTGAATGTGTCTGATATATGTTGATTAAACTCGCTACTATTTGTGTGATTAGGTGTCATGATGTTAAGTGGTTCTGGTTCTTCAGTGTTATGAATATCTAAGGTTATAGTGTGGCTGTCATGGTTATGAATTATTTGGTCTTCTGTTGTGTTGGTGATTTGAAAATTAAGTTGCAATTATACCTCCTTTCTGATCTCTTGTAATCGTTCTGATGTTAATCTGCGGTTTTCAAATATCGATCGTCTTTGATCTGCAATTCTTTGTTCTGATACGTGTGAGATTAGGGGAAAATTTTGAATTATATTACTGTGTAATTCTTTTCGATGACCAGTTTTATTTGTCTCTAACCGTGTGATCGTGTAGTATGCTTTCATGATAGCCTCGTTAATGTCGTCTGTCCAGAGCATTCTGGATTGTACCTGTGATGAATTAGTGTCGGAACGCTGTGTTGTGTTGGTCTGCGTATGTGGAAGTGGAAGTGTCTTTGCTACTTCATCTTTTATGCTATTCAGGGTCTCAGTTGGCAACATTTTATTGTTGACTCAAAACGTGCGAAGGGGGTGGAAGGGGTAAAGAAAACGATCGCTGCGCTTGTCGCGGCCGGCGGCAGAAATGTGCAACAAAAGGGGATCAGTCAGTAAACAAACAAACTTGTCAATGTTGTTTTGATTTCTTTTTAATGGGTAATTATTTAAAAAAGTTAAAATTATTATGCCCCCATTTTTAGCAGAATAAAACGAATTCTCTCAAGAAGAAACTGAAAGGACTTATGATATTGCTCGAATAAGAATTCATGTGGAAATAATTGTGCAAGACTAAGAATATACCGGGTACTCGATAAAATTAAATACCTCATAATTTATTCAATTGTATTGATGATGTTGTGCATGTTTGTTGTGTTTTAGTTAATTTACAGCCTCCAAATCTTCTCCAAGAGTAATACTGTTGAAAGAGGTAAATAAAAACAAACTTTTGAAAAACATTACTGATTTTTATTTTATAAAGTTTTGCACATATTTTACAAAGTTTAAAAACTTATGTTATTATTATTATATTATTAACAACTAACTCCTACTACTACTACAGCCTATTTGCGCCCCACTGCTGGGCGCAGGCCTCCTCTCATCACGATAGGGTTTGGGCTATAGTCCCCACGCGGGGCCAGTGCAGATTGGGGACTTTACACACGTCTTTGAATTACTTCGCAGATCTACAAATTGACGAATACTGGGTTTTCCCCATTGTTGTTCGCTGCTCGTTTTTGAATTACTAACTGTAACATATTAAAGCAGCAACATGTTTGCACTTGCCGCTGTGGTTATAAACGCAGCTGCCTTTTACTCCCGTGACAACCCGAGAATTGTCGATCTGTAATAAATGAATAAAAATGTTTGACATAATTTATCTAAATGTTTAGTCATGTTTTTAGGTTAGGAGAGTACTTACGTTTAAACTCGTTTTATAGGGTGTTGAGGTCACCGATGTTGGAAGAATGATGGTGGCTCGTATTAAATAACTATTGCCATTAGTTCTCAGTTCTTCTACATTCCTTACAGGTTCTGCTAACACCAATTTATTTCCTTTTAGCATAGTTTGGGGCTGGAAACTTATTATGTGTTTTACTCTCTCAAAACCAGTTTTTATAATAACGTAAATTTTTCCATAAACAGTTTTTAACGAATTCCTCTAAAAATAACATTTATTGTCTTTCTAAATATATTTTATTTACTCTAATCTATACAAAATAAACAAGCTCTTGTTATTCATTTTTTGACATATGCCCCTAAAACTGCGTTTGGAAGATGGCGCTACGGTCGTGGACGTTCCGAATAGCTCTACGCTGGTCTCCTAGCCCCGTTGCTTTGACACATTTATATCGGGAAATTGATGAAAAAATTACCCTATCCTTTCCCGGAGCTCCAACTACCTCGACACCGACCAAATTCCATCTAAACCGGTAAAGCGGTTAAAGCGTGAAGAGGTAACAGACATATTTACTTTCGCATTTATAATATTAGTATGGATTCTAGAGAAATACAATTTAAATTTAACAAAACACGCGAACAAAGTTGCTATTATAGTGCGCACAAAGGCATGATCACAAAAAGACAGGAAAAATGTTAAGTGTTTCTTTTGATACCTACATTTTTCCCTACCCCGTTGAGTTAAAAAAGTTACTGCAAAAAATATTAATGAAAATGAATTTTCGACGTTATTTTTTTCGCTCGCTTATTGTCGCGTTGCTGTCGGAAATGAGGTAAAGTTCGGCTAATGGAGAAACATTTTTAGACTCACTATTATTCATTTGCCTTTTTTTGGGACGTCACGGGAAAACTTCTGCTGGGATCCAACGTTACTAGAGATCTTCTACTATGTAAAGTCCCGCGCCTTCACATTTCAAAACGCTTCAATGTATTTAAAAAGCACCACCAACACTCTCAACACATTTGTGCGTGCTGAGACAGCCATCAACTATGAGTTGAGAGTGTTGGTGGTGCTTTTTAAATAATAATAAAGAAATTGAAGTGTTTTGAAATGTGAAGGCGCGGGACTTTAGATAGTAGAAGATCTCTACATTACTAAAACTATAGGTAATTACGTAAGTAGGTATCTTTAATCTTCAAGAAGCTGTGTAATGTCTCCTTTTGACGAAGCCGCGGGAAGAAGCTAGCTAGTAAGTATATAAAATACTACTTTGGTGGGTATAGTTTTCAGTAGGATGTTTTTATTTCCTCGGAGAATTCGTTTTTTTTATACCAATGGTATAGTTAAATGTAAAGTTAAAAAAACTGGCCAAGTGCTTGTAGGGCCACGCGCAAAGTATAGAGTTCCGAAGTTGACGTGCCCGCCGGACCACCCTGCCGCTCGAGAAAAATCATCGGTTTTTTAATCATTTCTGACGCCAAACTTCTGCTTGAGTTTGTTGCGGGGCTTCTTCTCAAGCAATGGGTCTAGGAAGCGCTAATAAATTCTTTTCTGACGTGTAAAAGTGCCCCTATGTGGCCAATTTGCTGAATAAATGATTGAATTGAATTGAATTTTGTGATAAAACATAGTGAAATAATGAAATACATCTGAAACGGTGTATTATTAATACCATTTTATCAATGATGATATTAAGTAAATTGAACCTTTATTTTAATAAAACTCTCACGACGAATTGCGTTTCAGAACGTATCGTTGTTTTTTTTATTGACAGTGGCGTCATGCGTCGTTCGAATTTCAAAAACACTTTCCACGCTAGCGGATAAAAACAACTTTTGCGCTCGGATATCAAGCTGCAAAACGACCACTTTCGAGCCGGTGAGGTGAAAAGACAATTCCTTGTCTCACCATGCTAAATAGCATAAATTTCACGACTGTTCCCTTCAGTAACGTATAATGTGTACAATTAGCACATTTAAAATGTACGCTCGCCCCCAAGTGGGTAATTATCCGGGAAGAGCAAAGAAATTCGTGTAGGAAACGTGACTAATAAAAAGGGTGAGAGTGTCTAATAAATCCTGGGTCTTGCGGAGATTTATTTTTCTATTAGGGAATGTCTCAGAAAGAGATTCCGGGAGAACGCGAACGCCTGCGGTTCGGTTTTCGGCTTTTACTTAAATTCTTTATTTACCTGCTATACCTTAGTCTAAAATCTTGTCGATACGTTCAACTTTTCTTCTTAACTCCATTATTGACCCACGCCATTGACACAGATAAATAGGTAGTTACTTATAATGAGAGTATCCATACTACAAATGTAAAAGTGTGTTTGTATGTTTGTCCATCCTTCACGTCGTAACGACTGGACTTTTGAATTTGGATGCAATTTGGTATGGGCATAGTTTGAGACCTTGAAAATAACATAGCATAACTTTCATCCCGATATTTCTTCGGGAACGGATTTTCTACGGGTCAAACCTGTTTTTTCCAGTAGGTACTTCTATCACTATAACTATTTTATGTATTACGGATACGATAGTTCTAAGTCTACGAGGAACGAAGTCGCGGGCAACGGCTTGTAAAAAACGCTACACTACAACGCTACTATTGCGTCAAATTTCGTGGACGCAGCCAGCGTTCATCTATTTATAAGACTCAATAAAGCCATTTCCGAGTTCAGATACTCGTATGTGTTCTAAGTGAAAATTATAGCATGTCCCTCAATTAGACGAGTTTGAATTCGAATTTGTTACGCCTAGTAACGTAATAAGTACATAAATAGTTTTGCGATACCTAGGTATTATCCTTGCCGCCCCAAGTTTATTGCTTTACTTGACAGTTAGTGGACCCGATTATTTTAGCTATGTATAAGTAACTACGGAAACGGTTTTCGTGAAATTAGGTCGGTAGTTATTCAAAGCAATCAAGCGATATTAGTTATTTAAGGGTTTCTTAATGAGCTGATTTCTAGGAAGGGTTCCCAAATTTCTGTTTATGTTTATTTAAGTTTATGGCCGTAATTAGACAACTTGTGTCAGTCACGAGACTACTGAGGAGTCTTTGCTTTACTGTATTTATTTGTAAGGAACCATCTTTGAAATATATGAACACAGCCTAAACTTAAGTATCAAGCGGAACATTCAAATGAATTATTCGTTAGGTTATACGAATTGGAGCAAAATGTATTTGAATAATAACACGTCTGTTAAATTCCAATCTAACGGCAAGTGAGTAGGTACCTACGATCGCTCAACAATGGGGCGAGTCGGTTGTATTAGGTACTACTTACTTTGCTCGCAGCTAAATTATCATTTAGCGAGCGGACTGGTTTTAATTCCACTTCCTCTAATGGAATTCATTCACTTTTCAACAATTCAGTGTCCACTTTTCTTTGAAGCTTTAAATGGGACATTTTGTTTCTGACATCCGTAGCTCCGGAGGGGCGATTAGGTTACTAAAGGAACGCCTGGAGATTTAATCACATTTTAGTGCTGACATCTCCTCTAATCTGTTGTAAGTGGACATTTACGCTAGTCCAGTAACGTTGTTGGGTTATCTCGTTGTTTTGGAACAATGGGGAATGTAGTGTTGCTCCGCATGGCCGGCGATAAGGCTGTAAGAGCTGGAGGTTTACGAAACCACCGAATGTTTCACATCACATACGTTTACAATTTCACACGCCGCCGCCCGCTTTAATTAACCTGTTCAGCTTAATTTTAAACGAGTTGCGATACTTACTCGAAACATTAATTTGGGTCTTGGCCTAATTTTTAACATCTGAACTATTTCGGCTTGTTAGGCTGGTTAGTCGCGCGAATAACGCGTCCCTTCCGCCATCGCAGCAGAAATGATTGATTAAATTTCAACATGCAGATAATAGGGATGACGACAACTTTTTTTCCTTAGTCTATCAGGAAGATTATTGAAAAGTATTGGACACATATTTTTTCTTTTTTCACGTAATCAAACTTGGTACGATTTATACCTAACGGTGACGTAGTTAGCCCCCACTCTCCAAATTTAATGCGTTTTAACTTAGTCATTCTTTGTTAATTTGTTAAAACAAAAAATACGTGTCTAATATTTTTTTATTACCTGACTGACGGACTAATTAGAATTTCGATTTCTTCACCCTGTCGTCTCCCTATTGGACTTCAATAAGCAAAACATTCATGAAATATTTCAATAAAAAATTGTACTGTTGCCAGATCTGTAAAGTCTACACAAGGTTGGTCTCTGGCACTTCATCTTGACACATGTAAGAGCTGCAGCGTGCTAAAGGGTATACGTCTGGAAAATAATATTGTATTTTTATTTTGCCGTAGGTAAGAGTAATAAAGGATCCCTAGAACTGATTCGAGTTCGTAATTAGGATCATCGAAATTCCCATCCCACTATTCAGCTAAGATTCTGTTGGAATATTATAACCATTTCTAATGATTATAATATTCCAACATCAAATCATCCTTTAAATTGAGATAAGATATACATTTCGTCGAATAGCTTTTTAAACGATATGACCTATATGCGAAATAGGGCTCAAAGTCACTCAAAGGGCAATGGAGATGGCTATGCTCGGGCTTTCTCTGCATGATAGAATCAGAAATGAGGGAGACGAGCTGTCGGTAGACTTCCAACAAGATGGAGCGACGACCTGGTGCAAGGTCGTGGGAATGCGGTGGATGCGAGTGGCACAAAACCGGTCTGAGCGCCTTGGGGGAGGTCTTGTCCAGCAGTGGGCGTCTTTCGGCTGACATGATAATTCTAAATAGGGAGATAGTAAGTCATTAACCACAAATTCCGATTAGGCCCCTGCCCTAAGAATATTTTGATTGTGAATTTACTGTAATTCATGCGAATTTTATTAGGTATTTGTCCAGATATTATACACTTTTAAGTTGTCAGTGGTTAAAACAAACATTTATAAACCAAACTAAGTAAGATAATATAAGCGTTCCTGAATAACTTTATCCGACAAAGTGCACATTCGAGAACAGAAATTTTAGTGACCCGTAAAATAACGAGAATTCAAGTTTTCCACTTGAGTGCATTCAAAGAGTTTTGAGTTATAGACGCTGGCGAACCTACGTGACATTAAGAGGGCAAAAGTCGGCTGTATTTTACATTAACTTTCGGTTAAGACGAATCTAATTAAGAAAGTTAGGTCGAGTTCGGTCATATTATAAATGCAGAGAAAAGAAGCTAAATTCTCCTTTGCTGGCAAGTGTAACGGCATTTTCTCTTCTAGTCGAAGTTTAACTTCTAGGAGGAACTTCCCATCCTGTTTTCACTTTGTTTAAGTCTCTAGATAGGAAATCCCTTTTGATTTTAATAGATAAGTCTATTTACTTACCATAAGCTAGAGTGTATATTTACATTTTGCTGGTTTAATATATAAACGTCGGAGTTCGGAGATCGCTTCGGGTAAATAATGAATTATATCCAAAGCCTCAAGAAAAAGAATTCTCATATTAGAATACTCAAAACACTTCAGATAGAATTACTGAAAGCAACACGGCCTCATTCTTCGTGGCATTTTTATTGTGTAATAAGACAGAATTCGGGTGGATAATCTGAGGCAGTAAACGAGCCAAAGAATACGAAAGGCATGTTTGTTATGACTTTACCATAGATATAAAGTCCGCAAATGGAATAGCGTACGTGAGCGGCTCTCGGGCACTGGACGAAATTAACTGTAGGAGAGGAGATCCGGGCCGCCATGATTGCGGGCAAAGCGGATCAGCCTGGGCCAAACTAGGAATCTATAATTTATATAAATGTAAAGTCTCGAATTTATACCGCCGTGGAATTTTGATCGTTTATTGGGTTAAGCGGATTAATGGAAATCTACATATCGTGCCCATAACCTGATAGCCGCTTCTAGTTCGATATAATAATGTGAATGACCATCTGTTTTTTTTTAAATAATAACAAGGTCAACCTGTAGCAGCAAATTGAAACAATGAAATACATTAAAAAACGGCTTGTAAAAAATCAGATTAGCAAGACCGTAGTTAGTTAGCGTCAGTTTTCTGGGAAACTAATATTACACCTACTTTTTTTAATGACGAGCTTGTAATTAATATTACTTTGGCTTTATTATGTTTCTTCAGCCGTCGCCAAGAACGTGAGTCTACATAAAATGTTGTTTGCTAGGTTGAGCGGGTAAACGGTTGCGTCACAGTCGCCACTTGCGCTCAAGTTCTAAACTTGGGTTGTTAAATAGAGAGACGCCTCGACGCGTCACCTGGGGCTGCGGACGACCAATTTTGCTGCATTATCTCCCAACTACTTAGAGCATGTATATACTTACTGCGAGGTAAGACTCAACTTCAAGCGGTTTAGCTGACTACACTTTACTACATGCACTCACGTGTCACTAAGACAGAAACTTGTACCAAAAAATGCAATTTTAAACACATTAAATAAACACAAGCAAACCACTTTGTTCGGCGGAAACAGCCAAGACGAGCACGGTAATTCGGAAATTGTACTGAAACTACAAGTGTCCACCCGTCAGGATTTATACGTGCCTCCGTTTTATTGGATCGAATGGGGCATTAATTGCCTGCGGGCGTGATCGGGATATGTTTTACTTTTATCATAACATCCAAGTACAAGCTCAGAAAACTGTGTCAATGTTCAATCAAAGTAAGCAGCTAAAAATCGCAAAAGCGGTGGGTCGGCGGGTCCGGGCGAGTGCGCGACGGGCGTCGTTTAGTCACGTCAGCAGCCGTAAAACATCCCGACCGGCGCTACGCAAGACTTCACTTTTAATGTATTTCAATGCATCTCTCTCCAACCAATGTACCTACTCACTTTGCTAAATCATAGCGATTACCGCTGTACCGCTAGCGCCACGACTTATCCGAAATAACGCATGAAACACTCGAAATGCTGCGCTCAAAACCTAGAAACTAAATGTCAACCTCTGCAAATTGTGCGGCACGTAGCCTCGGCGTTTATATTTAACACATTCAGAGATTAAATAGGCGTCTAATGAATAGGCAGCATCAAAGGCACAATGAGCCATAATGAGTCGCCTCATATTGGGATAAGGACGCGGCCTGAAACTATACCGCGATGTGATGAATTACTCGCCGCCATTGCGCTCGCGATGACTTGCGACGTTGTTGTTCGACTTGCTAATGAGTTCTCGATTCTGCCAGAGTGGAGTCTGTTCCTGCGTATTTTCACTCCCATTACTTACTATGTGTTTTGACATTTTCTATCGCATCAGCTAAATGTTCGTGAACGTTCAACTTGGAACTTGAGCGCACACGCCGAGAGTAGAGTTATTTAACTTACCTACAAGACTACGCTTGGAAGTAGAAATTTCCAAGATGCCACTAAATAGTGAAGAAAATTATACTTACTTTTTTTTCATTATTACAGTCTTATAAAGGTGCGAAGCCACCTAATAAAATTCTTCAAACTCTAAACTTACACTTACACTCTTCTCATAATATTACACACTTAGCAAATACTTAGATACTTACTTCGGACATTCTGGAGCTACATATCTGAATAAACAGTAAGCACCCAATTGTTTTTCCATTCCCTGTCTACCGATTACAATAATGAGGGGTTCTTGAGTTGCGGCATGTGGATATAAGGGTCACACATTGTCACCCGGAGGAAACGGAATCTCCGAGAATTTTCCTGGTTTCCCTTGCGTTAGAATATAAATTATAGCATTACCATTAAGTAGGTAAGCGCGTGCAGAAAATACTTGTCCAATTTCACAGCTACCAATATAAAGTTTAATCGCTTTGTGTTCTGTTATTTCCTCAGAGAGTGGGTTAAGCACATAAATATTGGGCAAAGTTAGAAATGTCTTTTCCTGTTCCGTAGCGAGCTCGATACCGGCGGTGATGCATGTATTTATCGAGGAATATTTCGGCAAACGACGCCGCTGCGAGCCAATCAAAAACAGATAGCAAGTACTCTCGCCCAGCCACCGCCTTAGGGACACTTGTAAGTATATACGTACGCTCGCTTTGACTAATATCCTCTAGAATGCGCCTGCTATAATAATAATACAATACATATACAATATATTATAATACTCGTACGCCACTTAAAACGGATTACTACCTACGGTTTAATGCTGGATGTCACGAGAAAGTACACTTAACAGCAATGAAAACAGGTCACTTTGTATGGAACATTCTATACAAAGCGACCCGTTTTCATTGCTGTTTAGTGTATTTATTATAGCCAAAAATTTAACGCAAAGTAGGTATTTATTACGAAATGCACTGGTATCAGGACTTTAAAACTAGGGTACATTGCGAGAACTTGGATTTACGTTCAATACCAATGCCACGTAGGTACCTACTCGTAGCTTGCACTCCCACTACGTACGAGTAAATAAATTATTTAGGTAAGGTACCTAATGTATGTATTATAAGCGAAACTTATGGGTATTGCAAAATGTGGTAATTAAGGGCTCATTCGTAGCGTGATTATGTAAGCGTAGCAAAATCGGAGAGCATTTATTATTATCAGGGCCGGGGTTGCATTACGACTCTCCGGTGGTTTGGGAACAGCGATCTCCAAGAATTAAGTGATTTATGCCATCCCAGGCTTTGTGCCTGTTACACTAAACCATTAAATTGAGACTTGTTACTTTCCTACTCTGTTACTTACTCTTAAATATGCCTTTAGAAATATTTACAGTGAACAAGTACCACCTCTTCAACACGGTTCTACTTAACTGTGAATCTTCTTTATATATATAAAACAAGAAACTGACTGACTGACTGATCGATCAACGCAGAGCTGAAACTAGTGGTCGTAGAGAGCTGAAATTTGGCATTCAGGTTCCTTAGAAAACGTAGGGGACACAGAGGTAACAGATACTATAGAGTACGGTTGTTCGTCCATTTGTATGAGAACCAAGCGTGTAACATTTTGCGTCGCTACGATGACGTCACGACAGTAATTTAGTGATGGGCAACAAAAAATGCGCGACTCCGATTTAACAGCATCGATTGACAAGCGGCTAAACGATTTAAGATCTTTAGCATTTTTAATCGATTTTCATATCGAATATAATATTAGAAATAAATAATAATAATGCGAAATAGTTTTAAAATGTTTTAACACTTACACTTATTATTAAAACGAGTCTTTTTAAATTAAAGTACAATGCCTTGGTACCGCGGTAGTTGTTACTAGTGTTTTACGATATCACGATGACGTAATTTAGGCAAGTTGGTTTTTATTTACTAATAATACCCAGAAACTTTATGATTGTTCATATGCATAGCTTCAATGGAGGATTTGACAACATCTCTCTATCTCTTTCAAACTCACTTTCGAACTAATTAATGTTCGCGCGCTGAATTCAAACTTGTCATTAAGGGTGCAATACTTAACTGTTCCGTAAAAAATATTCTTGAAGTTGACATCAAATTCAACTTGCAAGATTTGATTACAGACAGACAAACAAACTAATCAAACAAACATCGGGACATGTGAAACTAAATAAAAGCTTGTAATAACAATAGATAAATGAAATACTGATCGTGTAAGTCCATTCATAGTAGTAGGTATATTCAAGTATTTCTGATAATACTATCTGTTCACCTATTACCACGTTTTATAGCTACATTATAATATGCATTTTTATTATCATTTTTCTGTCTGATTTTAATCGATTATGAAATCGCAGGTGCACATCACTATTGCAATGAGAAATCGGCCTGGAACGCGGTTGGTCGACGCCTCGAGAGTTTGGCTTGCCTACTTTTACATTGCTGGTTTTCAATATGCGCAAGTTTGGCGCAACAGATTAAAGCCGCAATGGAAAACGAGCATTGGACACAAGGCATTCGCTACTAATTTGGTAAAACTAATAAAGAGCTACAAAATAAATCGTTTTCACAAAAATAACAGATATTTCAAGACAGAAAGTAGGTACTTACCGATGATAGGTAACACCCTGATGACCAACTCCACCAACGTTGGTGTAGTTTGTACAGTTAATTACGGCACACTTAGTCATTTTCTTTTTTTGATGTGACGTTGCTCGCGGAAGGCGGTCGGAAGCGAACTGAGGTTAGAAGCGAGCAAAGTGGTCATAATTTCTACTTTTTTCCACGCGCGGTAGGTAAACTTTAGCATTCTATCTCGATCTGTGTTCTGTGGTAGGGGAGCACTAAGAGAGGATTTCCCGAAATTCCCACGTGAACGGAAAAAACGGGATTTTTCATTTTAATATTTCTGCGCATACGAAGTTGCGGGGAAAAGCTAGTATTTAATATAGCCAGTACAGCGACGTCTTTATTTAAGCATTTTCTCCAAAAAGATAATAAATGCGCTCAACGCAAGCTTCAGAATCTTTGTTAATTAAATTATTTAAATGACTTAAGTCCCTCAAAGTGCATGCTACCAAATTATTTGGTACAATTAAGTCCGTTGAAGCTTTTTCGGCCTCTAGCAGACGGGCGGCAAAGTCCGCGTAATTAATACTGTCTACGTCTAAGGTTTGTAGTGGCCAATTATGGAAACATTTTATCTTTTCCATTCTTGAAATGTAGATGTGATTGCTCTTTACTCCATTGTATCCTAGCCACCATACATATGTATAAGCTATTACATATTAATGGGAGGAAGAAGAAGTAAACTTGGAGGATAAGTACTTACGCGTGGGTCTGTTTTACGTTTATTCTGGGTAGGAAAAGCCTGCCACTATTTACGTTCATTCCATTGACATATAAAAAGTAATACCATATGGACAAAAAGTGCCTAACAGAATAGGTATGTCAAAATATATGGAGCAAACTGACATTAGAAAATACGTTCCAATATGCAATAACGCCTCTTTATAACGAAGGCCAAACGGGTGCCCGAGCTGTTCGGGCACCCGTTTTGACGGGGCCATTTTTCTCCGGCTGGTTGTGAATCCTTACTTATAATAGATCAATGGTTCATTCATCAAAGTTGACTTCGAGTATACCTTACCTACGTGTAGCAAAGGCGTTCAAATTTGAACCAAAACAAAGCGCATATAAGTGTTAATATCATGTTATATAACGAATTATACAGTAATAAGTACAGTGTCGACGTTAAAGAGATACATTATCTCATTCATTGTTAAAGAGATGTTTAGGTACATTTTTACACCCTATTTCGTTGTATTAAGTTATAAAAGTGTAAATATTTCTTTGCTATCGACTGTACATATTTAATTTACTTCCATCAGTAAAAGTGCAAATACGTGCAGAAGAGGAAGAAGATCAGTCCGTATAAAGTAGATACTTTATATGTACATTTTATTAAAAATATGTATTTTTTCATATCAATGGTATAGGCAAACGAGCACACAGCCCACCTGATGGTACTTAATCGTGTGTGATCACTGAGGCCCATGGACAGCGTAATCCTATGACCCCCCATTAAGAAACCATAAGATTTCGAATGCGGGAGGCCTAAGATTCACCGGCTGCTTTAACCCCCCACCGGAACACAAGAGTTCTAAATAAAAACCCACCAAACAAACCATTTCATTAGTATTCCACAGCTTTGTGTGTAAAATATACTTACCTGCCTCATCTAATCGGTGTGCCTATAAAACCGCGTTATCATTATAACCTGCTTGTTGGGAGCGTAACGACTGTTTACCGTCCGTTAATTGCACCTTCAGGGCCAGTTGAACCCTGATTATACATTCGCATACGAACGTTTGGGAGTATCGAGTACACCACGACTGTATGACACGCGGATTAAGTAATAATGGACTTTATGCGAACGACGTAACTGCTTCCCCACGCGCCGTATGGTGTACTTAGTGCTGTATCCCTTGTATGCATAAACGATCTGAATCCGATATGAGTAGAGGTTACAGTCGCCAAAACGTTCACCACAAGGAGGGGTTAAAGCTCTAGCTTTCAAAACGTTGGTTACCTATTTAGGGGATAGAAAATGACTGCTAACCTGCCGGCGAAATTACCAGCGTTGATTATTTCTATAATAATGCACTACTCTATTTCTCTATTTAAGTACTCATATCGTTCTCTGGCACCCATAGTACAAGCTTTTCTTAGTTTGGGGCTACGTAATTTTTTGTGAAATGTCCCAAGATATTATTTATTTATTTTATAGACGTATTCAACCTTAATCCTCAGGGTTGCCAACGCATTCATGATCTTATGATTCCTTATAGGACAGGTGGCACGTAATACTAACCAATACGGACCATAGACTTCAAACTCCGACCGCCTGACTAGGCTGTCGGAGTTTGAAGTCGGTTTTTTTAAAATATTTTTTTTGTTTACGGTTTCCAAACATGGGTACGAGTGTTAGATGACCTCTGGGCCTATATTCGAAGTCTTAAATAGGAATCTTGCTGTTATCTATAGGATCGCTCACGCGACAAGGTGAGAGATCCCTATTTAAAACTTCGAATTACCCGAACGACCCTGAACTATCACTGCCATGAACCCGGCGGTAGGCGAGATTATTTTGTATGAAAAACTTACAGTAACGTTCATACTGAAAGTTTTCAACAGTAGGTTCGTCAGAATTCAATATTGCCGATGTCGTTCACTTCTGGAATGTTCCCGCCCCTAAGCCTCTGTAATGCGAATGGTAATTTATGATCTAACTTCGACCTTGATTCACTATGCCTTTAAACTATTGCCGGAATAATCCGAGATTCGGCATTTACGAGCAGAACAACAAAGTTTCCTACAGTGCAATTGTATTTTGTAAATGATTGCGGATGATATTATGTGCGGTGTGGTTGCTACCCAGTGGTTGATCGTATTAATATCAACTCTGTTTAGGTTAGGTAATTTGCAACTGACAAGAAGATCGGTAAAGAACAGTCAAATGTATTGGTGGTCGAACAGTATCAAAATTTTTCGCTTGTATAAAGTTCTGTTCTTAGGAACCGTGTCACCGATTTTAGTGCCAAGAAAAACTGAATTCATGAATTTAAAAAGAATCTAAAACTAAGTTGGGAATGATGTAGTGTCGTTTGAATGTTTTTTTTGCAATTAACCTTTCTGAGGTCATCCATCAACGCTTTGATACCTCACCTTCAAACCGTAGCCTGTAAGGAAAGGGCTTAAAAGCATTTGCTACGGTGTCAGCTGTCACTTTTGCTACTTGTTTAATTAACTAATGGACTAATTTTAGCGACCCAATTAGGGTATTTATACGGGATGCAAAGATATACAGATGCCTTAACCGCTAGCCACCTAGAACGTAGCTAATTTAGTTTAGTGATCCCTCGATTGATAATTGTACCTTAGTACGTGCGAAGCAGCATGATGCAAAGGCGGTATTTGAAGCACTCATAAGCGATTGGTCGATTTGCGATCGATGTTCAAAAAGTCGAAGCGTTGATCGGAAAGAGCCGTTCAGTGTCGATTCGTCGCTACGATGTCTGATTGCATGAGTTTACTGATATCGTCTTCGATTTAAGTAAATCGTTAACGATTACTACTTACATACATAAGCAATTCAGCGTTTCGATCGATCTGAAACGACGGATCGTAGGTACCTACCGTACTCGTATATGGTACCTTTGAGTGTTTCGAGTTGCAATGTTGTTTCAAGTTAGTCCCAAAAGAAAACGTGAATTTATTAAATTAAATGATACGATTCCGTCTAAAAATCAAGAAAATAAGTAAAAAAAATACTACTTTAGTTACAAGCTCTCAAGTAGGTATAATGGGTTCTCTAATTGATTGCCAACTGCTAATATAAAGCCGAGTTGTTAATTCCCACATTATAGTTTCTCCTATCCTATAATAAGTAATTAATCTTAATTAATATAAGTAAATATCGATTATATTAAATAAATATCGATGGTTTTTTTATACCTAAAGTTGACAAACGAGCATGCGGGCCACCTGATGTTAAATAGTCACCGCCGCCCATGGACACCAGCAGCTCAAAAAGAGAGAGATTAACGTTAACTTTTCCAATTAAAATAGGTTTAAAATATATTTATCCAAAATGGAACTCTCGTATTAAATTGAGAATTATGCATATTACCCTGGGGCACACCGAGTGCAGGGGAGTTCAGTGAAACAGTAGGTTTGCAGGGCAGATGGAGTGGTTTATTATCAATACAAAAAGGCACCTGTTGGCAATAAAAAATAAATGACTTAATATAAGAAACGTAAGTATACAGAAGGTTCTACAAATAGTGAAATGATTTATAAAACTTACAATTTATGTGCCTGTCGTTTGAATAAGTTTGAAATGGATGGAGGTGAGTTATCATTCGTCACAATCTTCTTCATATAGGAGAAATCCGAGTAAGATTCCTATTGCAAATAGAGTATTATTTTATGGATTATTCGGCTGATTATATTTGGACGAAATAATCTCGCTCGCTAGCGAAATCTTTATTTTCTAAATTAAAATGCTCCTCACGTCCTACCCGAACGTTACGTTTACCTACTGGACGTTAGAGATGGAAAACCTGAATTTCGCTCTAGAAATGGTATGGGTGAGTTAAGATTAAAACTGTCTGAAGAGAAATGTTAAAATGTTATATGTCCACGAGTACAAAACTACACGGGTATTCCTCTTGCACCCTCTGGTAAGAAAGCATTAAAATCATACAGGTTTAAATGAGTTTTTTCATAAATAAATTTTTTGGGACACGCTTTTATTGCTGACTGTACTTTTCTTTGTAAATCCTTCATCTACCTTTCAAGACGAATCAAACGATCCCAAATTCGATGGGTTTATGTAGTTTTATTACGGAGTTCCTATGGACACCTTCCAGCTCCATCATCAGATCAGCTTCACGTCATCATAATATTGCATTGTCACGCGATTTACATATTCGTGCAAAAATTCAGCTCAATCGGAATTTGGGCTCGTTTGATTCGTCTTGAAGGGTAGATAAAGTATTACAAAGTACAAAGAAAAGTACGGTCAGCAATAAAAGCGTGTCCCAAAAATTTATTTTTTGAAAAACTTATTTCATTTCAACGTTAGTATTTTTAAAATCTGTTCGGTCTGTCTGGCTACTCCAATCGCCATGTTTGTTGACATTTTCATTACTCCTATAAAGGGAAAAATATTACGCATGACTGAAATAAATTAATAAAACGAAAATTGTTTGAAGTAACGTTATACGTCACTGCAAACAATGTCATGTTGTTTTTTTAAACTTCTCTATGATATTGATCTATTATTATAAGTAAGGATTCACAATCAGCCGGAGAAAAATGGCCCCGTCAAAACGGGTGCCCAAACGGCTCGGGCACCCGTTTGACCTTCGTTATAAAGAGGCGTTATTAGCATATTGGAACTTATTTTCTAATATCAGTTTGCTCCATATATTTTGACATATTCTGTTAGGTACTGTTCGTCTATATGTTATTACTTATTATAGGTCAATGCTCTACGGGCAAAAAAGAAGGGGCTAGTTAAATAGTTACAACTAAAACTGCTAATAACTAGTTACAAAGCGGGTCAAATATCTTGTGTGGCGTCTGTACATATATAGCGTGCGACATATCCGTGCGGTCATTTAAACAGCGCGTGGCTGGGTTTTCGCAATTTCGAGCTAATAACAGAATATTTGACCGACCGCTGGTCGCATTGCTAGAATCGCAGCCCAGGGTTGTGTGCTCGGCTGATTTACGTAGACCTCACCATTTTCACCTCTATCTGCGTAACAATAAAACTCAAAAGCGATGTTGGATTTCGACTTTTCGATAATACACCCAACAGCAATGAAAACGGGTCACTTTGTATGGAAAATCCTATACAAAGTGACCCGCTTTAATTGCTGTTGAGTGTATTTAGGTACCTATAAACTTAGCATAGGAACAAATTAAAAATGTTTTGGTTTGGTGCTTCAAGTTTGGTGGTGTGTCGTCTCGCAGCCGAAATAGCTGATTTGCAAATAGCCAAACTTGTTTGTTACCTACTGTCATGTTCTATCAGAGGTCAAGTACTTTTTTACGGTATATTCCTACACACAAGCAAATACAATATAATAGAAAATCAATCTAGCTATCCAATGTCATTGTTATTTATTGTTCATCATTTGAACACTGCGAGTGCCAACGTCCGTTTTCATACAAAATAAAAAAGCCTAGCGAGCTTGCAGCAAAGGAAGCAAGTATAATAGCTTGAAATATAATATCTACTACTACTACTACTACGCGAGCCGGAATCGATCCCCCGACG
This sequence comes from Aethes cnicana, assembly GCA_963971205.1. Classification (NCBI taxonomy): domain Eukaryota; kingdom Metazoa; phylum Arthropoda; class Insecta; order Lepidoptera; family Tortricidae; genus Aethes; species Aethes cnicana. The sequence continues at coordinate 4,996,298 of OZ020276.1, read as the reverse complement.
CAAATGCGTGCAGGTTTCCTAACGATGTTTTCCTTCACCGAAAAGCTCAGTGGTAAATTCAAATTGAATTCCGCACATAAGTAAACTTAGTGGTGCGAGCCGTAATCGATCCCCCGACCCTCTGCATGAAGGCGGTAGGTCGAACCACTAGGCCACCATGGCACCAATATTTATTTATTTATTTAAACTTCATTGCACATACAAAATCCATACAATTGCCGGACTTAATGCCTAAAGGCATTCTCTACCGGTCAATATCTAGTTATCTACTAAGACTTTTTCAATTTTTAATATTTATTTATCAATGTTCTTTTTTTAAGCTTGTAACTTACTAAAAGCGTGAATATGCCATTTTGCTCCCTAGTCACACAATCTACTATAGATTGTGTGACTAGGGAGCAAAATGGCATATTTTACCGCGGGTGAGCTAGCGAAGGATTCAAGCTATGTCACCCAAGGTTTAAATAACTTTGCTACCGTGTTGCACACTCTGTTTTTCACTCCTACTATGAGAAAACCAGTAGCAGCAGGGAACAAAAATCGTACTTTGCTCCCTAGAGTGCAAAATAATACTTTGCTTCCTTTTTGCGGGAAAGAAATGGAGGGGGAGCAAAATCGCATTTTGCTCCCTCTAAACGGGAAACAAAGTACTCCTTTTCGAACAGGAGGAGTGAAAAATAAAATATGCACTGCACGACAGCTTTATTTGAGTCGTCTGCCGTGTCCCGCCCGAATGTAGGCCACCGAGCCCCCGGCAGACGCACTGAATGCTGTTTGAATCGTCCTACTTACCAGATACGATAGTTTTTCTGTGCTTTCAGCATTTCAAATCGTGAAAGTAGTAACAGAAAGCACTGTCGTATAGTCGTGGTATGTACATATTATAAATGGACCGATTTGGATGAAATTTGTTTTTTTTTTTATGTAAAAAGATTGACAAACAGGCAGACGGCCCACCTGGTGGTAAGTGGTCACCGCCGCCTATAGACATTTGTTACACCAAAGGCGTCACCAATGCGTTGCCGGTCTCGAAAGGGGAGGAGGAGAGTGCGTTTGGTATGGAGTTATTTGGAGTCCCGAGGAAGGACATAGGTTACTTTTCATCCCGGAAAAAACGATAACCGAATTCCACGCGGGCGAAGTCGCGGGCGGAAGCTAGTATGAATATAAAAGAAAAATTATGCACGCGCCTAAATATGATACCGTATTATTACACTGAATTAGGCAAAAACCTCTTGAAGAAACTTTCTAGATTACAAAGAAAACAGGGGACACAGGGGAGAAGAAATTAGTTAGTTTAAGAGAGCAGAATCGTTTTCCACTATAAAAACATTGGATCCTGCACTTGCAGTTAGGTTTTTCTTTAGATATCGAGAAATAGCCATATAGTCAAGTAGCTCCTGCATTATAGATCGGATTGTGTTGTTTTTCTGTAACTTCAAAGTAAGTTGGGATTTCGAACGGTATGAGAAGTAAGTAGGAGATAATACTTTTTAAAACCCCTTTTTCCTCCCCCCCACAAATGCCCAGGGAAACTCTAACAAGGCCGTTTGAAACGCTCTCGTTATTTCAGTCTTTCCAAGTTTCATAATTTCAATATTTATTCTTCAATTGTCTCTGAGAGTTGGTTGGATTATTTAAACAGGGCAGCGAAGCTCTCCATTGATTTATAATGGAATAGCCATACAAAGTTTTAAAGAAAGTTTTCCGTTAATGTTGTAATACCATTAACGAAGGGAAGGACTTTACTTGTAATAAAATGACAATGTATTGAGATGTATAATTTTCAGATGAATTACTTAGCTAGCCGTAGATAAATGAATATATACTATCTATTACTATTAATAATAAGTCTGTAGAAGAAGTTGCGTCTGAAACTTGAAAATTAAAAGAAACTATCAAGTCGAGGGGAGTATACCTTTAGGTAAACGATAATGAACACAAAAAAATTTTTTTTTAGAAATATTGTCTGTATCTATGTGACTGTAAGAGATCGCTATTTAGCGATGAGTCCGTCTGTTGTTTACCTATTTAATGTGTATTATTTCTGTATTTTCTTTGTTTTGTTTATATGGTGTTCAATAAAGAGTATTGTTGTTGTTATTTTGTAGGTATGTCCGGATTTAACTGGAAAACTACTGGTCGGATTGCAACATGGTATGGGGGTGGATTATAACACGGGTCAACGTACCTATAGGCTATACTTTTTATCCAGGAAAAGTGCAGAGTTCCCGCGGGAATGCTATTAATGAAATCCACGCGGACGAAGTCGCGGGCAGAAGCTAATAGTTAATATTTGATTTCGTGTACACATAATTAATTAATGAGCTGACTAAGGTCGAATATTTTCAGTCCTTCAAGTTATTTGACATACCTACTTATTTGAAATGCTAGAGTAAGAAGCCGCAACAACCTAGTTTGACCTACCGCCTCTCATGTAGAGTGCCGGGGGTTCAAACTCGAATTTACTACTGAGCTTTTCTGTGAAGGAGGACATCGTGACGAAACCTGAACGCGTCTGCGAGTAGTTTAAGGATGTGTGTGAAGTCCCCAGTTCGCGCTATGCCGCATGGGGACTATAGCCAAAACCCAAGAGGCCTGTGCCCAGCAGTGGGACGGAAATAGACCGTTGTGGTAGCGGTGGTTGATATGCAAGACTCTCAGACGTGATCCGAATGTTAGTTTTATATTTTAATTTGTAACCGGATAATAAATAAGATCGGATAAAAATATGCTTAATTATACTCCTTTCTTAACTGATAAGATAACTTTCTTAACGTACCACACACGATGAACATAGATTTTTTCAATTATAAGTAGGTACTAAAACTAATGATGATGATGATGATGATGATGATGATTAAAACAGATGTTATAAATATTGCGATTTCAATGAATACCTAATCTTAATGTTTCTATAGTATGATGATATCCCATGTGATAAAATATTCAGATAAGGAGCTTTCGAAAAACAATTTCGATGTTAAACGACCGAAAAATGTAGAAGCATGTAAAATAGAAGGCTTAAAAGATTTAGCCCCGATACCTATAGGTATTTACATTTAAATAAGGCTCAAAATTGAATTTACTGCGTGTCTACTGAACCTATCTACGTAAGTAAAATAAGAAGGCATCAGCTTTGTTTAAATAAAATCTTCGAAATTGTAGGTTCGAGAAGCTTGAATATATGTTTTACCATGTTAAATTGCCAAACAGGCAGACGGCCCACCTAGTAGGTGGTTATCGCCGCCTAACGAACGCGCACACAGGGGCTCTATTCGAAACGGTATACATAGCGTTCCCTGTTCTCATGTAACGTTTCGAATAGAGCTCCAGGCCATCTGATGGTAATTGAGTTGTCACTGTAGCCCATAAGGAATCACGAGATTATAAGAAAGCGTGCCAATTCGAGAACCAAGATTGAATGCCTCTACCCTAGTTATTTAACCGACTTTCTTACCCTACTACTACTACAGCCTATTTGCGTCCCACTGCTGGGCACAGGCCTCCTCTCATCACGAGAGGGTTTGGGCTATAGTCCCCACGCGGGCCCAGTGCGGATTGGGGACTTCACACACATCTTTGAATTACTTCGCAGATTGCAGGTTTCCTCACGATGTTTTCCTTCAACGAAAAGCTCTGTGGTAAATTCAAATTGAATTTCGCACATAAGTAAACTTAGAGGTGCGAGTCGGAATCGAATCCCCGACCCTCTGCGTGAGAGGCGGTACGTCGAACCCTAGGCCACCACGGCTTCCCGACCTTCTACATGAGAGCGACCCTCTTACCCTACCAGAATATAATAGTGTGAGCACTGCTATTTGGTGGCACGTTAGCGGGTGAGATGGTGGCAACTGTGTTTATTTAATGCGATCTCCTAATGTTTACTCAAACTACTACTGCCTCCTCGGAAAACCGTGTTTACCCCTGGATGTATTCCATCATCTATGTATTTATATACTTATAATTTATAAATAGATAAATGGCTGCTGGGGCTTACGACAAATCACTTATTGGGCCGTGGATCCTTGTAATATCATTTCGCCAACTTTATTATAGTTTGCCAACCTGAGGGTACCTTGCCCTGCGAAATTGAATTCCATCTCGATATTTCCAACTCACTTCATAAATAGATCTAAAACGATATAATTACGTGATATTTAATTTAAAAAATGCGTCAATACTCGTACTTCTTCTCTTCTCTCTCTTCTTCTATTTAAGAGCCATGCTCTTGTCGGTGGAGTAACCGCCATATCTCTCGATCCTGTGCCCGTCTTTTTACTCGTACACGATGTTTAAACTCAATGAATTTTAATCACAATATAAAATGAAGAGAAGCAAGAATTTGTTGAAGTTTTACTCCACTCCAAGGATCAAGAGAATATTGCCTTCAAAATAGTTATTTGAACTATTTTCTTTGGAATACTTAACAGCAATAGTAAACTTGGCGGTTATACCTAGTTGCTACACCACCAGAGGAAAATGTTCGATGGCTTTGACGCGTATGGAACATAAGTCGGAGCTGAGGCCTTTAAAATTAAATGAAAACTATCTTTCATGATTCAAAGTAGGTAAACTTATCGTGTATTGTTTTTACCACTACCTTCTACATTTTAATTTTCAACACGCATTCAGAGATCGTTAAGGAAAAAAATAAACAATTTATTACATAATATTTATATTATTACATACTTAATATTACCTACAAGATTTTCAAGTCAATCGGTCCAATCGTTTCGGAGAAACTTGGCTCAGATAGACAAACAGACAGACACGCGAGTGATCCTATGGTGTTCCTTTTATCCTCCCTAAAAATCGATTTAACCCATTAAAGTACTACTGAAAAATCACCTATTTACTATATAGATATAGATTTACTAAGTATTTGATTTCTCCGAGCACTGTAGATACGCTTCATTAGAGAGTTTTCCTTCGCTTATTAACATCGAGACCTCTATTGTAACTAACGGAATCTGGGGATTAATTACCCCGTATACCAAAGAAGGATTGATAAGGAGGGTTCTAATTACGACGCAGCCACGATTCCACGTCGCCCGCTTTTTTGTCCGCCCGACATTGATTAACCTAACGGTTTTTATTAAACGTTACTGTCTGTGTGAGACAGTGGTTCCTATACATGCGCTACTAATAAGTCGCTTTATCTATTCTATTCTATAGATATATATATATATATATATATATATATATACTAAGTAATATACGTCTGTAGAAGAAGTCGCGTCTGAAACTTGAAAATTAAAAGAAACTATCAAGTCGTGGGGACTATCTCGTATATACGATACTGAACACAAAATATCGATTCATTAGAAAAAAATGACTGCATGTATGTATGTCCGGAAGAAGAAGGTAATCGAGAGTGTTCTTAGTTATGTCTAGAAAATCGGTTAAAAATGAACCATTTATTAAGGTTAATTTGTTTATAATATCGGCTACGAAGCGCTCTTGTGTTATTTGAATAGTTAATGCTTTATTGATTTTTTCTCTAAATAACAATATATTTCCCATCCATCACTATTTCCTGTACACTAGAACTCATGACGCCAAACTATACATTTATAAAAAGCAAATAATAATTTCAAATCGTAATTAAGCTCTTGACTATTTAATTGAATTACCTATTATTATTACACGATTGTTACCTAAGTGATCCAGCTTTGCTCGGGTGAAAATAGCTAAAATGAGTTTTCCCAGATTAGGAGACTAGACTAGATCGATTTGTCTGTCGCCACCGCGAGCCCCTGTGCTTATTTCCAAATCCAAACCATTACAGCTTTTCTAAGATAGTTTTGTTTAAATACATAATACTTACCTAATAAACGATTAGCTGGTTCAAAATATAAAGTGATCAGCTATGAGATGGCATATGGATATAGCATCAAAGTACCTAGCACTTCTGAAAAGCACTCTATGCTAAAACGCCGAGGTCTATTGAAAATAGCTAAACCGGCTATGCGGCGATAAGTGAAAATGTAGTGGTTAAAAATTCAAGGATCCATTTCGGCGAGCTATCGCATACCTATAGCCCCAGTAACATAACTGTATGGCCACGGCACGCCACACTTAGCGTTTTTGGATATATTTCCTTTATAACTATTTAAAACTAGCTGTTATCCGCGACTTCGTTCGCGCGCTTTATAGATTTATGCCGAGGGTGGGAGTTACAACTTTTTTTCCTTTGTCTATCAGGAAGATTATTGAAAAGTATTGGACACGTATTTTTTCTTTTTTCACGTAATCAAACTTATACAGAGACATTGAGTTGAAATGTTGCGTGACGTCACGGATAGGTACGATTTATACCTAACGGTTACGTAGTTAGCCCCCACTTGAATGCGTTTTAACTTAGTCATTCTTTGTTAATTTGATAAAACAAAAAATACGTGTCTAATATTTTTTTATTATCTGACTGACGGACTAATTAGAATTTCGATTTCTTCACCCTGTCGTCATCCCTATTTACTATCCGGCTCGTATTTAAATAGGTGGATTAAACTGATATGCGAAATCAAATTTACATAATTATTATAAACTTATCACTAAGCTACACTCAACCGCAATGAAATTGGGTCACGCTGTATAGGGTTTTCCATATAAAGTGACCAGATTTCATTCCGGTTCAGTGTATTTACTGAAGAGAAACATCTTAAAACTCCCCAATTCGCACTAGTCCCTCGCTGGGGAGTAAAAGCTTGTGGTGCCACCCCCACAAGCTTTACTTTAGTCGTAAATAGGCTATTGTGATTGCGATGTTATGATTTGATGAACTGTAAAGTTCTCCGTGAATTTTCAACGTACCTGCAGATGGTATATAAGTACCTATTTCGTTCTGTACTTTACAACGTCACCGGTGACACCGGATCCGGCCGTCGCACCCAGCAGTCGTTAGTGTTACCCATCCCATGTCTCGGGGCATGTTATATGCAAGGGTATCTTTTACAGAAGGTAAGGTTTCATATTGGAAACCCTTGTAGTGTGAATTGTTTTTCGACCTGACGCAAAAGCGGACGATTATTATAAGTTCGACGTGTGTGTCTTACCGGGGCCTGGTGGCTCCAAGGAATTAATCGATATTGTTTTTTTTCTACAGTGTGATTCATGTGGTAGGTTTAGGAGTATAATTCACTGCTGAACTTTCCGTGTGCGGGCATTATCATAAGCTCATAATATAAACTTAATAAGTATTAGGTATTCAATATAACGAAACGAAAATTGATCTTTGAATAGCGAGCGGCATGCACGTAATAATACACTAAATGAAAACGGGTCACTTTGTATGGAAAATCCTACACAAAGACCCGTTTTCATTGTTGTTGAGAGTTTACATTAAAATCTCCAAATTTCTTGAAAAATTTAAAACATGTAATAGTAATTACAGACCTAGGATGCTGAATTCGTTTATGTCCCGGATCGCAGCTGTATGTATATGCGATCTGGGCTTTAAGAATTACCTACCGCCCGTGGTTTGTCTAAAGTTTTACCGCGTAGCGGGCAGAAAATCATTTAATTACGCCCTGAACTTTCTTTCCGTACCTATATACCAATTCCCCAGTGCTTAGTTTAACCCAAGTTTAGACTAATATATATATCCACACTACACTTACCTCGCATCTTATTACCTTCGCAAGTTTTACCCCGTGCCGATATTATTATTCATAGTGCAAAATCGATCCACTGCACCGGGATACTCCCTGGTGAATAATCATAAGGGAGGCAACTCCGAGGTAGCACAACTCGGTTAAGTGGGTTGAATCTATCGCGAAGTTTCCAATTCCGACTGCAGGAACACCTTCCGAATACCACTTGCATTTTGGTGCTAGATAAAAAAACAAGGTTATATCTGAAACATTAAGTTGTAGAGCTTATAAAAATGGTCCATGGAAGTCATAGTAAGGGAGCTACCAGTGTTCAGTCACAAGTTACTCGAGCGTCGTGGGGACCTTTAGAACTTTGAAGATAAAAATACAGGAAGAAAAGGAAGTTATATGAAAACAGTTCACCGGTGGGTCCAGGGTCTAGAAGCTATCGAAGAAATATATAAAAAAAAACGGCCAAGTGCGTGTCGGGCCACGCGCAAAGTATAGGGTTCCGAAGTTGATGATGCCCACAGTACCTTGTGCCGATATGCCGCACCATGGGGTACGCTAGAAAAAAAAAACCGGTCAAGTGCGAGTCGGACTCGCGCACCGAGGGTTCCGTACAAACCTGCAAGGTTTACAAAGTTCGTTCATTACGACAATCGAGTCATAACTATGGTATTTTTATTGCAAAATGAAATTCATAACATTACAATGGGGAAAGATGGAGGAGCATAAATTTAAGACAAAGATCTCTTTATCGTTTAACTATTCTCTTTACCTTTATTTTATATTAACACTGTAAGCTATTGCTTCTTACCAAATTTCGAGATTCTATGTCAACGGGAAGTGGTCTTTAGGTTTTAATTCCCTTGCGTGTAGTTGCGAGTTTCAAAATATGCGGTATCAATGGTTGTACTTTTGCGTTTTGCGTTTTTGCGTTGACTTAGAATTTTTTTTTTTTTTCACGGGTTAAAGGCAATTAGATCTAAGTATTTGATATGAATTTCAACTTGATAGCTCTACGCGTTCATGAGGAAAAAAGTAATAAGTTTATATTTATTAAAAAATATATATTTTGTAATGTAACTAAAAATTTAAGGTTTTCGGAATTTTTCCTTTATGTGTGCTATAAAACGTTGCTTCATGCCAAATTTCAAGATTCTAGGTCGACTGGAAGTACCCTTTAGGTTTTGATTCCCTTGCGAGTACTTGCGAGTTTCAAAATATGCAGCTTAAATTGCTGTTTCTTTTGATTGCGTTGACATAGAAGTTTGATTTTGTTACAGCTTAAAGGTATTATAAACCTGAGTATTTGGTATGAATTTCAATTTAATACCTCTACGCGTTTATGAGGAAATGGGTAGTAAGGTTAAAATTATTAAAAAAATATATATTATGTGATGTAACTAAAAATTTATGGTTTTCGTAATTTTTCCTTTATCTATGCTATAAGACGTTGCTTCGTACCAAATTTCAAGATTCTGAGTTCACGGGAAGCACCCTGTAGGTTTTGATTCCCTTGCAAGTGTCGAAAATTTGCGGCATAAACGGCTGTATCTTTTGATTGCGTTGGCTTAGAAGTTTGATTTTTTCACAGCTTCAAGGGACAGTAGACCTGAGTAATTGATATAAATTTCAGCTTCATACCTCCACGCGTTCCTGAGAAAAAGGGTCTTGACAGACGGACAGACGGACAACAAAGTGATCCTATAAGGGTTCCGTTTTTTCCTTTTGAGGTACGGAACCCTAAAAATTACATCCCTACTTTACGAGTACGGGAGGTACCCTAAATAAATATTTTTCAAAATTTTATTATACCACTTTGTCAGCGTAACTAATATGTATATGCATGCCAAATTACAGCTTTCTAGAACTAAGCATCTCCGAGCAATAGTGCGGACAGACGGACGGACGGACGGACGGACATGGCGAAACTATAAGGGTTCCTTGTGGACTTCGGAACCCTAAAAAGGAGTTACAGGACAAATATCGATAATGTACATACATATATTTATGTCCCACGCGTCTCCGGTTATGGATAATGTGCTTATCTGCCTGTTGATATTTTGGTGGCACACCTACAAAGGGGTATACCTGAAGAACGGATATTTAGAGGGGTTATTAAATGCCCTGCCCTTAATCTGACAATACACAGGCGACGCCGGCCTTTGGGAGCGTTTTGAAACTGGCTGACACATGTGTAGAGAGCTTTGGTAGATGTTTTTAACAGAATATTTACCAGGAACCTCCCATATCTTAATATGACGCGCTCGAATCACATCACTAACGCCCTCTTGACTTGAGCTCCCGTACTATTAATGCTTAAGTTACTTGCTATTGGTAAAGTGTGCTCAAGTAATTACTTTAATTAAATAATTACTTTACTTTGCGCTCAAGTAATTATTAGGTCTTTAGTAATGACTTTACTTTGTGCTCAAGTAATTTATTAGGTCTTTCAAGGTACCTATTTACTGCAGCACATGTAAAACAACTTTGAACAGTGAAAAAAGATTTTCATCAAAGATAAAAAAATGTAAGCTTTTCTACCAAAGAACAGAAAAACGACCGTAACGGGAGCGCCAAATGGCTGTGACCTTCATCATTCGTTCCCTTTTGTGGAAGTCTGCCCACGTTACATCTTCCGCTATGTACCTACCGCTACTTGAGAGAGGCTCTCGCGCAACGGTTAACTGTGTGTGTACAGTCTATACGTTTCACTGGCTTTGCACATCTAAGAAGGCTCGTGGATTAAGTAATAACTGACTCTGCGTCAACGGTTTAAGTGCTTCGCCGCTCGCTATTTAAGTTGTATCGTACTATATCTATAGTTATATTTGCTGTTTCAAATAACAAAATTAGACTGCAGCAACAGCAACTTGAGGAAGCAATAATGTAATGATTTGCGGCCTGATTAGTCGTTCTTTTTTAGGGTTGCGGAGTCTACAAGGTCTACTATAAGGGTTATAGTATTGTTAGATCTGATTCTGTTCGTCCGTCCATCCGTCTCTCTGCAGCTTGTAGCTTAGAGACTCTTAGTTCTAGAAAGATATGACGCCGACGAAGTGGTCAAATAAAGTCGTGAATTTTTTGTTTGTTTAAATGATAAGAGTACACGTAAAGTGGACATGTTTTTTCCTCGCGTTGCGTTGGGAAAATTATTTTTCAATTTTATTTAGGTATCCATTTGTACAATATAAAAAAATACACAGCAAGTTTTTTTTTAAACTGCTAAAGTTTGTTAGAGTCAACTGTCAGGTGGCCAGAGAATAATCGACCAACTCATAGAATTGAATTTGGACAAGTAATAAATGAATTAGGTAATTTAGCACAAATACCATTGAAAATAGGGATGACGTCAGGGTGAAGAAATCGAAATTCTATTTAGTCCGTCAGTCAGGTAATAAAAAAATATTAGACACTTATTTTTTGTTTTATCAAATTAACAAAGAATGACTAAGTTAAAACGCATTAAAGTTGGAGAGTGGGCGCTAACTACGTCACCGTTCGGTATAAATCGTACCTAACCGTGACGTCTCGCGACATTTCAACTCAATATATCTCCGTATAAGTTTGATTAAATGAAAAAATCCGTGTCCAATACTTTTCAATAATCTTCCTGATAGAGTAATAAACAAAAAGTTTTCGTCATCCCTGAAACTACGGAACCCTGAAGGCGCTTTGTAATATTGCTTGATAGGTACTTTAATATTTTGAGAGTCGAGCATAGTGAATTAAAATCAAATCAAGTGCTGGTAGTTCTTTATTACGTCGCTGCGTCTTCGTCTGATGCTTGCCACTTCAATTTTCTTGTGTCGGCGGCGGCGACATGACGTCAGCTGCGTTGCAGTGCATCTAAAACGTTGAATGCATTTTTTATACAGGATCAAGTTTCACTAATATTTATAAACCAGAGGAACTGAAGGGTACGGGGACAGAACAAGTCACCTTTTGTTCAACATGATATATTTATGTAATAATCTTAAAATGTACCCGTAAGTAGAGCTCGTTCCAAAAAACCAACAAAATTCAAAATTCAGTCATTTATTCAGCAAATTGGCCACATAGGGGCACTTTTACACGTAAGAAAAAGAATATACCAGCGCTTCCTAGACCCATTGCTTGAAAAGAAGCGCCGCGCCACAACAAACTCAAGCGGAAGGCTTTTTTCAAAATTTCCATCATTACTCTTGCCCTTTTCTCACGTTATGTGGGGTCGGCGCAACATGATTTCTTCTTCCATTCGCTCCTATCAGCCGACATGTCTGTACTTACGTCTGTCATACAACGTATCATCTTTCACGAAACCGTTCTCAATAAACTGACCACAAGGTCTTTCCCTATAACTCCAACTGTGATGGACAAATGGTTAGCATACATGCAGTGAAGCAGCAAAGACTCGTAAATCTACGTAGCGGGTACATTGCAGTCTCCTCAGAAACAGTAACTCTTAGTTATTCTCACAAAAAGCCTTTGTCAGTACCTTTTGTGAAATTCGTTTTGTTCTTTTTCAGCTAGGTATATTATTTGTCCGCTTGCTCGACCTAGTTTCGTTTTCTATTTTCAAGTGGCACTTAAAATAAATGGTATCTACGAAGAATAGTCCTATTATTTTGTTAGAAATTGTTGTAGCTAAGGTTTTCTTTTTACTTAAATAAAATTTTACGTATAGGTATTATTTAATAAGTAACCTTTTATGATCAAACTTAATTATTTAGGAAAGTTACTAATGCTTCAAAAAGGCTGCTGATAATTTAATAACTTTCTTCTTGGAAGCTTTCACAAAAGATGACTGATTCTCGGAGACCGACAGGCTTCGGTTTTAAGCCCCGTAATTTTGCAAACAAAACAATTTCTACAGTGAGACTTCACTACAATACAGGGATTTTCGGACTATTGTGACAGTTTATCAGAGTTTTCTATGATTTCAATCTACATTTAAAACACCCTCGACTTTTATCGACGACGTTCAACTGTAAAAAAGTGCCATATTATTTTCAAACAGAAGGAAACAAAAATAATAAAAATAAATGAAAGGCTTAAGGGGACGCCAAGGCGTTATCCAACATTTAAAAAGAAATATAAGTAGGTAGGTATCTGAGGGGTTCTATTATAAGGGAAATTCGTCTAAACCTGATGGGGAGAGAAACTGGAGATGTCGTGAAGCCGAGCGCAGGCGAAAAAGGGTCGATTTCTTCCTCTAACGGTCGATCTGGAACGCATCGCCGGCCAGGTCAACTTTGTCTTAAAATTTAAAGTTTCCAGTTAGCATCATCTCACAAAGTCCCATTCTTCACTACCACTGCAACAGCCTATTTAAGTCCCACTGGGTTCATCTTTCACTTACATCCTGGCATTACTTCGAAGATGCGAGTAGGTTTCCACGCGATTTTTTCCTTTATCGAAAAGCTCAGTGGTAGGTACTTGATTTGAAATTGAATTTTGCAGATAAGTAAATTCAGAGGTGCGAGTCGGATTCGAACCCTCGCCCCTCTATATGAGAGGCGGTGGTGAAACCACTAGGCTACCACGGCTCCCCATCGGTCCATGACACAATAATAAAACTTTTCTTTACAGAAAAATTACATAGGTAGGTACGTATTTTTGGCTATATCAGAATTGCAATTTTTCATTGCATTTTCCCTTAGTAATTTTTGTGGGACTACGGGGACTAATATATATTTACTATTATTACCTTTACCGTGTTATTGAAGTTTATAACTTTATTGCCCAACTCAAAATGTAATCTCAGAATTTCGCATATTACTTAAAAAATACTTTCAAGATAAAAGTTATAAATCATTCCCTGAGGCAACATGATTAGTTTTCTCGTAACCCGGAAATGTGACATCAGTGGCTTATTGTGACATCTATACTAAAAAAAGGCTGTAGAAAAAGTCTCGTCTGTAACTTGAAAATTAAAAGAAACTATCAAGTTGAAGGGACTATATAAACGATATGGAACACAAAAAAACGATTTCTATAAAAAAAAAACATGTATCAGTCGGATTGCAACAAAATTTGGTATGGGGGTAGTAAATAACATACACTGGTCAACATAGGGCCGGTTCCTATATCCACGTAACGCCTCGTTTTGCCTACGGACGGTTAAAATTTGACAGATTCTCTATGGAACAAATGTCAAAAATCAACCGTCCGTAGGCAAAACGAGGCGTTTCGTGGATATAGGAACCGGGCCTTAGTGGATTTTGACGTTGTTGTTCACTTTAAGTTCAACATAACTGTCATAATACTTACGTGTAAATCATTGTCTCGGTCTCATGTCATGTATTGCACGCCTGCTAGAAGACACAGATCGAGTCTTCCAGATAGAAATCCTTCTTCAATACAGCTTCTTCGTTTTATACAGCTCCAAAATACTGCGTAGGTATGTACCTAATGGGGATAAATTGACGTACGTTGGAAAATAAACTTTCATTCATTCATTCAAGGGAACGTTCAAAGGGAATATGTAATTAAACCAGTCCTTTTTCCCTCGAAGTTTCAAACGTTTGTGCTAATACAATATTAATTTGATTTGTCCAAAGGTTATCAAATGGTGATTCAAAAGTACGTATCCCTAATTGGAGTGACACGTGTAAGGTTCCTTAATTCGTTAGAGAGTGTTTGTTGAGTGTGTGAAGGCCGTCTACACGTACTCGTGCCGTACGTAGGCGAACGTTACGTCACAAAATAGAGAAACACGTAGTACAAACATTGATCTATTATACTTTATATAATTGACAGCCGGAGAAAAATGGCCCCGTCAAAACGGGTGCCCGAACAGCTCGGGCACTCGTTTGACCTTCGTTATAAAGAGGCGTTATGAGCATATTGGAACCTATTTACTAATGTCAGTTTGCTCCATATACTGTTAGGCACTGTTCGTCCATATGTTATTACTTATTATAGGTCAATGAGTAGGTACCTACAAAGACCATATAAATCTAGAGTTAGGAGAGGAAAAATCGGGAACAATCTAAAGGAACAGCGTTAGCAAAAGAAAAGAAAAAAATGTGGCATTTCATGTGTTAAGAATATTTAAGTAGTAATTTACTTTTTATTCATACATAACTACTACTAATCTGTTCAGTGGTTGTTAAGTGAATAATAAAAAAGTCGAAGGCCACCTGCACAAATTAACTTTCACGTTTATAATTAAGAAAATCAGTTAAATATTCTTCTTCTTTGTATAAAACGTGGTTTTAAGTCAAATCGTTACAGCAGCAGATATTATACCTACATATAACTATAAGAAGATGGATATCATTTACTGTAAACCGCAGAGAATCCGTAATTAAGGACTTCATTTTAATTTCATGACGCCTGTCGACATCAAAAATTGGAAAATTTCAATTTAATGTATCGCAAACCGACGTTGTATCTGTAAAGACAAACGGAAAAGCAACAAGTTATTTGAGCGCCGAGAGACTGTCCACACGCCGGTCGCCGCGCACGCGTTGTACATATTTGATACGAACTTACTCGTATCCATGCCTTACATTTTTTATCAATTTATTGACAAGCAAGGATCTTTTTCGTATAAGTAAGTAACTAACTAGATTATAAAACATCCCGTCCTAGTAGAGCAGATATGATAGTAAATTGATAAGTGTAAAAAAACGACATATATGTATAACAAATCGATAACAAAAGACATCGGTAACTTGATAAAAAAAATAAAAAAACCCGATTACACACCAACTTTTGATATACGAGTATATCCATGACACTCAAACAATCAAGACGAACCTAAAGAAACCTCAAAAGCTAAGATACATGCCATAGAAATTACACAATCATACCCTCGAAAAACATAAGCCTCTTACTGGCGCAGTGGGGTAAAGAGGCGATAACTTCCATACCCACTGAACCAATATTCTTAAAACATAGCTTCAGATTAAGTCAGCTATCTATAAAAAAAGTTGCGGCCAATGGACATTAGAACTCATAAGATTTCGAAGCCGAAGTAAGATGGAAAGCCCCATATGGACAGAGGATTGACAATTAGCTTCCATTTGCAGTTCAAAATGTTAGTTCATATTTGTTTAAGTTTAATTGGGTAACCTTATGCCTGGTTAAAATACTGACTCCACCGCAGAAGTTCAAGTCAATTAGTTCACCGTAATTAAACTCTGTCATAACTCCACATTGAGCTGTGGGCGAGCTGTGCAGCGCTCAATAAACAGAACAACGCAAAGCTCCCAAGAACCTGACTAAAGATAACAAGAAGAGGCGAAACTCATTAAAGTTTTATGTCAAATGCTGGGCTGTGTTGGTCTTATCTCCGGCCGGCTATTCGCAAATTACGAGTGCAGTAGCCAAGCCGCACGAGCCGTTCCGCGAGCTAGCTTGCTATATAGTGCAATGTTACCGCGAGTGAATTCAGGTGAATGTTACCAATAAGCACATTATGTGCCATATTACATGCTAAATTGGCAACACTGATGTCTCCGAAACGTCAAATGTCCAGTGACATTGACACTATTGCATGGAATGACAAGTTTGATAGTGACAGTAAACACCTCGTAAATTCAATGGTGCCAACGGTGAGCAGAAATACGGGGTCTCTCAGAGACCTTGGAAGGAAACGATTATTAATAAAATAAAATAAAATCGGTTTATAATTAACGAAACTATGCGTGGTCAAACTTAAAAAAAAATACGCGTCGGTTGATAAATCTTCATATAAATATATAATTTCATAGGTAACATTCATAATTATCATAACTATAAATTCAAGTGATAGGACCAAAAAGTCGGTGTCAAGTGGAAGTGCATCAAGTGCCGATCCCAGGCAATGACAATCTTCTACTAAACTTTCGGAGTTTGAAGGCGGTTTTCATTTTTTTATACCATTAAAACGTACCCTAGAGTGTGAAAAGAAATGAACAAAAATTGCACATACTCAGGATATCAGGTATTTCATGTTTCGAACTCCGAGAGGAAAACCAATTCGATACCTAATACAGTTCATCCCCTTAGGGGGTATGAAACTAAAAACAATTCTGTTTGTTCTCGACATGCCTAAAATACAAAAAATACGTTACAGTTACGAGCTTCAATGGAGTATATGTCGGTAAAATATAGTGTTTCAGTTTCAGAGTAGAATAGACCTGACAAGGCCATGACGTCCTTTGATCATTACCAACTGTAGGTACGTTTTAACAGTCCTGTACCGGATGACTGATTACGAGTTAGTAAGAAAAGAAAATATATTCTATTTTGTCTTTTGTTATAGGACAAAGGCTCCGTCTTTTTAACCAACTTCAAAAAAGAAGGATGGTGTCAATTCGTCTGAGTGCTGTTTTTTGTATGCTACGCGATTACGCCATCAAAGTTGTAAACCGATTTCAGTGATTATTTTAAACTAGCTTCGGCCCGCGACTTCGTCCGCGTTGAATTCGGTTATCGCGTTCCCGCGGGAACTATGATTTTTCCGGGATAAAAATAGCCTATGTCCTTTCCCGGGACCCCAACTATCTCCATGCCACATTTCATCTCAATTGGTCTAACAGTTGAAGCGTGAAGAGGTAACAGATAGACAGACATACAGACAGACAGACAGACAGACAGACAGTTACTTTCGCATTTATAATATTAGTATGGATTTGGTTCAGTTCTTATGATGGGACTCATGGCTGATTCGCATTCGCACATGGTTGATTTTGGTATCAATAAACAGAAATACTTATCGTACATCTTGTTGTAGGTACTCATGGTTAGAAACTGTAGCCAAAAAAAACGGCCTCCAAAGTTCGACAACCTGTAAAGCCTGCGTGTCAAGTGAATCAACCCAAAGTTATGACCTTAATGGTGACAACTACCTAACCTATAGCGAATTAGACATCGACTTTGCAGGTTGACGGAGTTTGAGCGCGGTTTACTTTATTTCCAACACAAAACTCGTCGCTGAAAGTACAAAACGTCTGTTAATTTACTCAGGATAGTATATTTCAAATTCAAGTATACATATTAATGTCAACTGATTCTTTAGCGGGCGTTTAAATATTACCTATTTCAAAGACTAATTAAGCTATCCTTCGACAAAGAGCGCTGTGCTCACTTCCAATATTATATCCTCTACGCTTCGTAGCCCCTCTACGTGAGGTACGTAGCACATACTCGTAGTGCATAATGGATTGTGTGTGTTTCGTAGAGCTCTCAAAAGCATTCTAGGATTAAATAGTTCTATAATATAGATATGTACAAAATAAAATAGTGAGTTGAAATGTCTGAGGGAGCATGCATGGAATTCGCATACTAAACCAGATTTTGGAATAGGTATTCGAGTACATACTTTCAGAAGCTCTATGCCCAGCAGTGGACGTCTTTCGGCTGAATTGATGATTGCATACTTTCATGCTATTGCTATGCTCGTCAGCAGTAGGTAGATGGGTATTTTTATTCCACCTACCACAGTATGGTACCTACAGTCAAAGGATGTACTTTGTTAAAGCGGTATATATTCAAGGCAATATATATATATTGAATCATTATTATTACCACCATCCCACAACAACAGCCTATTTACGGATCACTGCTTGGTACAGGCCTCCTCTCATCACGAGAGTGTTTGAGCTATAGTCCCCACGTGGGCCCAGTGCGGATTGGGGACTTTACACACATCCTTGAGTTAGGTAATTCGCAGATTCAAATTGAATTTCGCAGG
The DNA here is from genome assembly GCA_963971205.1 of Aethes cnicana. Taxonomy (NCBI): domain Eukaryota; kingdom Metazoa; phylum Arthropoda; class Insecta; order Lepidoptera; family Tortricidae; genus Aethes; species Aethes cnicana. Next base: position 4,978,031 of record OZ020276.1, on the reverse strand, counting down.
TAAGTGTACTCAGAGGTGCGAGCCGGATTCGAACCCCCGACCCTCTGCATGCGAGGCGGAGGTCGAACCACTAGGCCACCACGGCTATCATCATCATTAGAGTTGCATCTATTGCATCATTATGAATAGGGTTGCTGTATACATGTTTTGCTACTTTGACCGTATACATGCCTTTGCCCTTGACTGTACACAGTGGTTCATTTGCCGTTAACGCAGTAACGATAACGCTAAGTAACGGGGGCAATGAATGAACCACACTCCCACTGCACGCGGGTAACGACTCGATTCCAGTACCGTTAATCCACTTTTATATTACACCAGCTTCTGCCCCCGACTCCGCCCATGAGGAATTCGGTTATAGCGTTCCCGCTCCAACTATATGCGTTATTTCGGTATAAACAGTAGCCTATGTCTTTCCCCAGCATTCCATTTATATAAATACCAAATTTCATCTAAAACGGTTCAGCGGTTTAAGCTGTAAGAATTAACAGACAGCGTTACTTTCACATTCAAAATATTAGTATGAATTTAGACTCAATTTATAGCCAAAGGTCGGTAATATAACCCTGTGTTGTCACACTTATTTTTTGTTTTTTGTAGATTATTATTGTTTTTGGTGTTCAATAACGATTTCTATTGTGTAATAAGTGTAATGTATTAGACATAGATATTTAAGTAATTACCTATGTTTTTTTGACTTAAGACTCTTTCAACTAAGTCATTTAACAAACGAAACAAAAAACAAAATCAGTTCAACCGTTTAGAAGATCCAACAACAGAGACATGCTCTTCGAAATTATCATCATCATCATCATGTCAGCCAGAAAACATCCACTGTTGGACATGCCTCTCCTTTAAAATTATAACCTCATTTTTACGTTTTTATTTAAAGCTTATTTTAGCAGAAGTTTTTAATTAGGTCATCCATGCTGCAATAATATCAGGCCCAAACTCCAAGTAGGTCTTTCACGCGTCCCCTCGGCTTTGTTTGTACCTAAATCTAGGTCACGGAATGCTCGCAAAGCACTAAAATTCGCCTTTTTTCAATTAAATATTCCAACGAGAGTTGATCAAAAAGTAATATAATGAAATCTATACACGAAGATAGTGCTGGATACTAGTCTATAACGACTGGAATACAATACACGCCCTATTACTATTTTACTTCAATGGAGATAGTCAAGAATAGGTAAAATAAAAACCCTCAGCTTCGAGATATTTTTGATCCACTATAATATATTGTATGCAACTGTACATAATTAGGCCTTAAAACACTCGTGTGATATTGTTATGATACTCGCCTGGCTCGTTTAATTCGACCCCGCTCGTGTTTTAAGGACCTTTATTATTTAGCAGTTACATAACATAAACTAATAATAAACGAGGTTTTTCCCGCGACTTTGTCTGCAGGGAATTCAACACTGTATTTCCAAAGCCCTTTTTCCAGGATAGTATTAAAACCTTTTCCGGGATTACGGGATTTCCGGGATTCCCAGGATTACGGGATTTGTAGGATTCCTGGGATTTCTATCCAAAGTCCTCTACCAGGATCCCTCTAATGAGTTTCCGGGATTTTTCCGGGAGTTTCCGGGATAATAGGTAGCATTTGTGTTAATCCAGGTTATAATATATCTGTATGCCAAATTTCATGCAAATTGATCGAGCCGTTTTGGCGTGATTGAGTAACAAACATCCAAACATCTAAACATACAAACAATCTTAGTTAAATGCGAAAAGTAATATACAAAAGTTAAATGCACGGTAAAAAAAAAGTAACTGCCATCAACTTCCTTCGAGCTCCAACATCAAAGTTGTAGTATTTATAACTTTGAAATAACCAAGTAAAAAATATATTCACAAAAATCAGTGATTCCCCTTTGTAACTTGTAAATCTTTCCTAAACTTATAAATTTGAAGTGTAAAGAGCTGTTTAATGAAACTTGTGGGTAAAGTACGTTAAACTTTACTAAGTAGCAAGTCTGGACGAGTCATTTAGTAGGACAATCAGCGGAAAGAGGTCCATACCTAATTAAAATTATTTGAAAGCGAAATATCGGACAAAGAATATAAATATATAAAACTCAAAGGTGACTGACTGACATAGTGATCTATCAACGCACAGCCCAAACCACTGGACGGATCGGGCTGAAATTTGGCATGCAGGTAGATGTGACGACGTAGGCATCCGCTAAGAAAGGATTTTGCAACATACCCACGGGAACGGGAAAAATCGGGATTTTACTTTTTAATATTTCTGCGCATACGAAGTTGCGGGGAAAAGATAGTATTGTATAATCTTTATGCTACTGCTAATATTTGATGTCGAATAACCTATAAATGACAAAAAAAACAGTATTAAAAGGCATTACTTCAGTCTACATTGTCATGTCAGATATGTAGTTATTCGTAAAAAAAAACCAGATCATACTGCGGAAAATAGCCTCTTTAGTTATTAAATGCTTATGATGAAAATTTCACTTTTTATTGTCTCAATGACCCGAAAAAAAGCACCAGATATTTTACAAAATATTTACTAGAATACCTGCTGCAGAGTTGCAAATGTGCGTTCATATTTACGTGGTTAATCTAGAAATCAGAGATCCTACTACTATCCTACTTATTGAGCAGCATGTAAGTACAACACAGAGTTGTATAATTAAGAATCCCGCGATACACTGAGCAGACGGTAAATCGCGTTTTCCTCACGTTTCTTTGATTAGATCCCCGCATTATAACCGAGATTTCCCGCTCCGCACCTAATTTTCGAGAACACCGCCGATCTCCCGCGAGGCCCAAACTAGAACCGACTTTAACTTGTTGCAGTACCATTTCAAACGATGGAATAAGTTCCATTGTGTTCCGTTGTTATTTTTCCGCAGCAGAATTATAAAGACCCGCATTTTAATCTTGAGCAAATGGAAATTGCGTTAACGAGATTTTTCTCCTCCATTGTATCTTGATTAAATAATTATGATTGCGCTGGTTTTAAAGATTAAGAAACCATAGAAGATTAAAATTAATGTTAATAGCTTCTGGCTTCATGCGAGTAAATATATCTGTTCTTTATATTTTATTTTATTTTTGTTGAGCCAATACTTATCGCCTGATTATAGCCACTGTGAAATGACTATTAGGGGTCGAGCAAAACGGTGTGACGATATTTTTACCCACAAAATCAGCTGTAGATTCTAAGCATGTTTTTTAGGCTTTTGTTTTTTTCCGAGCCGTCACAACGTTTCGCTTGACGCTATATACGAGTACTAGCTTCTGCCCGCGACTTCGTCCGCGTGGAATTTGTTAATAGCTTTCCCGCGGGTACTATGCATTTCCTCGGGATAAAAAGTAGCCTATATGTTGACCAGTGTTATAAACTACCCCCATACCAAATTTTGTTTCAATCCGTCCAGTAGTTTTCGAGTTAAATCCGGACATACATACATACATACATACAGTATTTTTTTCTAAAAATCGTTATTTTGTGTTCAGTATCGTTCATATAGTCCCTTTGACTTGATAGTTTCTTTTAATTTTAAATTTTCAGCCGCGACTTCTACAGAATTATTATTTATTATATGTATAGATTTTTCCTTTTTTTTCTCGGATTCATTAATCTCTTATGAATAAATAGTTTAGTGCCAAAATTCATTATTTAGGTAATATCAGACTGGTTTAAAGAATGTTTTAGGGAACTCATCAATCATTTCCTTTTTACTGGACAATAGGCAGGTAATCTAACAGTAGGTAATCTGCATAACGTGTTTCTTGAAAGTGTTTGTAATCTAGGATTATAATTTAATTTTTCCCGTTCCCGTGGGAATATCGGGAAATCCTTTCTTAGTGCTCCCCTACGCTCCCCAAGGAACCTGCATGCCAAACTTCAGCTCTCTACGGTGATCCCCGCGACCTAAACATTAAAATGTAAAAATCCCATTTTTTCTCGTTCCCGTGGGAATTTCGGGAAGTCCTTTCTTAGTGCTCCCCTACGCTCCCCAAGGAACCAGCATGCCAAATTTCAGATCCTTACTATGTTTCCCGCGACTTCGTACGCGCCTAAAAATTTAAATGTAAAATTCCCTTTTTCCCCGTTCCCGTGAGAATTTCGCGAAATCCTTTCTTAGTGCTCCCCTACGCTCCCCAAGGAACCTGTATGCCAAATTTCATCTCTCTATGACCAGTATTTTCGGCTCTGCGTTGATATGTCAGTCAGTCAGTCAGTCAGTCAGTTTCTTCTTTTATATATTTAGATAGATAGATAGCTGTTTCCCGCAACTTCGTACGCGCCTAAACATTAAAATGTAAAAATCCCATTTTTTCCGTCCCCGTGGGAATATCGGGAAATCTTTTCATAGTGCTCCCCTACGCTCTCCAAGGAACCTGCATGCCAAATTTCATCTCTCTACGATGATCCCCGCGAGTGCTCCCCTACGCTCCCCAAGGAACCTGCATGCCAAATTTTGGCTTTCTACGACCAGTAGTTTCGGCTCTGCATTGATGTGTCAGTCAGTCAGTCAGTCAGTCAGTCAGTTTCTTCTTTTATTTATATATTTAGATAGTTAGATAGCTGTGTCCCGCGACTTCGTACGCGCCTAAACATTAAAATGTAAAAATCCCATTTTTCCCGTTCCCGTGGGAATATCGGGAAATCCTTTCTTAGTGCTCCCCTACGCTCCCCAAGGAACCTGCATGCCAAATTTCATCTCTCTACGATGATCCCCGCGACTACGTACGCGCCTTAAAATGTAATAAACCCATTTTTTTCGCGGTCCCGTAGGAATTTTGGGAAGTCCTTTCTTAGTGCTCCCCTACGCTCCCCAAGGAACCTGCATGCCAAATTTCAGCTCTCTACGATGATCCCCGCGACTACGTACGCGCCTTAAAATGTAAAAAAAAAAACATTTTTTGCCCGTTCCCATGGGAATTTCGGGAAGTCCTTTCTTAGTGCTCCCCTTCGCTCCCCAAGGAACCTGCATGGCAAATTTCAGCTCTCTACGACTAGTAGTTTTGGCTCTGCGTTGATATGTCAGTCAGTCAGTCAGTCAATCAGTCAGTCAGTCAGTCAGTCAGTTTCTTCTTTTATATATTTAGATAGATAGATAGCTGTTTCCCGCGACTTCGTACGCGCCTAAGCATTAAAATGTAAAAATCCCATTTTTCCCGTTCCCGTGGGAATATCGGGAAATCCTTTCATAGTGCTCCCCTGCGCTCCCCAAGGAATCTGCATGCCAAATTTCATCTCTCTACGATGATCCCCGCGACTACGTACGGGTTTTAAAATGTAATAAACCCATTTTTTCCCGTTCCCGTGGGAATTTCGGGAAGTCCTTTCTTAGTGCTCCCCTACGCTCCCCAAGGAATCTGCATGCTAAATTTCAGATCTCTACGATGATCCCCGCGACTACGTACGCGCCTTAAAATGTAAAAAAACCATTTTTTCCCGTTCCCGTGGGAATTTTGGGAAGTCGTTTCTTAGTGCTCCCCTACGCTCCCCAAGGAACCTGCATGCCAAATTTCAGATCTCTACGATGTTTCCCGCGACTTCGTACGCGCCTAAACATTAAAATGTAAAAATCCCTTTTTTTCCCGTTCCCGTGGGAATTTTGCTAAATCCTTTCTTAGCGGATGCCTACGTCATAACATCTACCTGCATGCCAAATTTCAGCCCGATCCGTCCAGTGGTTTGGGCTGTGCGTTGATCGATCACTATATCAGTCAGTCAGTCAGTCAGTCACCTTTGAGTTTTATATATTTAGATGTATATTATTGTATATATCTAAAACCCATACCCTATCGCAGTATGAGGAGATCTATACTATACCCAACAGCGGTTGTTATAAGTCCCATTCACAATAGAATCATAATCAACTCCTACTAGGTAAAATTGGGCATTTAGATTATTTTATTATACCTATGTCAGTAAATGAAGATATCATAACGCCTAGTGTATTTAATGTAATATTGTAAACTTACTTACTGAATATATCAATTTATTATTTTATTATTAAAATAACGCATTCTGAGTTCATACCAGTCCTTGGACCGATCTCATCCCGTGGGAACAATGCGGGGCTACTTTGTATGACTGTTTAGTAGAGGTGTTCGTGGTGGTAATAAATCAATAGAAAGCATAGTGAACACTGCTTACATAATGTACTATACATAGCTGAAAATATTAAATAAGAATTCGTTAATCTTCATCAGGTCCATTAATCTTACCGATACGCTTATCTACATACTAGACTATAAACACTTCGCAGTTTGTTACAGGCGGAACTTTGTAGGCGAGTAGTCTTAATTAGGTAAACAGATTGGCGAGGGTGAACATCGGCTAAGTAAGTACAGTACAGGAACGTTGCTTATTTATGAATTGTAGTTATGAATGTAATAGTATGAATGTAGTTCGTAAATGTCCCAGATCGCAGGTTCCATAAATATGCGATCTGGGGCTTTACGAATTACCGCCCGTGGTTTGTCAAAAGTTGCCTTGTCTTGCCTTGGCCAAGAAGTGAGATTTTCTCTCCGCGTAGCGGGCAGAATATCCTACTTTACGGCCAAGGGTGATGTAGTAGTAGTTTATGTAACTGCTACAGACCTAGGGTGGTGAATTCGTAAATGTCCCAGATCGCAGGTTCCATAAATATGCGATCTGGGGCTTTACGAATTACCGCCCGTGGTTTTTCAAAAGTTGCCTTGTCTTGCCTTGGCCAAGAAGTGAGATTTTCTCTCCGCGTAGCGGGCAGAATGTCCTACTTTACGGCCAAGGGTGATGTAGTAGTAGTTTATGTAACTGCTACATAATAAATCTTCATACTAATATCGCACATAATAATATCGTAATAATATCGCACGAGTATTTTAAGGCCTAATTATGCACAGTTGCATACACAACTTTATCTACACTCATTTTATAAATCCTCTAGGATGCTTCAAAAGCTGTCCACAATGGCGGCAATTCGAATACGTCAGTGTCTCACATTTGATTTTTCGAAATTGATTCGAAATTTGAATTTGGCGGCTCGTTTTATAAAACCCCACTCGTGTTTTAAGGACCTTTATAAAGTAAACATAACACGACAGAGTTAAGAAAATAGGTACAAAGGCAAACTTATCCCTACTTGTGAGCTGCTTTTAATGATAACGCTTTTAGTCGTTTCTTATTACGTGTTAGATATATTTTACACGTAATAGCAAACCGGCTTCGCACGTGCAGTAAATAGTACAACAAATAATAAGTACACTAATTAATACCGTCCTCATGACCGTCACTAGGTATTTTTGAGTTTATCGGAAACAGACAGACACGGCGGGGGACATTTTAACATGTAGTGATAATTAGTAAATACACAATGTTTAGACAGACTTATTGATAACTAGTTGTACCCCGCGACTTCGTCTGCGTGGAATATAAATTTGACGATCCTTTTCTTTGCGATATCCGATTTTAATCAAACATAGCTTATATGTTGCTCCGAATGATGCTCAATCCACCTTTGACAACTGCATTCAAATCGGTTCAGTGGTACAAAAAAAGTGGTCAAGAACAAAAAAAGGAAACGGAATAATAATAGGAAATAGTATAAGATAAGATAGAAGATAAAATAATAATATTTAGGCTCAAAAATGTTCCCTTTTTTTAAGTCTGCACAACTACCACAACAAAGCTATCTAATATTCAAAACTGCGCAATTTTTCCGTTTGGAAACCGAAACTTTCTGAGACCGTTTGTATTAATACATAAATAGACAGCTAAATAGGTATAGACAGATACCGCGATTATACACAGGATACATTTACGAGTAAATGTTAATGCAATATCGCTTATGGTAACATGTTTCAACGAATTGCAACGAATTTTGTTGATTGTCGGTCGTCCATGTTTAGCGCCAACAATAATTACGTAGGTACTAATATCGTATGGCGGAAAAGAGGCCCATTCTCGAAGAAAGCACCACTTTGAGGCCGCGATTCATGTAAATAGTCTAGATCTCAGTGAGGGTATTTTCGTATGCGCATAAAAGTTAATGCTAAGATTGGCCGCGAACCGGTCTAACGACGCGCTTTTGCGGAACGTTCTTTTTTAAACTTGGACAGACGACGCTCTGATTGCGACGTTCAAATTGTTTTTACTTAACGGTTTTTTTCGGCCAGTGGTCTCAAATTGGAAGCCGTGATGGCCTAGTGGTTCGACCTACCGCCTCTCATGCAGAGGGTCGGGGGTTCGATTCCGGCTCGCACTTCTAAGTTTACTTATGTGCGAAATTCAATTTGAATTAACCACTGTCCTTTTCGGTGAAGGAAAACATCGTGAGGAAACCTGCACGCATCTGCGAAGTAATTCAAAGATGTGTGTGAAGTCCCCAATCCGCACTGGGCCCGCGTGGGGACTATAGCCCGAACCCTCTCATGGTGAGGGGAGGCCTGTGCCCAGCAGTGGGACGCAAATAGGCTGTAGTAGTAGTAGTAGTAGCAAGACAAAGCTAATGACACATTTGTATGCAAGAAATACGCATTAATGAAAGATCAATAATTTAAATATGTTCCATATTAAAGTATATGAGCTATGGAATTTTTAGATCCCTCTTTTCCCTTGTAAACCATACAAACCGATTGACATCACAAGACCTTAAAGTGAATATCCTTATTATCATGGCTAGGGGTCTGTCCAGTAGTGGGTGAGGACCATAGGAACAGGTATAGCCTGCTTGGTAGCAACCACGGGAGCGGGGATGAGCTCCTGAAGGAGAGACCTTCAGAGGCCGAAGAACACATATTATGTATACCATAAAATTCATAGGTTAATACTGTTTATTTCATAAGCTTAGCTTCATATACTTCATAAGACAAAATCTTAAATGAACTGTCTGAACTTATTTACTCTTTGTCTTATCTAGTCTTTCTATTCGTGGAGTGACTATTCTGCCCAATTTAATTAAAATGTTGACATATTTGTATTACTAACTAAAATACTTTTTTACCAACATTTAGACGGTTAAACTATTTATTTGTTAGGCATTTAAATATTGCTGATTTGGGTATTTGTACGTTTTCTTGTTCATTATGGTAAGGTTTGAAATACGTAAATCATGACTAAAAGTACCTAGGTTACCAACGGTTCACAACAGTAGAGTCCTATTTCATTTTCACTAGACGTTCACTGGCCAAAAATACGTTTAATTTATAGCTAGGAATACAATCAATTCACACAATACGTTTCCGCATAGGGGGGTTTGCTACAGTGTCTCTTTAGACAACTTCAGATCTTAATGTTGGAAACAAGCCCAATAATATTTTACCGAATTGGAAGTATTTGCGATCTTTTGGTCTTATGCGATATAACTCCCTTTGAAGCAGTATTTGGGGCCACGTGTTCACTCACCAAATTGATATAGAGTAAAGGCAGTAATCCGACGATCAACCGACGGACCACACCACGGGGAACCATTCCGGTATTAGGATCCTGTGACGCAGTTTGCCGTGACGTCAGGGGCTATATTCGAAGTCTTAAAATAGGGATCTCCCTGTTCCCTATAGGATCGCTCACGCGTCGCGTGAACTTTAATCAGCTAGATTTAAAGTTCAACTTGACGCCTGAGCGATCCTATAGAGAACAGGGAGATCACTGAGTTACCTACGACTAAAAGATAATGATACAAAAATATGACTATATATATAACTATGTAATTATAAGTAGATATTTAAGATTTTCATTGTGTGCCCTAACAGGGTGTCATGCTGCTTAAAAATTGTTTATACCACCATAAATTGTACATGACTACATTGAATAAATGAATGAATGATATTTACATGAATCTCAGCCTCAAAGTGTAGCTTCCTTCGGGAATGGGCCCCTTTTCCGGCATACGATATAAGTACCTACGTAATTATTGTTGACGCTAAACAGGGACGACCGACAGTCAAGAAAATTCGTTGCAATTCGTTGAAACAAGTTACCATAAGCGATATTGCATTAACATTTAAATGCATCATGTCTATAATCACGGTATCAGTCTATACCTATTTAGCTGTCTATTTATTTATTCATACAAACGGTCTCAGAAAGTTTCGGTTTCAAAACGGAAAGATTGTGCAGTTTTGAATTTTAGATAGCTCTGTAATGGTATAGTACTCGTAGTTTCATCTCACGACTGCGTGTGAGCCATGGTAGTGTGAGTGATTACACATGCACGCTGTCGCTGTAGGCGTAAGCTCGAGAGCGCAGTCACGGCCGTGTCGCCGGCCAGGCTATTTAAGAGGGTTTATCTCAAAATTGCCAACATCGCACATAGCTGTCAAATATTTTGCTGTTTTCATTAATTTCGTAATATTATCGCTCTATCGTTGAATAAAACATTAATTATGGATTGCAACAGTAATCATAGGAACACGATTTTTTTTGTATTATGGAAGTAATATCTTTTGAAAACTTTCCATCGCATTTTCCATGTATTTTAATGTAATCTTATCATTTGAATGCCTAACCAACAAATATAAAACGAGACGCGTCATTCAACCATAGAATGATAACTTCTTTTTTAATTCAGTAATATTGAGAAATTAATAAAAATAGCGAAACATTTGCCAGCTATATGCGACGTTGCCAATTTTGGGATAAATTCTCTTAAGACTTCGAATATAGCCCCAGATTAGAACTCTGTGTGATGTAAGTAGGTATGTTAGTTATGTCGGACGGACGCACTGAAGAACTTTACTATTGATTACGTTTCTGACATGAAGAAACATCGGAATCAAATCCGTACAGTGACATATTATATACGTTCGGTATTCCTAAGTACCTATTTTGCTTAGAAACTAAAGCATAGTCCAAGTTCCAAAATAAATAGCCTTTGTTTATACAGTGTGAGTTTTCGAACTGTATTTTTAATTGCGGTTCATTAATTAACAGACATCGAAGTTTAGGTGGCAAAAATGTCATTTAACTAGGGACCTTCCTTTTTTATGGATACTTATGTCGAAGTTACAGTACGTACCTTAATACGTTCGACAGAAATACTTCAACACTAAAGCAGTTCAAGTAAGTATTAAGTAGTTCAAGTTATCCAACTGCATAGCGCAAACTCATAAAGTAGCTTTAGTATTGCCAGATATAAATTGCCATTACGGTGGCACCTCAAACTTGGCTTATTTAATAAGTTGGCGCGACATTTCCACTGCTGTGAAGCCGGTGACACAATCGCAGTTTAAGCGCCAGTTAGTGCAGCTAGATGACAATCTATTACCGCCGGCTGCACAGCCACATTAGAACAAAGCGCCGCCTAAATAAACCTAACCGAACTGCATCGCTGCAACTGCTATTTTCAATTTCAAATCTGCCTCCCACAATAGAACTGCACGTTTTATGTGAAAAAGTTTTTGTTGGCGACCTATTGGAATTCTCGAATCGTCGATATTTAGTTCTTTTATGCGATAAGCTACGAACGTTTCGCGTCATTCTGAAAATGATCGGCGAAGACAAGCTTTGCTTGCGGCATCGTAATAGTGGTTGTATACTTAGTTGCCTATATAAAATAGGTGCTTTAGGTGTTTATTGACATTGTTAACGTTTTTTTAAATTTACATAAACATGATGATTGAAAAAAGTCTTACTGTGAGTAGTAATTTCAGAACACAAACAGTACCTAAAGTCACATTTATTAGTCCGTATCAATAGGCGCATGACTATCGGTAGAAGTCCTATTGAAAACTTCAAGTCGAGCGTTACGAACTGTGCTGAATGCTCAAAGTTGAATTCCCGATTCAGAGATTACGCGATGGCTCATTTTATTTCAGCTTAACCTTTGTACGAGTGTGTCCTTGTGAGCCGTGCAACGCCGCAGCGACGGGCCGGCGGGCGGGAAGATGCGTGTTACTGTATTGAGGCAATTTCCCGCGCACGTGAGCGCTAATCACCCCCTTTAAAGCAACGCTCACGTCGCCAACCAAGAGGAAACGTTTACTTTAATTCCCCACAAATGCGTGGCTAATTCCAACGGATGGGCTTTGTTTAATTTCAAAGGATTATAATTGCTGACATAAGATTATGATGTCTTTTGTCCCATTTCCAAGTAGGTACCTAATGTAAATAGGAGCTACGACATTTAATCCTCCGGACGAGTTCTCAGTTGACTTATGAATTGGCCTTTTTGTGGTAAATGTTACACGTGTAAACCTTTGTACCCTCGGGGTTAATTGTGAAAAAGATTTGAAAGTGAAAAGGTAACCCAATGGTTAAGAATTAAAATATTTTACTGGTTATTTCAGGCGCTCTTAACGATGTATGTTTCCAACTCAAGTTGATTGATGTTATAAAGGGCACTTTTGGTGAGGCCTAAAATGTAACATACCTTACTGTGAAGCCGTGGTGGCCTAGTGGTTCGACCTACCGCCTCTCACGCAGAGGGTCGAGGGTTCGATTCCGGCTCGCACCTCTAGTTTACTTATGTACGAAATTCAATTTGAATTTACCACTTCGCTTTTCGGTGAAGGAAAACATCGTAAGGAAACCTGCACACATCTGCGAAGTAATTCAAAGACGTGCGTGAAGTCCCCAATCCGCACTGGGCCCGCGTGGGGACTATAGCCCAAACCCTCTCGTGATGAGAGGAGGCCTGTGCCCAGCATTGGGACGCAAATAGGCTGTAGTAGTAGTAGTAACTTACTGTCTGATGTGTCTGTTACCGTAGTCGGCTTTCTTCATGTCTCACTTTTCCCTTCGTTCTTGAGTACGAACCGATCTATTGAAAACAGTCCTTGAAATATATTAACCAGCTTCATACCGCTAAAATGATATTGTATTAGTAATGTATCAAACACTAGCTTCCGCCCGCTACTTCGCCCCCGTGGAATTCTGTTATCACGCTCCCGCGGGAACTATGCTCTCCCGGGACTCCAACTATCTCCATACCAAATTTCATCGAAATCGGTCCAGCGGTTGAAGCGTGAAGATGTAACAGACAGAGTTACTTTCTTTTGCATTTATAATATTAATATGGATGGATATGGATATGGGTTAATTACGCTCGAGGTAATACACGGTGTTGCCTGTAATAGGAGCAAATAATTTGAATGTAGACCCTTTAACTCATCAGTAATTAAGTCCAAATGGTTTCAATTAATTGTAATAAAAAATATTATTCCCTTATTTTCTAACAAAATTAATCGAGAAAATTTTGCTCCTGTTACAGGTAACACCCGATATATAAGCACTTTACAAACGTTAACTCGCGCGTCACGTCACGAATAAATTCCTGCGGGGTGATTCGCAGCCGTATCAAACTCTTAGATATCTAAGTCTGTTTAATATTTCACAAACGGAACGTTCCTGTGCCTCCACTGAATAAAATTTTCGACGCCATCAGAAATGAAAATTACATCAAAAGTAAAATATTCAGTAGCGCAAACAAGAATGATGCACGTCAGGTTCGGTTTATTTGTATTCGCGCTGCGTCCGCGCGCGTGACTGAATTGTTGATACTTATTACTAAGTAAATTAAGTTACATAATTTCAATTATGACATTCGATTATGCTGTTGGTATTGTAGTGAATCCCGTACAGTCGCAGTTGGCGACTGAACGAGTATAAAGTAATGATGATTGATGGGACGCGCAAATATTGAATGCCGCACGGGTAATCGTTTACTGGATACATGCTTCACCCTTTTAGGGGCTTTTTAGGAAATTAACGTTTCAAATTAATGCGTTTCCCATCGACACTTTCAATGCCAATGTTCTCGTTTCTCATACATAATAGATTAGCATTTAATTTTGGGTTCGGACACTAAATAGCGTTAGAGTATCTGCTACAATTTATGAGAGCCTAGGTACAATTAAAAAAAAACACACACTTTTTTACAGATTGTTTGTAGATTATATTTTGTGAAATTGACAAATTATAAAGATTATTTATAAACACTTCCCCACAAACAAAAACAAAATTTAAACTCAATTTAAAATCGTGAGCGCATTATTAACTATAACCGATCGATCACTCTAAAGGGACGTCGAGAGCCGAGCCGTGATTGATCCAGCATCAATACCAATTCCATTCTCTTTAAAGTGCATTTCGGCGTAATCTTACCCACAGATAGCCTTAATGATAAAATGATGTTGTGTTGAGCTTTTGGTTTACATTTTGCTTGGGTTTTCGTTTGAGTAAAAGACTAATGCAATTTACCTGAGAATAAGCTAACATGCCATCATGCCGTGAGAGCTCTTGAGGGCCGGCAGGGCTCCTGTATCTGCTTTTCGCATCAAATCTCGCTGCAAAGCGTTCTAACGGGCCTTTATGTTAAGCTCTAATGCTTTTATTCAAATTTTGTATACCAAACTTTAGACTAAAGCAAGTCTTAACCCTTAGCTATATAATCGGGTCTTCACGTGTTGGAGATGCAATTGGCATGCCCCCACTTTTTGTTCAGCGCCGCTTTTGAATGTTAATGAGCAAATCTGAAAGTCAAGTTGATGCTTAGGTGTATTAGCAAAAGCAAGACCTGTCACGTAGCCAAATCTGTATTCGCTGTTATTAGGATTATTTATTGCTTATAAACTATGTACTTAATGTTAGAACTTTAAGATTTGTAAAGAGGATATTTTTAGAATGCTTTATGAACCGATTATCAAGCATAGTTGTAAATTTCAACTAAACAACCTAACTACACAAACTACAATCAAACGTGATCTATAATTCATATTTATTTGATTCGATTTGTTGTACAGGGATTTAAGTATATTTAATAACCCTAATTAACACCACCACCACAGAAATTGAATACATAATAACTTATGTCAATAAATCATGCATAATAGGGTACTTAATAGTGTACATATATTTTGTATTACCTAATAAATTGAATTTTATTAATGTCCACATTTAGTTTAAGCCTTTCATTCAATTACTGCCTCGGTCATTAGTAAACAAAATTGATCGCTTTCGAGAGGTTTAATTAAAACATTCAAATTCACGTCTATGCGACCTTGTAAAAAACAAGTAGGTACTAATTTGTATATCGAGAATATTTTCTAGCTCATCCATTTTTTTAAACTAAGAGAACTACGACCGGTATATCTCCGCTTTCAGGGATTTTCAGGGAATCCTCCATGAGTTTCAACATTTTCCTTATTTTGGGTACAGATTGGGATTGGGCAGAATGGGAAACTGGCACTGGCGATACTAAATAGTTTGTTCGAGGAATGAATAATGTATTCGCTGTATTATACCATATACAAGTAAATATTTCCTTGTTCCAAGATATAGTGCGAAAAGGTAAGTGAGATATGAATAAAAAGGGCTTCAGTGCTCTGTTTCTGTGAACGTTCATGATATGAATAGCGAAACGTCGAATTATTATCGCTTGAATAAATACGAGGGTGCTTAGGAAAAATGAATGTTGCTATCGTAAACCACCAAAATTTAGCAGCTATGATGAAACTACGCACAGGTTGACAACACGAGAAGAGAAGGACACTAAGGTAGACGCCGCAAATCGTGGTAGGTACATACTGGGCCTATATTCGAAGTCTTAAATAGGGATCTCGCTGTTCCCTATAGGATCGGTCACACGTTAAGTTGAACTTTACATCTAGCTGCTTAAAGTTCACGCGACACGTCAGCGATCCTATAGGGAACAACATGATTCCTATTTAAGACTTGCAGTTATTTAGTGGTTGCACGACCCCTACCTCTGAGTTCACTTTCTGTGCAAAATTCTATTTGAATTCACCAGAGAACCTTTAAGTGAAGGAAAACGTCGTAAGGAAACCTGTACGCATCTGCGAAGAAGTAAAGAATGTGTCATGTGAAGTCCCCAATCCGCACTGGGCGATGAGAGGAGGCCTGTGCCCAGCCTGAGGGACATAAATAAGCTGTTCCATTCTTAAATACAGACAGTTTTAAAGCAATGAAGAAATTATAGCTTTGTACTTGGAAGCTTGCGACTTTTTGTGACACTGCTAATCTTTAATATTTTTTATATATAGGTATATATAGAAATGCTACATTGCCATGGAAAATCGATGATCAAATTAACAATTTACCCGAATACATTATTCGGTATCGGCAGGCCTGTTTAAACTATAAAGTAAAAAGTTGTGAGGTAAGCTCTCAATGATCGGGTGGACAGAGATTGAGGGGTTCCATCCATCACGTCGAGCCTTAAGCTTTAAGGGCGGTCTGCACTGTTCTTAGTAATAATTTTAACCTCGGCTGTATGAATGACAGCATGTTTTGTTGTTGTGACGTTACGTCAGAAATAGTCAGAATGTCCGTATACTTTTTTTTCTTTGTTTTTTTTTCTTTTTTTTTGTTAGCTGTTTCGGATGCAAGATGCATGCACTGGAGATGTTTTCTATGTTTATTTTATAAGTATTTTTTCCAAGTTTTTGTTGTTTGCATGTTATTTCTTTTTGACGTGAGCGTATTTTATTTTATGTTATGTATAGTTTATCTATTTAGGAGTTAGTATTTTAATGTATCACCGTCTGTATCTTTTCACCGAGCGGTCTCAGCGGAAGATCAGCGTTGGCTTGACTCTGGAGCCAGGCCAACATATGCTGAGTTGAGACCGTTTCGCAACTATCACTTCTTATCGTCTATTTCTCTTTTTATGTATACATGTATGTGTGATGTTGCGAATAAATGTTTTTTCTTTTTCTTTCTTTCTTTCTTTCTTTCATTTACTACGGAACACCGATGTTACTTGTCACTCGATAATTCGTAGGAAATGTTATCGACAATCCATACTTATATGTATACTTACTAGCTTCTGCCCGCGTTTTCGACCGCGGGGATTTCGTTTATCGCGTTCCCGCGGGGACTATGCGTTTTTCCGGAATAAAAAGTAGTTTGTCCTTTCCTGGGACGCCAATTATCTCCATGCCAAATTTCATCTCAATCGGTCGGTGAAGCGTGAAGAGGTAACAGACAGACAGACAGAGTTACTTTCGCATTTATAATATTAATATGGATATGGATTTGAGCGCCGTGACGTTGTGACGGAGGGATAGAGCCCTTTCCCTATGTAAAGTGTAAGGTCCCGGGAAAGGACATAGGCTACTTTTTCCCCGGATAAACGCATAGTTCCTGCGGGAACGTAATAACCGAATTCCACGCGGGCGAAGTCGCGGGCAGAAGCTAGTAGAACTTTAAATGTAGCACTCCTTAGAGTTCGGTTTCAAGTTTTCAACGCCGAGACACTTTGTTGGAGGAATAGACACATTCCCTATGTAACGTTTCGAATAGAGCCCCAGATTACTCAATTTTACTGTTCACAGCCCCTCAATATCCTTGGTCTGTTACCAGTGTCAATACTTATATATACCTAACTGATGACCGGATGAGTTGGTAGTGACCCTGCCTTCTGTTCCGATGGTCGCGGGTTCGAGTCCCGCTCGGGGCAAACTTTGTTTGAACAAGAATGTTTGTACTCGAGTCATGGATGTTTAGTATTTATATACATACAGTATATGTATGTATTTCTCTATTTAAGTATTTATATCGTTGTCTAGCACCCATAATACAAGCATTGCTTAGTTTGGGGCTAGGTCAATATGTGTGAAATGTCCCAAGATATTTATCTATTTATTACGATTGCCCGTGTACACCCTGCCTTACGGTCTAAAAGTAAAGACCCCAGCACTAATTTAAGTTTAAACAAAGAACAGCCCTAGGCCGACACTTATTGTCAGTTCGCAAAAAAAAACTTTACAGCTCTTTTAAGGCTGCGTTTCCACTAGAGATGTGCGAGGATGCGTTGCGAGGGATGTGTTTGTCATGAACCAAAACACTTCAGCGGAGCGAGGATAGGTGAATGAAGTGTTTCTATTTGTTTATGACATAGGTATATACACATCCCTGGCAACGCATCCTCGTACATCGCTGGTGGAAACGCAGCCTAAAGTATGTTCTACGTTTTGCAATTTTTGTTTCAAGGCTTATCCAGGATAAATGCTGCTGCACTGCAAGGCTAGAAGATTATTGTGAGATAGTGTAATGGAAGCTTTTTGAGATTCTCACCATAAAATAGAATAAGCAAAGTTCAATATTTCCCTTGCAGTTTGATCGAAGTGGACGCTCATAAAAAGTTAATTAAAAAAAACAAAAAACCCGACTGCGTAAAAACTAAAAAGAAAAAAACAAGACTACTTAGTTCAGTAGTAGCTAGGATTATGTTAAGTAATTGATTGCTATTGAGGAATCTAAAGATGCCTACTATCGGGACCCATTATTTGTAACATTTTAACCTAGATTTTAAATGGGTCCCGACTGTAGGCATCTTTAGATTCCTCAATAGCAATCAATTACTTAACATAATCCTAGCTACTACTGAACTAAGTAGTCTTGTTTTTTTCTTTTTAGTTTTTACGCAGTCGGGTTTTTTGTTTTTTTTAATTAACTTTTTTATTTTATTATTTTTAGTTAGGGATTAAAAGACCGTAAATTCCGCAATCTTGTCATTTCATGGAGAGAGTTGCTATCGTGGGGATTATTAAGTAGCTTGCGATGATCTAAATTACTGATTATTATCTAGATACCTAACCCGGCTCAAAACGCTACATAAGCCTGAACCTATTAAAATTCTTCAAGTCAACCGATAGATGGCGCTACTGGTACTACATAAGAGTATTAGGTAGCTATTTTATTTATTTACGAGCGCTGAGTACTGACTAGTGTACCTAATTGGTACCTATAATCAATTAGGTTATATTTCACTGTATCACACACACTATTGACACTTTAAATGTAATAACGAAACTAAAAGTCTTCAAGTCAACGGATAGATGACGCTACTGGTACACTACATTGCACATGCGTACGTACTTGATTGAAGTTTGAGATTTATGAAAAACATTATTATTAAGTATTTTATAGTCGTCGTGACCTGCTTGAAGACTCGTTGGTCTAGATTATTTCCTGTGTTGCTAATTCGAACGGATGTACTACTGGGTGGATAGGTAGGTACCTACTTTACGTCGTTAGTAAAGGAACTTTGAATCGTTATAAATCATAAACGGTTCTTTTGTCTGAAAAATGGTCAAAGAAACCTAATAATGATTTTTAAATACCTATTCAACGATACCTCACATGCCATAGTTGGTTGACTTTTATTTTTTTATTTTGTACAATATGGCGTCTGGTAGCCGCCATTTTGAATTTTGATAAATTTCATATCTTCAGTGACACTCGCGCAATTCAGACGAATCGATTGACGTATGATTAATTAAAATCGATTCACGCGTTTGATCTCTAGTGTGCCACAAAGGAACAAACATACATACATACATACATACATACATACATAGACAGGTAAACACATAACCCTCCTTTGCGGTGCGCAGTCGGGTAAAAAGGCGATGCGTCTACAAAGAATTACCAAAAAAACAGGTATTTTTAGAAAAAGAAAGAAAAGAAAACGTTTATTCGACCATAAAAAAACAAATAAACAAAAATACAACTTAAGTATGTAGCACAGATTAATAAATAGTTACTGTAATAAGTAGTGACTTTGACTTGTGTACATACATACAGATTGATGTTAATGAATGCTATATTCAATATCGACTACGTGATACATTGTCTTTAAAGCAGAGATGGTCATTAATTGTTCTTTTTTATCAATCGTTTAAAGAATCAGTCGTCGCTAGCTTCAATTGCGATTAAAATAATAGAAGAAAGTTCGATTAACGATTAAAATTAATCTTGAATTTAATCGATTAATTTAGACGAAAAATTATACAGTTCCAAAGTTTTTGTCAAGGTACATCAAAATAAACTATGACTTTTTTTAATGTGTTATTTTCCTTCTTTTAGTTTAGGAGTCTGTGAGAGACAATTAATCAAATAGATTAAACATTTAATCGCTGGAAGTGAATAGACGATTAATTATATCGTGATTAAATTGGTTCTAACTTGTACGACTAAGATAATTAATCGTAATTTTTAGTTGCGATTAAATGGGTAATTTCAATCTTCAATTGTTAGCTTATTATATTTTTCCCATAAAATAAAGTAGAGTAAGCCAACGTATAGGTATTTGTTGGAACTTGGAACCCAATAATAATAATAATAATAGGCGTAGGGATGTGACGACCCTGGTGTTGTACCACCGGTGCAGTCAGTCAGCGTAGGGCGGCCTGTGGCGGGCCGATGGTGAGCGGCGACACCTCGCACCCGAGACCTCCTGGGGGCACACACACACATGCGCCATACACACACATACACACAGCTACACACCTCCCCCGCCTCTGGATTGTCTTAGTTGGCCGCCCAGAGTGGAGCGCAGGAGCTATATGCTTGAAAGGGTGGAAGTGCTCAATCTGCGTAATAACGGGGAAACCCGCTCCGGGTGCGCACGAGGCGCGACCCGCGATGGTGAAACCGGTGCACACCTCTCCACACCCTTAGCTGCTTACATCAGTGTTGCTCCCTCGCCGCCCGTGCGGTGGCCTGTATAGGGGGCCCACGAAGGCTAGCCTCTTGGTTAGTGCGTAAGCGGCGAGTCACCGTCTGCCTTACTTTCGATTTGTGAGATATTGATCAGGCAGATGTCCGTTATCTCACTCCATAGCCCGATTTTCCAGTCCACACCTCCCATCCATATAGCCCACTCCAAGTCTCTTCCTTCCTCGGCAATAGTTTGGCAACTGGGGAGGGCTGTCCGCCAGTACAGCCTCATGTTGTATTGGAAGGACAGATCTCCACAGTTGCGGCCATCTCACATTTCTAGTAAAAGGTACCAAAAGCCTCTTCATGTTGGCTTCGGCCCCATGAATGCAAATGACCGGGTCCCCATGGGCCCGTGACATGAAAATGTACCAACAAATAATAATAATAATAATAATATTTATTTAACCAACAAGTACAAAAAACAGGTTTAGTGAAATGTACCTAATAATTGTATTATGGTACGTTGTAGGTATTACGTACGATGAGTATTATGATGTGCTTTACTCCCCGTACTAGTTGAAAACTGTATCACGGTGGAGTAAAGATTCGTCATTCTCATTCCGAACTAGTTATTATACCTAACTACAATGTCTACACTGTAAAGCAATTTAACAAAACTCATCAATGTTTAAATACAATTTGAGGGTAAAAATCGGTTACAAATCGGTAACTACAGCGCTGTGCGCAGTATAATATGTATGTAGTATATGCAAAAAAATTAAATTAATTTTGTAGTGATGGTCAGAAGGAACATAGGTATTCATTTTATAGAAGTACAAGATTTGTCTTTATGCTAAGTATACAATATACTTAAGGTATAACCTGCTTTTCATTTATACATATATATATTTCCTTTTTTTTTAAGTTACTATCGTACTTATACATAAGTAGCTTTACAGATTCGTAATTAAAGTTTTTATCTTAAATCTATTTCTAATACCAATAAGGTAATAATGGTGTATGTATGTGTGCGTGTGTAAGTATGTGTGTGTATGTATGCATGTGTATGTGTGCGTGAGTGAGTGTGTGTACATGTGTGAAGGGTTTGTGTTAGGCCATTTTTTTTAGAAGTTTTTCCGTATCTTCATAATTGAGTGTATTTAGAAACTTGTCTAAAGCTTTTTTGCATTGATAAGTACTGAGGTGTCGTATATTTTTTATTTTCACACTTATGCGGTTGTATATATACGGTCCAAGAAAGTTTTGGAATTTTTGTGAGAAGGCTGATTTAGATGAAGGGATTGAGTAAACTATATCTTGTCTGCGACGCAATAAGGAATAATCGGGTTGATTTCGATGCTGAGCGAGAACAAGGGTTTTTATAAACAGTTGTCTTATTGATAGCACAGAGGTATCGCTATATAGGCACTGAGTTGAGTATCTATAGGGTTTAAATGTCATCACCTTCAGAACAGCTCGCTGGGCTCGTTCCAGCGGCAATAAGGCAGTTTTAGTAGCACCTCCCCACGCTATGATGCAGTAAGTTGCGATTGATTGACAGAGTGCATAATAAATTGTAAGTAGCAATTTACTGTCACAGACAAATCTAATATTTTTAAATATATAAATTAGCTTTCTAATTCTACTCGTTAGACTCTGAATATGTTTAGACCAATTGAGATTTTTGTCTAATTCAGTACCCAAGTATTTAATATAGTCAGTACTATCAATAGGGTTGCACATGCAACCGGACGGGTTTGAACAGAGGTGAACTTTAACTGTTATAGATCCAGGATAAGGTTGAGTATTATTTCGGATACTAAAAGGGATGTATTTAGTTTTTGATGAATTCAATGTAAGTAGATTATAATCCAACCAAGCCGTCACTTGATTAAAACCCTCTTGGGCTGTTCTATTCAATTGTGACCAGTTCTTGTCGTAGAAGAGGATGACTGTATCATCAGCAAATGATACGATTTGAGCATTTCTAAGTTTCAGGGCGCATAGATCATTGATATATATCAAAAAAAGTGTAGGTCCTAAGACACTTCCTTGAGGCACCCCGTACAGTATATCCTCTTCATGGCTAAGATGTTCACCCACTTTTACCGACTGCTTCCTGGATGACAGATAATCACTCAATAGTTGGAGTGGCAAACCGCGCACACCAACATTTTCCAACTTTTTAATCAGTATGGGAACAGAGACCGTATCGAACGCCTTTTTGAGGTCTAGAAAGATCCCGAGAGCCTTTTTACTATTATCTAATTTGTCCACTATGAAAGATGTAACATGTTTTACAGCATCAGCGGTGCACCTACCTTCTCTAAAGCCATACTGATTGGTAGACAGAATACCATTTTTTATTATCATCACCATCTGTTATTGATAAGTTTTTCTAAAATTTTTGATAAGGATGGAAGTAATGAAATCGGTCTATAATTGGATATACAGTCTCTGTCCCCAGACTTGAATATAGGAATGACCACTGATTTTTTTAAAGCAACTGGGAACTTGCCTTCTTGAAAACAAAGATTACAAATCCTGGCAATCGGGTCACTAAGAACATCTGCACAGAGTTTTAAGAGATTTGATGAGATGCCGTCCCATCCACAGGCATTGCTAGATTTTAGGTTGTATATTAGTCTTTTCACTTCTATAGCATCAGTAGGCATTAAGACCATAGAGTTTAATGAAGAAACAGTAGAATGTATTGTCCTAGCTCGTTGATTTTCGGAGATCCGACTTCTTTTTATGATGTTTGTGGCAAGATCTTTACCTATGTTAGTAAAGTACTTGTTGACATAGTTCACAGATTCCATTGGACTAGATTTCATGTTCAGTAGATTTTGCTGAGAATCCGAATTGTCGTCAAAATTGCAGATATTCTTAATGAGAGCCCATTGTTTTTTGACATTATTCGCATTTTTCTTTATTTCAGATCTTTGATAAGCCCTTTTTAGTTTGTTTAGAATATTGTTGCAGGTGTTACGATATCTACGGTAAGTGATTTTCATTATGTCGTTGTCTGGATTTTTTCTTAGTTTTACGTGTAGGTTATCTCTATTTCTCATGCAACGGATCAACCCTGGAGTAATCCATGGCTTAATATTATGTTTCCGGTGCGAGACGGTAATATAGCTAGTGTATTTGTTTAAAGTGTGAGAGACATGCGAGAGAAAAACATCTGTTGCAGTGTTAGAATTTTTGTCTCTCAACAATTCAGCCCAGTTAAGTTGTTCTAAGTCTCTAATAACAGAAATGTAATCGATTTTTTTAATCTTGCGTAAAGTTTTGGTTTGGGACGCTTGGGGGGTTGTAAGTGATATCATAACGCAAGAGTGATCTGTTACTGTGGTATTACATACAATTGTTGTTACGGGAAGTTTAGTTTTAACCATTACGTGATCGAGAGAATTGTCGAGTCTTGTAGGTAAGGTATGCGCCGGTAGAAGTCCATTAATTGCTAGCATATCTAAGTAATCAGGCGACCGAGCATCTTGGTTCCCTTCTTTTATGTCAATATTTATATCACCCAACATAATTATGTTTTTGAATCGCTTAAGTTTGGTCAGAATTTGGTCCAAGCCCTTTAAGAAGATGTCTGTATCTCGGAACGAAGGGGGTCTATATATGGAAACAATAGCATATTCTAGTCCGAGGGTAGTAATTAAGCAGTTAGCATCAAGATACTCCGTGGGTTCCGACGTTTTAAATAACATATTGGCCTTTAAGTAAATTACAACCCCATCATTTTGATTTATACAACGAGAAGTAGCAAAAGACTTGTAGTTTTGTAATTTAGGTAATGTTGTATTTTTTGATAACCAGCATTCAGTTAATACGATAATTTCATAGTCAATGTCCAATCTTTCCAATAGTACTTGCAGCTGATCAAAATTTTTATTTAAGCTTCTAATGTTTAAGGTAAACACTTTTAACGTAGTTTTAGACTCAGAAAATACATTTTTGCATTGCTCTGGAACAGTAAGAGTCATTGAATGACCAATTTTCACACTTTTGTCAATATCGATCAATAATAATTCAATGTCAGACATAGTTTTTGTTGTTAAAATCTCTTAGGAATGTGTGAGAGTCATTCAATGACGCCAGTGTCCAAGGCAGCATGGAATATAATCTAGAAATGGCCGAATAAGGGTGAGTGTATGTGTGTAGGGTGTAATGCGTGTGGATCTGTGTGTGTCTAGGAAATAGAATAAGAGCAAAGTAAGCAATCCTAACAAGTAATAAACTTAGAGTATACCAACAATAGCCAACGGACAGTCACAGGGCCACTGAGGGTGTTCCTTTCATTTCTTCTACTTGTTGGAGAGATTTTATTTGTATTGCGGGTGCACCCTCCGCGTATTTCACGAATACGCGGCCCATCGATGTCCAGCAATATTGGTATCCTTGTCCCTTACGTAAACCACGTGCATGGAAATGGAGTTTCCTTGCTGTAGCTGTCAGCGACTCTCCGATGAATATTGGTTGCATGTCTCCAGGCATGTCAAGGCATTTAGTGTTGAACTTGGTGCCGCCATGCGTCATATTGTACTCTTTTATGGCTTTCAATACTTATATACAATAGTTAATACAATAGTTATTGGAATTAAGTTCCTTTCCAATAGAATTAATATTACCTATGTAATTTAAACTTTGTCGGATTGATGGATCCTAGGTATAGTTGAACTGGGTATTAATGATATAAATATTAGTGGTATTATAGCACAGTGGAATAACCAAGCCTGTTGAGCATTATAAATACGATGTTCACGTCAGGTGGGGTAAGTGCGCCTACCTATGAATATATCGGTCACTATAAATATTATTCAAGTAATGAAATCTTCTATACATGCAACAAATACAACACAATCCCACTGCAATAAACAGCTGGCTCTGTTTACAAGGCATTGGGTCGAAAAATCAGTTTAGGCGCACTTACCCCATAGCCGCACTTGTCCCGACTCACCTTACATTTCACCTACAATGAAAATTTAAAGTGTTGAAATGAATTAAACACTCCTTCTCTACTGCTGATATCTCAAATTCACATCTGTGACTGCGCCATAGTGATACGGGTCAGAAGTTTCGAAGCAAATTGGCAACGTACAGACACCGTCCCGTTTAAACGACACTCCTAAAAAGGAATCTGTTTAGATTCGTTTTCATGAACGAAACACATTTCCGACAATTTTAAATAAAATGAAAAACATGAAAAACAAAACCTAGGTAACTTTTCAACTTTATTTTTTGAACAAAAATAACTTGTTTGCAACTACGTGAAATGCGTCACTGAAATGGGATTGGAAAATAAAACAACACCGCGATTGTGGCGAGGAAGTCCCGTTAGACGAGTTCCCAGTTTGATTATAGTTTACGATCAAAAACTAGTGCAAAACGTACGCGTAGTTCGTACATTTCCCTCGTATTGTACAGAGAATTAATACATCGTGAGGAAAACGTAAAGCAATTTAGATTTGATGTGAGTGATATCCCCAATCCGATTATAGTGATTTGAGAAGGCCTCCATTGCCCAACGTTATTATACTTATTTCATCATTTCAGCCGAATGACGACCACTGCTGGAGATGGCCCTCCCCGAGGCTCGCCACTCAGACCGGTCCTGTGCTATGTAGGTCATTTACTTTACGGCTTCATTCAATTACGGCCTCGGTAATTAGTTAAGAATTGATCTATTCCGAGAGGTTTAAGTAAAACATACACGTTCACATCTATGGACCTTGTGCAAAAGTTCAAATTATATTTAGGACGGGCAACAACAGCTAAAACCGAGTTTTCTCAGATATGGGACCTGGCTAAGTAGATCGATTTGTCGCCCCCGAAAACCCCTATATTCCAAATTTCGTCCAAATCAGCAGAAATCACTTGTGTCCATACTAATATTATAAGTGCGAAAGTAACTCCGTACCTATGTCTGTCTGTGACCTCTTCACGCTTCAACCGCTGCTGGACCGATTTAGACGAAATTTGGTATGGAGATAGGTGGAGTCCCGAGGAAGAACAAAGGCTACTTTTAATCCCGGAAAAACTCATAATTCCCACGGGAACGCGAAACTGAATTCACGGGCAGAAGCTAAGCAGGGAATTTATAATTCTTTAGTCGTCATCCTACTATTATTTCGCCTCAACAGCGCCCATCTGAAGGCGCTACTGCAGACTATCCGCCTAGGTGGCTTGACTGGAGTGGCGATGGCGACCGCACCGCCCCCAATCTACCCGATTTGGTGTCCAATTAACTATAAAGATTGCCCTCCTTTACTTCAACCCTCCATAATATATACAATAGTGTCAATGTGGCTGTGACGTTTGATATTTCAAAGACCTCGGTTTTTTTTCCAATTTAGCGTGTAATTTGGCACATACTTACATAATGTACAAAATTGGCAGCATTGGACCTCACGCGTACTACATGGGCACGGAATCAACCGCCTGAATCTAGCCGGCGCGCAACTTGCGCCCAATTCGCCCTTACCGTAATTTGTTTCATCCGGAGATGGAGAGTGTATCACTGGCCTGCGTAGTTGGTACACACACATTTACAAGTGTACGGACATCCTCGCACGCAAACATTGACTCTTCATTCGTATTGTGTTCGAAATCGTGCTTTTATAGGCCGTGTCCGCCCTAGTGTGGTATCATACTGCATGCCGTGGCAGTAAAATGAAACTTGTTTGGACCTTTTTGAGACTTCGTTCACTTGCAATGTATTTTAAAATGGGCCATTGCTGTTGTTATGTTGTGAACTGCAAAAATAACGGCATGAAATATTCGCTGTAAATTATATACCTACTCTTTCTACATGCAGCCTGAAAACAATACACATAAGGGAAATGAAAAATTAGCTTTTGTTACATAATAGATAAATCTCATCATCATCATTATTTCAGCCGAAAGACTTCCACTGCTGGACATATGACTCCCCCAAGGCGCGCCACTCAGACCGGTCCTGTACCACTCACTTCCACCGGTTTCCCACGACCTTCACGAGGTCGTCACTCCATCTTGTTGGAGGTCTACCGACAGCTCGTCTACCGGTTCGCGGACGCCATTCCAGAACTTTCTGGCTCTATCGGCCATCAGTTCTGCGAGCAATGTGCCACTTAAGGTTCGCAATTCTTCAATAAATCTAGTTTATTCAATTTCGGTCTACTTTAATAGCGTAACGCATTAAATCATGTTTGAAGGCGACGCGTGGCTTGTGTACATGATTAGCTTGTCGCCCGCGTCCCCTGGGCGCGAATCCAATTTACCAACTAGGTATGCTTCTGCGGCATCTACCGTTTGGTGCCGTCAACTTCAATTTACTTTTATAATCACGCTGTTTTGTGTGAAATCAAACACAAAACATTGCTATAATAATAATGACCTTCTCATTTCTCATATCGGTTTTCTAGGTGTAGTTATCCATTGGAATGGTCATTAATTATTATAATGCCTATACTGCAACGGTTTCCTAAAATAGAAAATCACTACGTGGCATTTAATTACGATTATATTATGTATATAGATAATCGTGTCGAATATATGCTACACGTGATTCGGTAGCAGCCGCCGTAAAGGTTTTCTCAAATTAAATTTTAAATGCAACGTGTCATGGATATAGAACCGAAATTAGATTTTCTTTATTCATTATTTTTTTGTTCGAAGCCGATAATCCCAGCTGAACATGTTCATGGAAAAATATTAGATTAAGTAGGCATTTCAGATCGGAGGACGAAATAATTAAATAGAAAAAAATGAAATTCGGCTCGATACGAGCGCTTTGTTTATTCATTATGAACGAGCCGTAGGGCATCGGCCCGCAATTTCGGAGATGGCAACGTTGACATGGGTAGACGTTTCGGAAACCACCGTTTTCTAGAACAACTCGAAATAAAAAGGCACGCTAAATCTAAAATACTCTTCTTATGTGAGTTGACTTGAGGTCTTTTTATTTTGGTGTTAACTATTTACCCGCCGCCTCCTATGAACGACAGTCAAAAAACAGGTCGAATCGTGCCTTTTTGAGGGAAAAGTTGTGCCGCGTCAGCAAATTATAGTGCGGCAAATCCATTGTAAATAAATTCACAGACGCGTGACAAGACAATAAATAGCTGAGCCTGCTTTAAAGTTTTACAAATTTCCAAAAATACACACGAATCTGATATAGTATCGAGAATCGAGATTCTATTAGCGTTAGGTATATAAGTATCAGTTTTATTACATTGGATATAATACAATTACGTAACGACTTGTCACATGCCCGACCCTCACCTACGATCCGGCTCGCCTGCGGGGAATTCGTCTTTGCCGTGTAGGTACGCGTGCGTTATAAACCCGTGATCATGATTCACTCGAAACACTTCAAACACGTACGAGGAGAAAGATGAGAAGCAAACCGCTAGGCGGCGCCACTGCATTATCAAACGCTACTACATACATACGTTATTGAATCAAATAGAGTTACACCGATCGAGTATTTTCGCAAGACAAGAAGTATCTAACCAAGCTATTAACGAATTAACATTTTTATTGGCGCAATGTGGAAAATGCTTCCAAGAAGTCTTTGATGCCGCATTCTAAGGCACCAGGCAAATAGCAAAGTATTTATTAAAAGCAAAAAGACCAATAGAGGCTAAATTGTGAACCGTTTCAAATAGAATTTTCCAAGGAGATGTGGATTAATTCTCCCCTCTGAGAGATTTTCTTTCGGTTTAAAGAGCGCTCTCCCATGAATAGATATCGAGTGGGCTCCGAGGTTTACTCAAGCGACAATGGCTAACCGGTATCGATCTAGCAATTATTGAAAACAATCAAGCCTTCAAACCATACCCTTATCCATCTATATGTATACTAATATAGACTAATAATAAGTCTGTTGAAAAGTCGTGTCTGTAACTTGAAAATAAAAAGAAACGATCAAGTGGAGGGGAATATGCTTATAACCGAACACTAAAAATGGTTTATAGAAAAAAATGTCTGTATGTATGTTTGTCCGGATTTAACTCGATTGCAACAAAATTTGGTACAAATATGGGGGTAGTTTATAACACTGTTCAACATTAGGCTACTTTTTACCCCGGTAAAACGCATAGATTCCGCGTTAACAGAATTCCACGCGGGCGAAGTCGCGGGCAGTAGATAGTTACATATAATTATTTAAAAATAGGCCTCGCATGGCATCACTCACACACAAGTTGGAGTGCTCCTACAAGCACTATCCATTAGGCAGCGATGTCGGCAACCACGCAACAAGGGCGGGGGCGCCCACGGCTCCAAACTTCAACTTTCCTTTTAAGTTTACAGTTTGCTTAATCATTCATTAAATTACCAACATTCTTCTGAAGCTAAATCCATTTAATCTTTTAAGGGGCGTTAGCCAAATTTAAAAATTGTTACGACAGATACCGCTACCTTTGCTCTTCATTTCGTCTTAAATGATCCTGGACTTAATCCTAAGCGTAAGCTCGAAAATTTAAAGTTGTAATCTTTAAATCCAGTAGTTCAACAAGGCTGACACAAACACAACGTAATTTTTAACTAATGTTTATGATTTTTTGACGTGATAACGTCTTATAAATTGCTGAACGCCGGCTGCGCCCACGAAAACACATGACGCAATAGTAGCGTTGTAGCGTTACGTAACGTTATCACATATAAAATTAACGTCCGTAAACTGACTTCACAGACAATCAATTTCTTATTATATTTACTGTAATAGGTATTATGAAATGATTTCAGCTCTTTAACCGAGTGTAAATAGACACTCATTTCGTGTCTATGACGTTTTGATTTTGAAATGAAATTTCCAATTTGGCGTTCATTAGAGAACAAAAGGTATGTTTATTACCTTTGTAAAGTACGACTTAAGTTACCTAAGACTTCTTTAGAACTTTCGTGACAGATTTTAATTTGAACAAACTGGAATGGTGACTGCCGCGTAATGTATTTCGTCCAATAAAGTGGCGGAGTGAAAGGAGGGATCGCGTAAAGTACAGGCCAGACAATAGTGTCGGCCGGCGAGATCCTTAGACTGTAAAACGTAACACATTGTTATTGGTTTTGCGTTGCCGCTCTGCCCACAATGGGGAGTAATGGAAAAGAAATTGTAGGCTTCATTGTGGGTTGAGCTGCGACCGAATAATTCCTGTTTATTGTTTTACGAGTATACGCGCGATTGGAAATATCGGAAGATGCGTTTTCAGTTTAACGAGTGTTCGTCTGAGTGCACTTCGGAGGATTCATGTTCATTCATTCATTCATTCATTACGATTCAATGAAAATGTTTTATGGCCTTTTTATTAAGCGAATAATAGTCATTAGTACAGTCAGGACCAAAAGTAGCTTTTATTTTATTGATTTGTCAAATTGACTACGTGGAATAACGGCATTTTAACGGCATCATTCTAATATAATAAAGCTGAACGTTTGTGTGTTTGGATGTTTAGATGTTTGGATGTTTGTTGCTCAATCACGCAAAAACGGCTCAACCAATTTGCATGAAATTTGGCAAACAGATAGTTTGTAATCTGTAATAAGCTATAGGCTACCTATGATCCCGGAAATCAAGCGAAATCCCGGAAAAATTCCAGAAACTCATTAGAGAGACCCCTGAAGAGGATTGGATAGAAAACCCGGGAATCCCACAAATCCCATGATCCCGGGAATCCCGTAATTCCGGAAAAGGTTTTAAAAGTATCCTGGAAAAAGGGCTTTAGAAATATACTGTTAAATTCCCTGCATACGAAGTCGTGGGTAAAAGCTCATTACTAATATTCCATGTTATCTTTTGCTCATTGAGATGATGAAGATATAGGTACAGAACGTGTCAGTTTATATGGCGAAAAATATCTATTGTTTAATCGGTATCTTAAAGTAATGTTGTAAAATGATAACGCAGGTGTCCGATACACCGGCACTAAGTATACCTACAATTAATAAACAATCAGTACACGTGATATACCTTGGGCAGTCTGATTACGTCTCATTATTATCTGATCCTTTCATATTTAGCAACAAAAGAAGAAAACCCGACGTTAAGTGCATTTTCGACATAGTAAATTGAAACATTCTATACCTAATCTTTAGCCACTTGAATTATGTAGAAGGAATTTACATTTTATTCGGCGATATTGATGACCAAGACCTGGACCTATTTTGTAAAGTTCGGTACATTAGAAAAGCGTTAGTGGAGTTGTTTTAAAAATGACCGTCATTTAGAACATAAAGTGAGTGAAATAGCTCGTCATTCGCCGTAGGCTGAATAATCCATTGCCCTCGACAATCTAACTCCCCAATAAATGATTTTCTCCGAGATAATGACGGTATTTCTTCTGTTTATTGTGGACTCAATCCCTTATATGATTGATTGAGGCTTAGGTGGAACTCTTCCAAGGAGAAATTACTCGGTTATTTTTGTAGGGGCAAGCTATACAACAATAGGTCTACGCTCCGAAGTATTTTGTTCCTCCATTACCCGTCTATTGCCGATTAATGTCATTTATTTCACTAAGCGGTTCTTACACAAATACGATTATAAACAGGTAGGTAGGTTGTATACCTATATTTCCTTTGGATAATCTTTCGATATAAGTAGATTTATATAAATGTTTAGATTACTTGTAGAGACATGTTTAAGAAAAACAGAAATAAAAGGAATTAAAACTCAAGATTAATTTCAACATAGGTACTTTTATTTCTAATCCTCATTTATTTCAATTTACATATATTTTTGTTTATTATTTACACCTTTATCTTTAATAAAATTTATAATATTAACTATACATACCACTGACAATTTCATGTTTAGTTAAATAGTTGGTAAAACATAGAAGAAATTACATTTAAGTAAACATTGACACGTTACCATAAACAATTCAGAGGTAAGTTAAAGCTTCCTTCAACTCTGGTTAGTAGAGACGCCCTTTTGACTAAAAATAAAAAGCAAAATACAGTCCATGACCAGAATGTAGTCTGATCAGAATTTTTCTATAAATGTGCTAATACAAAATGTATCCACCGAGTGCCTTCCGGCGAGCGTCAGAAACTTACCAGCAGAAAATTTCTTGTATCTAATGTGCAGCTGGTCTTACAATGGCCTACCGGTTTTAGAACAATAAGGTAACTGCACCCCCCTGGGACCATCTACCCCTATCTTGTCCCGGACTGACCCCGCGGCGATGTTTATGAAGGCGTCGACCTACTGTACCTACATATTTTTTATTCTTATAAATACTGTTCAAAATCCTTGATCTAAATAATTCATATAAATATTGATCTATAAACTTTGTATTTCATATCAATAAAAATAACAGAGACAAGTAGGTATAGCTGTTGATTCTAACCAGCATCAAAGATAACGTATCTCGATAATTCTTCATTTAAGACAGTGAAAAATTTAATGCCTATGGAATTCACTGAATCAATCAGTCTTTCTATTGTGCTAGTCACCGTTACAAAATCCGAACGTTTCACAGTACACAAAATATAGGATGGCTTAGAACAGCCAAGATCAACCTGTGGTATTGCATTTGGTCGTTGATTTTCGATGCCGAATACGACCAGTAGCTCTTCTATACGAATATGAGTCGATCCCGATGATGACCGCTTCTCCAACGAAGTGGCCAAACGCAATGAGCTTACAGTGGCGTGTATTATAACACTTTGAATGAGCTTTCTTTATGGAGTTACGTTATGTACACAATCTTGTAGATAGGGGTGTCCATTTAAAATAGACTTTATAGGTATCTTACACTAACACGAATACTACGTCTAGTGTAAAGGGGGACGTCCTCTGTGGCATGTGAGTATGTGTGTGTATAGCATCCACGAGCTTAGGCCTAAACTGGCTTCTGCTGACAACAATTTAATCAAGTATTTTTGAGTGAGCATTAGTTATATAATAATATAATGTACAAATATTACGTTTCTTCAAAAATAGGATAGATAATGATTCATTTAATGATTTGGTGGCCAGTTTTTTCTATTACTGGTCAATTAAAGTAAATATGAAAACCGGCCAAGAAAGCTTTTCACAAGATGCACAAACATACTATGAGCTTCCTATGGAAATAGACGTAGCATAGTAAGTAGGTACCTAAGTTAATATTCATGCCAACGCGCACCTCACTAGAATTCCACCTTCACAAAGTCTGTATTGGTGTTAGCGAAAATAAACCATTTGTATATCACATTGAATTAACTATAACATGATTGAAATGCAGAGGCAATGATTCCTTAGGTTCGCACTCCATTTATAATAATCACTATTTATTACATACTTTGGCCATTTTGACCTATGTCTAACTCTAATCTATTTAAAAGGTCTGTTTGATAAAAACAAAACAGCTTTAGAGTTTAATCTCTATACGGAAGATAAATTACATTTGGATATGTTCAATGGGTTTGTACAAAATGAGGATCACAATTGTATGGCATTTATGTGGAGTTTGTACTATAACTATAACGTAAACGAAGAAAGTAGGTAACTACCGTACGACGTACAAAAGTGGCCCGATGGAGGCTATCCGCCATTTGCTGAAAATACTTGAATCTGGAACAAAAAATATCCGATAATTAAGTTACTTGCACAAACCAAAGCTTTCAATATAAATGCTATATTTAGTAAGAATAATCTGAGATCGTGTTTGTCACTGATCGCTCATACTTTAGTTATCTTTAGGCAAGTACTCATATTGATTGAAAAGGACTAGTAATACGAACTATATCAACTAATGTGAACAAAGCAATGTAAACCTATCCCTGTAGTAGTTTAGATGTTTTCAACGAAATACTGGATTTATTAAATGCTATTTATATAAATGATGAATTGGCAAACAAGCCTTGGACTGGGCTTTTTCCCACAAAAATGTCCGAAAAGCGACTATATCAATCGATATCTCCCAATAATTTCTAGGACAAAAATATGTCCTCCAAGCTTGGTATGTTTTTTGTACAGTCTGGAATTGTAATAGCTTATGCTGTAATTAAAGAAAAATACATAGTTCATTTTTCACTTATCATTTTGTTCTCATTTTCAATTCATTCAACTTGGTAGATAATAGAGACTCGTCTTCAGTTTGCAGTTAGGTCTGTTGCTAACGACCTGCGTTAACTGTTCTTCATAATTATGCATGAAATTAACATTTTTAACCTCCTCGATTTGTCACAGGAACTACGATACTCCTTCCATCTCTTGAATTAATTCTTCTTTTAACTATGATAAATTACTCTTTTAACTATGTTGTCTGTCTGTTGTTTACCTATTAACTGTAGTTAGCTATTCATACTGTTTTTTTTTCCTGTGTTGGCTTATGGTGTTAAATAAAGAGTACCTATTGCGTTGTTGTACCTAGCATCTAGATAAGCTGTAGAGTAAGAACTGGCAGTGACTTGAATCACGCGTAT
Organism: Aethes cnicana; assembly: GCA_963971205.1. NCBI lineage: Eukaryota > Metazoa > Arthropoda > Insecta > Lepidoptera > Tortricidae > Aethes > Aethes cnicana. The sequence continues at coordinate 4,943,248 of OZ020276.1, read as the reverse complement.
ATTTAAGTGTTACTGCGAGACATTTAGTTTATGGCACACATCGTATAAGTTTTATCGACCATACTCGATACAAAGTTGCCGACACAGCGTGATTAAATTTATACATACCTACGGCACTATTTCGGACTCCTAAAACTGACGCAACCTCAGGTTGCTCCATGTCGAAGATGAGTTCCGCGCGCGCTGAGTGCAGGTTGTATATGCTGGCTATGCAGGTGAGCCGCAGGCTGCCGCGCTCGAAGGCCTCGTTCCGTACCACGAAGGCCACCTCCGCCACCGACGGCAGCCGAGTGTCCGGGCCCGTCCTCTCAAAAACCGGCTTCGGGCTCTCCTTCTGAGGCCGTCTTATCTCCTCCTTATGTAAATTTATGTAAGACTCATCCAAATACTGGATATTGCCTTCGTCGTGGAATATGTTGAAGTTCGCCTCTTCGTCCGCCTGCTCCGTCGTCGTCGTCTCGGCCTTCGGCGGCAGGTCCCACTTGAACCACTCCGGCAGCTCGTGCCCGAACGAATCCAACTCAATCTGTAACAATATTACCTGAGTCAGACTGTAAAAGGGCAGAGAGAGACAGACGCGGTCTGCTCTGGATAAAGGGCGGTTCGCTAAAAGCTTATCTAGTTTAGACAGAGCTGCTGTGTGATTAATGAACTCGTCTACAGAGCGGGCAAAAACAACAGCGACGTCAAAGTGAAGTAACTACCGGGCCGTCCCATTGTTCCCCCTCGGACCCATGTTCCCGCCTGTCCACTGCCACTTAAATAAGCATTTTAATGCGAATCACAGCTTCCGAACAAATCCGAAACCGTAATGCTTTAATCCATGAAATAAAACATTCTCTTAAAAGTAATAAAATCAGTAAACACGCTGCCCGACTTTATTTACATAATCCGAGGTATTAGCGTTGTCGAAGACAATAAAGTAAATAAATAGAGTCAATTATTCGACGCAGATGTTCTTCAACCTATGTCCGCCTTCATTACGAAGTCACTTCTTTACTAATAGTTACACATTGCTTGCTTATTCATATTCCATGCACATGCAGGTATTTTTTTTTACGACACTGTAGTTCATTTACGAGAGTTATTGTAATGAGCACTTTCGTGCAAGTAACCACTTCAGACTGATTGGCAACTTGATTAAACTAAGGTTCGATAGAACGTCAGAACGTGGAATCTGTGGGACTTTATTCAATGGGGTCGAACGTCTCATGTACAAATCGAGCGACGAAACTTGTCCATTTCTTCCCACCCATTGCAATGTTTTAAGTAATTAGAATAAATATAATCAATTACATTGCCACAATAAAATAAGGTATAAGATAATGAGCCACAATCTGAATTCACAGAAATTGTAATTGCTCGAATTTGTATATCCTTTGGGTTTTTTCATACTGAGGTAGGTAGATATTTTTTCACTTGAACGTTAATTTTCCAATATAGAATTCTCGTCCGATACGGCAAGCGCTTATACGTAATAATAATTGAATATTTAATAAACGTTTTCTTGTCTTTCATCAAGAAAAAACCCACTTACAGTAGCAATAAATCTGGCAGCAAATCTTGAGCATGACATTCACTCAGTAGACCCAAAGCAGTACAAACAAAGAGGCAGAAAAAAATGTGAACTCGAAGTAGAGATCTTGATCAAGATCATTATTATGCATCAAGACCAAGGGGCACAATTAATTATTTATTTAGGTATCTTGAATATTAGGCTACTCCATCAAAATACTACGTATATTATAATACCTATAATTTAAGTTTGGCCTATACTCTGTGTATAATATGTTAAAGTAAAATTACGATTTTCAACTAAAACGTGAAGCAAGCAGTTTCCATGCAGGAGATGCAAGCTTGTGCAGACTGTAGAGGTCGTTAATGCTGTACCATCTTGCAGAAACTGTACTAAGAGGTTCTCATGCCAATATTCAGGTCAGAGGTGGTACAAGCTATTAGCATAATATTAAAGTCTAGTCAAGCCAAGCTATGGTTACGCAAAGTTTTACTTACAGAGTTTTAGTTTTGCCTATACAAGATTTTGTGTTATGTGCCAAAAAAAATTGCTTAAATGCTTTCTAGAGAGTCAGTAATGGGAAAAAGTTATATTAGTACCTAAAAAAAATCCAGAATTATAGGCTTATATTTAAAAGTGTAAGTAGATACTATTCCTAAGAACAAGTCGAGGAAGGTACTCTCTGGAGGGACCGATTTGTTTAAACCAAATCTTGTGTTTCCAATTTTTCACACCAAAGCAACATTAAAAAGTTACAGGACACACTTTTAACTACTTTAGAAGAGAATAAAAAAAGAATTTATTTAGAAATCTCCATAACATTTGCAAGGACCTATCCAAGGATATCCGGCGCGGCTATAACCTCTAACTTTTACATCCATTACTTGGCGTTCTACGAATCCTTTATCTATTTTTCACATACTTTTATCTACTGCATCATTGTGTAGCGGTTCATAGAAGACACCTACTTGCCGAATTTCAAGTATACATAAGCACCTACCGCTGGTCTTTTGCGTACGGACGGACGGACAGACAGACAGGCATGACGAATTTATGCAAGGGATTCTTTTTTTTCCTACTGGCTTTCTTGTCTTTATATTATTATCATAAAGGGGTCCTTCGAACCTACCAATTAGACGTAGGTCTTGCTGAAAAAGGCGCAATTTTTGGATCATGATTGCGTGATATGACAGGTGCCTTTGGCACTTCTTATCTTATCTTATTTTCAGATTTTGGGGGGATACACTTCGACCCATTGGGATATTTTGTGTGATTACCCCTCTCAGTGGCACGTTTTAAGTTATACTTAGGTCTCGATTTGAAATACAAATGACAGATTTTATCCCAAAATTGAAATGCAAACAAATCTAATCAATGGCATCGTTCATGAAATACAAAAATCCTTCGCCATCAAGTCAGAAATGGATAATGGCTTAAAAATTAGCGACGGAACTCTGATCAGTGATGTACAAAATGGCTTTGCAATAATAATACCGATTACTGGCAAGGAATCGTTTAAAATTGAAAAGGGTTCAAAGTTCTTGGGACTCGGGTTCTTAGATTGGAAATGTCCTTATTCGTCAAATATTGCGACAAAGCTGTATTTACGAAGCGAATGCCAGTTCGTTAATTTTTCTATAATGTGGTTTGCCGAAGAAAACCAATTTATCTGCGGCCAGCTTTATCGGCGCTCTTGAGTGGATGTTTATTCGCGCCTTTCCGAATAAATTTGCCTGAAATCGCCTTTAATTCGTCGAAGCTTTGCTGTTTTAATTACAAAAACGTCAGATTAAAACAAAGTAATCATGTCTGTAAATATTATTCAATCAAATCTGAAGGTTTTGAAATAATGAGTAAGAAAGTTGAAATTAGAAAATGAATAGATTGTTGCAAATAATCATGAATGAAAGTTTGTGATTTTTCTCTCTTGACGATTTTGGTAGAGAGATTTTTCTATACTTATAAATAAAAACACATATCACAGACATTTCTAATATTATCCATCCGTAGGTCGCCAATCGTTCGTTAGACTTCATCCGCAAATTAATAAGAAATAAATCGCCAATCCGGGGGTAATCCGCTTAATAGTACCTACACTGGTTAGATTCCCGACTAACAAGATTAGCTCCGTAACTAAATAACGCAGTTGCTACATCAACTAAAAGAAATTGCTTTTATTTTGTTATTAAGTTGTGTTCGGAACCGAATACCGAGCGCGATTCGGAACGCAGCCCTTGATAGATACTAGCGAAGCTGTGGCTTTTTGAGGTACTATTTTGACAGACGTTATATTGTCTTTGTAAAAACTTGTAAGAATTTTTTTTTGAGACGCTGCGTGGTTTATTGAGATATTTTGAGATATAAATTGTAATCTACAACGCGTACGAGCGTTTTGAGTGTAGAAAGCTTGAATTGTGATTAGTTACTTGACATTTTGTGTAATCCTTTGGGAGCGCGGTTGTTTGCGTGCGAAAACTCTTGGCGGCCCGGCGGAACGAGCAGGCCGGTGAAGGGAATTCAGACCTACACTTTACACACTACAGATACACACCCTTCACGGCCCTTGGGCGCTTGCCAACAGAGGCCTGTATTGCTGTCACGGCTGTAAGTACTGAATTATCATTGTTACCAAATAAATTTTAGACCCCTTCGCAGACACCAATTCTTGTAGGCGTTGCTGTGTGACTGCAGTTTATCGCCACCTATACCCTCGGCTACAGCAGTCTTAGTAAACGGGCCCAGCTATTGAGACGTCTGTTTTGGAAGCCGTAGGTGTAGGCATCATAATTTTGGTAGCACAGCGTGGGTTTTTGAGATCCACACGAGTCGTAGAACAGGGCATTTAATTAGTAATTTTTGGTTTTGCCTGTTACACGACGGTGTCTAGAAGTCTTGTTTAGAGTCAAGTCCACTGTGTTTGATGGGTATAAACCCACACAGTTGGAATCAGTTCATTAAATTTACCTTTTGTTGGATAAATCTATTTTTTGATGTTCGGGTTGCTACGGGCAAAGATAGAAAATTGGTAAATCATTGTTGAAAATTGATTGATATTTCTATGTTAAGTAACTAGTTTGCACTAAAGATTGTTGAGGAGATATAATCTCACCTATTTTTGTGAATTTTAATGTAAATTGATAAAAGTCAAATTTGGTAGGTAGTTGATACATATGAAAAAACAGGGTAGTTTCGTGCATATGGAAGTAGTTGCTCTAGTTGATTGAATTGGTTTGGCCTTTGCTATTAATAGACACCTTTGTATTGTAAATATATTTTAGTTGTTGAATTTGGGGATTCCTAGTTAATTTTATATTAAAATAGGGTTCTGTACTGATTAATATAATTTAAATTATAGTTTAAATCAATTATAGTTTTGAACTAATATTGTTAATTGTTGTAGGTTCTCACTGTAATAGCAATTGATTTAGGGATCTGCAGGCAACTTTGCAGGGTTCCGTTGCTGACAAAATAATTTAAATTTAATTCTTTTTTGTGGTTTAGATTGTTGAACAATAGAATTTAAATTTAATTATATACCTTTTGCTTTGTTTGTTGTTTTGGACAAGTATGTCAAAATTAGTTGCCCGAATCAAAGCGGAGTTGAGATGGGCGGCTTCAGCTGCTGCGTTGATAGATCGACCAGATCGTTTTGATGCTTTGCTCCGAAGATCGGCAGAGTTGACGGAGCGGAGCAAAATTGTACAAAGTTGCTATACGGAGCTTTTGGACACCGAGGATCCAAAGCTGGATGACTGTGTGGAGGCCGACATCACACAGTTTTATGATTTGACGGACAGTATTGCCCAAGCCGCCAGCAGGGTAGAGCGGGGTGCATTGACTGAGGAAACCAGAACACCTCCACCCATGGCTCTTTTAGGGCGTTTACCTACTCTTGACTTGCCACATTTTGATGGGGATTTGAAAGGTTGGACCGCCTACCATGATTTATTCACCAGTCTGGTAGATGCTAGGACGGACTTGGCACCGAGTCAGAAGTTGGCCTACCTGTTCTCCACATTAAAGGGAGAGGCCCTCGGTCTTGTCTCACATTTGGCGGTCACCGACCAAAACTACCCCACTGCCAAGGAACTATTGGTGAAGCGGTATGCCAACATTAGGCGGTTGGCAGATACCCATGTTGCACAGCTGTTGTCGTTGCCCTACGTCCATAGGGTTGCCACTTTGAGAGTGGACTTGGTCAACCCCATGGTGGTGGCATTGAATGCTTTGCGGCGGCTCGGTCTGCCTATCGATGAATGGTCCTTTATGTTGTTGCACATTGTTTTGTCGCGTTTGCCTACGGACTTGAAAGTCCGTTTTGAGCAAAAACATGGTGGTGACAGTGCCACGCAGTTGCCGCCATTTGCAGATTTGTTGGCGTTTTTGGAAGAGGAGTGCCGCTTGTTGGACAACGCTGGCGTTGAAGGCCCGTCCCCGGCCCCAGCGCGGCCTCCTCCAGAACAGCGTCGTGTTGTCGCTCGCCCCCCCCCTCGAGGGGTGGTTGAGCCACGCCGCCCAACCCTCAGATACGCAACGGCCCAGGGCCCTCGTTGCGTATATTGTAATGCTGACGGCCATTTTGTTTCTGCGTGTCCTCAATTCCTCAATAGGAAGGTGAAAGATCGACGAGGCATTGCGAATGATCGCCGGTGGTGCTACTCCTGCTTGGGGCAGCATCTGCAGCGGGACTGTTCACGGCCAGAGCCGTGCCCGAACTGCCAGGGGAAGCACCACCCGGTTTTGTGTGCCAATAGGAATGGTGGTGTTCGCGTTGATGATGCGGGGTGGAATTCCCCCACGGGCGGGGGCCCGCATCCCCACCATCCCCAAAGGGAGTCTCGTCGGGGCTTGCCGCCCACGGGCGGGGGAACCCCTCCCCCCTCTCCTCAACAGCAGGAGAGGTTTGCAGCGGTTCAGCGCCGCACCACGCCTCCGCGGTTCTCCCCACCGCTGTGCGAGAGACCGCGTTTGGAACGCCGCCCGCCCCAGTTCGGTCGCAGTAGCGCCTACTACGCGCCGAGCCGAGGATTGCCGAGCAGACGCCATGAGGTACCAGTGGAGCACTACCTCCACTCGTATCGGACATCGCCATCACGCGATGCCCCCCAATAGGTAGTTGCCGCCCTCTCTCCCACCACCGCCGCCCAACCTGAGACAGTTCTTCTGCCGACTGTTTGTGTCAGGGTCTGGGGCCCGAAGGGCGACTCCCTGTTTGTACGTGCCCTTTTGGATTCGGGTGCCCAGGGTTGTCTTGCGTCCTCTTATTTGGTGGAGAGATTGGGCCTCCCATGTAGACCTCACCCTGTAGTGATCCACGGCATTGGTGGCCTTCAGGTGGAAGGACCAAAGGGTGAAGTCAAGGTTTGTTTTTCGCCTGTAAATTGTGGGCCGTCCATTGTGGCCAAGGCGGTCATTCTGAATGATATTTTGGGCAGAAACCCGCAGGTGACTATCTCCCCTGCTGTGGTAAATTTGACGTCGGATTTGACTCCCGCTGACCCTCAGTGGTTTGTACCTGGACCCGTAGACCTACTCCTGGGAGTAGACGTGTTGGGTTTGATTCTGTCCGGGGAAAAGCGGGTTTTGCAACCGTACGGGTTAATTGCGTTACGCACTATTTTTGGATATAGTTTTTGTGGTCCCGTGTTGAGGGGTACTGTCCCACGGGTTGAAGACCAAACTGTTGCAATAGGGCTCTCACTCTCTGACGCAGTCCAGCGTTTCTGGGAGGTTGAAGAGCCCCCCAAGGCTCCCAGAGTCGACCCGGCGGAAGAAGAGTGTGAATTGTCGTACCAGAATAATACTGGTCGCCGCGCTGATGGTCGTTTTGTCACTCGGTTGCCTTTCAGGGCTGCACGCCCCCCTCTCGGTCAGTCTCATGCCTTGGCAGAAAAAAGGTTGTTGTCCATGGAACGCCGAATGAAGAGGGATCCGGACTTTCGTACTAAGTACATTGACTTTATGCGCGAGTATGAGGATTTGGGACATATGTCCCCTTCCGACATTGATTGGCGCTCGCTCGAGCACTACTTCTTGCCTCACCACGCGGTTTTGAAGACTCCCGGTGGGAAGATAAGAGTAGTTTTTGACGGCTCGGCCCCTACTTCGAATGGGGTTTCTTTGAACCAGTGTTTGCATTCCGGTCCCAAACTGCATAGGGACATCTCGGATATACTCACCAACTTCCGCCGTCATCAAATTGTCTTTGTGGCTGACATCCGAATGATGTTCAGACAATCGGTGGTGCACCGAGATGACCGGCGGTACCAATTGATCTTGTGGCGTGAGCGATCTTGTGATCCGATGCAAGTGTACGAGTTGAACACTACCACGTACGGACTTAAGTCTAGTCCCTACATTGCTATTCGAACGTTGTTGGAATTGGCTCATCGTGAGCGATTGAACTATCCCCGGGCGGCGGCCATCTTGGGAGATTCGGTGTACGTCGATGACGTCTGCACTGGGGCCTCTACCGTCGCGGAGGCTTTGATTTTGCGGGACGAGTTGATTGCAATCCTAAAGTCGGGAGGTTACGAATTGCGTAAGTGGTTGTCAAATTGCCCCGACTTATTGTGTGATCTTCCAGTGGAACATCAACAGGACCCTCTCCTGTTTGAAGATGCTGACAACCCTAACTTGATTGCGGTCCTTGGTATACAGTACCAGCCCGTCCAGGATGTCTTCACTTATCAGGTGGAGTTGGACTTCCCGAAGAACTGGACGAAACGCTCGGTCTTGTCGACTACTGCTCGGACCTTCGATCCCAATGGATGGATCACACCAGTCATTTTTCTGGCAAAGTGCTTTTTGCAGAAGCTTTGGATTGCGGAAGTGCCTTGGGACGAACCTCTCCAGGGAGAGTTGTTGAGAGAATGGTGTTCGTTTGTGTCCTCACTTCCGGACGTGAACCGGATTCTCTTGCCTAGATTATTTTTGCCGGCTGGCAAGTGTCGAGTCAGTCTCCACGGTTTCTGTGACGCATCCGAACGAGGATATGCGGCCGTGGTATTTTTGCGGACTGTTAGTTCATCCGGTCACGTGGGAGTTCATTTGGTGATGGCCAAAAGTAAGGTGGCCCCTATTCGGACTAGGTTGACGATTCCTAAGTTGGAACTGTCGGGAGCAGCCCTCCTTACTAGGCTTCTCAATCATGTTTGTGGTACCTTGGGTTGTACCGTTGAGATCTCGGAAGTATTTGCGTGGACTGATAGTGAGATCGTTCTTTGTTGGCTTCGCACCTCGCTACATAACTTGGAGGTCTTTGTTGCGAATCGAGTCTCACAGATCCAGAGCTCTGAGACCCCGCTGATCTGGAGACATGTGCCAGGAGAATTGAATCCCGCGGACTGCGCTTCGCGAGGCTGCGAGGCTCCTGCGCTTGTGAACCATTCTCTTTGGTGGGGACCAGATTGGTTGACGCACCCTGAGGCGTCCTGGCCCCAGAATCGGTTCTCCTCTCCAGAGGAATTACCAGGCTTGCGTGTTGGCGTTGTGGAGACGCAACCTGCGTACAATTTGAATCTGTTGTTGGACAGATATAGCTCTCTGTCAAAATTGATTGGGGTTACCGGTTGGATCCGGCGTTTCATACGCAACGGACGGAACCCACTGAATAAGGACTTGACGTCAGTTTTGTCGCCCTTGGACCGCCAAGAGGCCTTGATGTTTTGGGTTCGTGTAGTGCAAACAGAGCACTTTGAACCGACTATTGAATCTCTGAAAAGAGGAACGCCTGTGAAGGGTCCCCTTGCTCGTTTGAATCCATTCCTGGACGAGTCGGGTCTGCTTCGAGTCGGTGGACGACTTCGAAACTCGAATTTGCCGTATGGGGCTCGCCACCCCTTGTTGCTCCCTAAAGGAGGAGCCTTTGTGAATTTGTTGGTGTCAGATCGACACATTGCTAACGCTCACGCAGGCTGCCATACCCTTCTAGCCATTTTGCAGCGTGAATTTTGGATCTTGTCGGCCAGACGCACTATTCGTGGCGTCATTTTTAAGTGCATGCCGTGCTATCGGTTGAAGGCCGCACCCACACAGCCGATGATGGGTGATTTGCCGTCCGACAGAGTCTCGGAGAGTCGGCCATTTGCGTGCGTGGGTACCGATTTTGCTGGCCCCTTTTTGGTGAAGACCTCTCAGCTTCGCAACGCTCGGTCTGTCAAGGCATATTTGTGTGTGTTTGTCTGCCTGGCCACCAAAGCAGTTCACTTGGAACTGGTAAGTGCCCTCAGCACGGAAGCATTTCTTGCGACGCTAGGTAGATTTGTATCTCGCCGGGGACTACCGTCCTTGATCCGCTCTGATAACGGCACTAATTATAAGGGCACTGATCGTTATTTGAACGAAGTTTGTAACTATTTGAATAGTCATAAGGATATTTTGAGGATTGCAATGTCCCGAATGGGCATTAGGTGGCAATTTGACCCCCCAGTTTGCCCCCATTGGGGTGGAATTTTTGAGGCCGTTGTAAAGGTTACAAAGACGCATCTCCGACGAGTTATTGGCGAAACGATATTAACGTTCGAGGAACTTGCAACGGTATTTTGCAAAATTGAGGCCGTCCTCAACTCGCGACCTCTCTGCCCAATCTCGTCAGACCCAAATGACCTGGAAGCATTGACTCCTGGTCACTTTTTGATTGGTCGGCCCCTTAACGCCCTGCCTGAGTATCCCATCAGGGAAGTAAAATCATCACGTTTGAGCCGTTTTGAATTGCTCCAGCAGATGACTCAGAGTTTCTGGCATCGTTGGTCGCTGGAATATTTGCATATTCTGCAGCAGCGCGTTAAGTGGACCGACAAAACTGATCCTCCCAAAGTTGGAGATCTTGTTCTGGTTAAGGAATCAAATTTGTTGCCCTTGTATTGGCGTCGTGGACGCATTGTAGAGTTGTTCTATGGGCCTGACGGGATTCCCAGAGTTGCTGAGGTCATGGTCGGAGATTCGGTTTTGAAACGAGCGGTGGCGAGCCTAGCCCGCCTCCCCATTTATTAGCAGTCAGAATGGATCTGACTGGAGCGGGGGATTGTTCGGAACCGAATACCGAGCGCGATTCGGAACGCAGCCCTTGATAGATACTAGCGAAGCTGTGGCTTTTTGAGGTACTATTTTGACAGACGTTATATTGTCTTTGTAAAAACTTGTAAGAATTTTTTTTTGAGACGCTGCGTGGTTTATTGAGATATTTTGAGATATAAATTGTAATCTACAACGCGTACGAGCGTTTTGAGTGTAGAAAGCTTGAATTGTGATTAGTTACTTGACATTTTGTGTAATCCTTTGGGAGCGCGGTTGTTTGCGTGCGAAAACTCTTGGCGGCCCGGCGGAACGAGCAGGCCGGTGAAGGGAATTCAGACCTACACTTTACACACTACAGATACACACCCTTCACGGCCCTTGGGCGCTTGCCAACAGAGGCCTGTATTGCTGTCACGGCTGTAAGTACTGAATTATCATTGTTACCAAATAAATTTTAGACCCCTTCGCAGACACCAATTCTTGTAGGCGTTGCTGTGTGACTGCAGTTTATCGCCACCTATACCCTCGGCTACAGCAGTCTTAGTAAACGGGCCCAGCTATTGAGACGTCTGTTTTGGAAGCCGTAGGTGTAGGCATCAAGTTGTTAAGAACATTGTAACACGAAACTTAAAAATAAAATAAACATAACTTCATGTCAAACCTAAATATTTTCAGTCGTGACAATTTAGGCCCGGTTCCTATATAAGCTTATCGATGGTCGCCATTCGAGAACTTTCCGCCACCGGCTTTCAGCTCGTAATTAACATTCATTATCAGTATGAAATTGATACAGTTCCCAAGTCATCAGTCCATTGTTCTCTGTCACACTGAGTGGGATTTCAAAGAAGTGTCATATTCAAGCTATTAACGTTTCATCCTATTCGTCGATAGCAGTTGCCGTGAGAGCGTAAACAAAGAGTCTGATGAGCTTTCGAGTTTGTAATTTTATTAAAGAAGCTATGAGATTCGTAATAAGATCTGTTTAAACTTTACGTTTTCGTGACTGAAAAGTACCTAATTTTAATTACAAAGTTAGTTTCGTACATTGTAAAACCAAATTGTAACTTGGTTCGCTTTAACTCAATACAACATGTTTCTGAATATTTTTTTAAACATTTGTTTGTCCAGTCGCCCCATAAGATAGGATGTGAACAAACAAAGTGATCATAAATATCACACGATCTTATTGTCAAGCGCGGTCCCAGACAAAGATTTGGGGGGGGGGGGGGGGATGTTAAGATTTTCATTTCATTTCCCCATTTTCATGACCCCCCTAGAACCGCAACTACTTATTGTCCAGATTTAGGGTGCATGTTCAGATATTTACGATCGCCTTCGTGTGTTCAGATATATCTGATGGCGACTATCCATACCATGAAATGATCCGCATTGGGGCTAACGGTTTAGAAATAAAACGATTTAAATAGATACCTACTTATAACTAGCGTATTACCTATATGTTAATAAATATGGTGTATGACTTTCAGTCGGAACGACTGGGCCCAACAACGTACCACGGCCGATCGACTCCAGCTTCAGCAGCCACCAGGAGGCTATACATTGTACACAGTACGTTCGTACCTCTCTCCCGTTGAGCGCGAACGTGAGGTTGGCGGGCGGGTGCGCGGGCGGCGAGGCGCAGGTCGCGCGGAGGCTGGACCCGACGCCGTACCACGACCGATCTGACACCAGCTTCGGCCGCCACTCGGGAGGCTCTGAAACAACAGTTACTATGTTAATCTTCTAGGGTATGCGGTTACACACACACATACAATTCTACCTTATCCTGTTCATAGTGTAGGTTTGTCTGTGCGTAGACAGGTGCATGGATGGATGTTACAAGCAATAGTCTCTGAGAAACTGTCAAATTTTAAACATTTGTAGCCAAAACGTTTTCGTTTCGTTTAGGTGTTTTTATTTTTATTTTTGTTTGTTTGCTTTTGTCATGGTCGAATAAAAGTTTTTCTTTTCTCTTCTTTTGTGGAAATAGGATTTGTGGAATTAGGTAATCAACACGTTGTTAACAGCCAAGTGATTAATCTAGATACTTGTGTTGATTTAAATAAACCGCAACTTCTCGGAGTAAATGATTATTTATTTAATTATGTCGATATAAGTAGGTAATATTTTAATGTATCGTTTTGTCCACCTGAATGCCTTCATTGATTATATTGAGCTAGCTGTTGCCCGTCTGACTTGGTCTGCCGTGATCTACTAGGTATATACTAAACATCTGCCCCATTGTTAACCCTCTTGAGGGATGCTTTACCGGATAAAAACTATCCTATGTCTTTTTCCGGGACTCCAGCTATCTCCATAGCTATACATACAGATATGGGTAACAGGCAGAGTTAATTTCACATTTATAATATTACTAGTATGGACGTTCAACGAGCATACATTCCGTGTTCGGTAAAATCAAAGTATTATTTCACTCAACATCAACAAAGATCGAGATGTAGTGAATAAAACAAAAATATCTATAGATCCAAGATATTTCAAGAGGGAATTTCTTCATTATCCTTCTTTGTAAAAATAATAATAGGCGTACCTTTATCTCAGGCTCTGAAATCCAACGCCAAGGCTTTAGGTATACTTATAAATGCGCGAACTATTTCGGGGCAGATTAGTATGTAAGCCACGCGGCTAATGCCCAGCAAAATGATGGCCCAAACCTCTTCTCCTGTTCCCGTTTTAACGAATTAATTATCCAGTACTATATCGATCGTTATATGTACAATTATGGCGGGGCACGGTCAGGTAGTGGGCCGAGCAAAAATAACAGAGCCCAGCTAACTCGGTTTTAATATTACGAATAATGCTGCGAGCTTTATTTCAAGCACGTCTGTTGACACTGGCGAACCCGTCCAACGATACCTTCAATAACAAACATACTCGAACATACAGAATCGTTTTACTTTTTGTCAATAGTAATACCGAAATATCCATCAATTCTTTTGTTTCGTCGGCACAAAAACTTTTGATGGAATTTCGTATTGACAAATGATAACTGTATTGACATTTCACCCACAGACGGGCGAGTAACAAGCGGAAGGGACGGCGAAGTAACAATTCGTTATCCTAGTGGGCTTTTTGTAGGTAACTCAAAGCGCAAATGCCTTTGTGTTCTTTGATTCTTGGAATATAGCCAAAGCGTCCAAACACGGTAGACTGGGGAATGGCCTACGTTCAGAGCTCTTGCGCTTTCGTTAAAATGTTAGTCTAACGTGTTCTTTTGTGAAAATCTTGTTCTTCAAATTTTAACGCCTGTAAAGAACATGATACGAGGGTGATTTTTAGGGGCAATAATCTCGAACCTGTTCGAATAAATCCTCATACGTAAACGTTTCATAAAGTACTTGTGAAAAAGGTAAAGAATAGCTACAAGTAGGCATGTAATCCAAATATTTATCTATATAAGAGTAAAATACATATTGTACGTACCCAGCTCTCACCTATGAAAGCGCCTTTAATCTAATAATCTACTTACCTACTCTACGAGCAAAAGCGATTAATGGACTTCCTAAGTTGAAATAAAATAATTATTATACGCAGAACGAAATAAATTTTAATTCGCCTTGAGCGAATTAAAATTATATCAGTTAATTTTCAAATAGAGTGCTCAAAGGCATTATGTTGGCTGCGGAACAGGCAACTGTCGGGGTCCTTATTTATTTAGAAACCAAATAAAACAAAAGCTGGAAGCTGGAGAGGAAGGATTAATATTGAACGAAGGTGCCTGGAATATTAAAGAACTATTATATTGAAGGATTGGGTGCTATTGTTAGGTGCAAAGATTTTAGCCGAACCACAAATTAGCTGAGCCGCCCTAAGACCGCAACCACAGGCTCGGCGAACCGGGATTGCGCCTCCAGAACAATACCAACCGGCCTCATTCCCACACCGAGAAGCCACTAACGTCTACACAAGCGCTATTTACAACCGAATAACCTTAACTCAACCGAAAAAGAAACATGAAAATGAGTCGTGCCAAGACATTATTTTAACGACAAACCACACCGTATTTCAGCAAAATGCGAAATAATGTTTATCTCCGTTGTTACTTTAATAAGTTCCTTTCGTCTCCTTTAACATTCTTTATTAAGTTTTCTTAAGTTTCCCTCCGACATTTATCCTTATTACGTGCCTGGTAAACAATTTCCCCTTGATAATTGGATATTAAAAATTTACAGTTTTCAACCGCTGTTAAGTTGGAGCTACTTAAATGTTTCTAAAGGGCTTTCCCGTAATGCAAGTTCGTAAAGGGCGAGATTAGTAAATTTTAAACAGAACACTGTGTAGTGAGCGCTCGATGTTTGCAATATAGATTCCGAACTACCTAAATAGGTACTCTATTTTCTAACAAGCTACTACGAGTGCCTTCACAAATCGAGCTTAGTTTCCGTTTTGAATATCTTTAAGACCATTCCTCAAAGACTATTATTTCTGTAAGGAAAATTAATCATTCGTGTCTTGAATGAAAACACTAGATCAATCCAAAGTTAGACACAACGGGCTTCGAATTAATAATCCATTAACAAAGCCGGCAAAGTAACTAAACTACGCCAGTCGGTTAGTAGAGGGACCTCGTAGAAGTCGTAGACCCTCTACGAGTTGTTCGGCGTAGACATTTCATCGATGACTTCGAACGGCGGCGCAATATAGAATCTCGATTTGTACGGCAATCATAGCCTACACAGTACTAAGTCAACATACCATCAAGAAACTTTGCCGCAAGTGGCCGCTTTAACAAGTTATGAAATATTCATACATAAAGGTCACGCCTCTTTACCAAAGGGGTAGCCGGAACTATGCGTTTTTCCGGGGCCTGTGACCTTTACCGGGACTCCAACTATCTCCATACCAAATTTCATCCAAATCGGTCCAGACCACTACCCTAATACCATTTTTTCGGCGTGACCAATATGTACATACATATTCATGCCAAATTACAGATTTCTAGAGCTAAGCACCTCCGAGGTGCTATGCTGGGAAGACAGACGTACAAACTTGGAGAAACTATTAGGATCTAGAAACTACGGCACCCTAAAAATGGGTTCGGGTTTTCCGCAGATAACACCGCGGTGCGCTTCTAATCTCTTTCTTTAAGCGTAAGTCCCTATTAATTAATTTTAACTTCTATTTCCGAAATGATACGTAATAATAACTAGAGCCGCTCTAATGTCTCGCGAGAAACCGCGACTTATAAATGTGAAAGTGTGTCGGTTTGTTCGTTTATCTATCCTTCCTTCACGTCACAACGACTGGATCGATATGGATGAAATTTGGTATGGAGATAAGTCTGAGACCCTGGGATTAACATACTTTTTATCCCGATATGTCCACGGGAACGGGTTTTCCACGGGAGTAGTAGGTATTCGCCGATTCTGGAACACGGGGTGGGCGGGTCCGTGGGGTGAAATTGGGCGGTAGGCGGACCACCATCCCCTAAAAAAAAAAAAAAAAAAAAAAAAAAAAAAAAAAAAAAAAGGCCCCCACTTGGAACGTTTGGGATAGGTCTCAGGACTCTCAGATAGCTCGGTTACGACTTACACGATGTGCTATATCTTCACAAAAAAATCCAAACCCCTTATCTAGACCACCGACCCTTTTCTATTGTCTATCCATGCTCGGTTGCTATTGTTTACCATTTCAATCCTTACCTGATCCGCGGACCCTTTTCTATTGTGTGTTCGTGCTCTCGGTTGCTATTGTTTGCCATTTCAAAGCGTACCTGACCCACCGATCCTTTTCTATTGTCTACTCGAGCTCACTTTTAATTGTCCTCTCAACAATTTGATGAATACCTAAACTATTTCTATACTACTGCCACTTTGGTTTTAATTGATCATAGTTCTAACCTAACCTAACCTATGCTACAGAAGTCTCTACAATTCTGAGGAGATTCCGTGTTTGGAACGTTGTCCTAATATCATGTAATTTAATAAATGCGCCAGTTTGGTTTTAATTGATCACAGTTCTAACCTAACCTAACCTATGCTACAGAACTCACTACAAATCTGAGGAGATTCCGTGTTTGGAACGTTGTTCTAATTATCATGTAATTTAATAAATATCCAAGTAGTTATTGCCTAAATATATTTTATAACTTGTGTTAGCGTATGTGTTTATAGAACTATTCAGTTCTTTGTATAATTGGGTGGTCGTTTAACTTGTAACAACACGAATAACACGATCCATTGGACTCTATCTATTGTTAAATAATAAAAAGGTTTAATGTTTTTATGATGGGCGTCTATTAACAAAGGGCCGAATGACTATTGTAATTTTATTATTTCGGTGTCGGTGAATGCAGCAAACGCGTTCCAACTAGTTAAGACGAGATTTTAACGGTAAACTATTGTTGCATCCTTATAAAAACCGAAGGATGGAAACGTTTTATATGTATTTCGACTCCAGTTGTGCTTGCTATCAGAGCTCTGTTAGTATACAGTAGTACAGTGTTGAATCGTGCTAAAGTGTTTTTGGTGTAGTGTTTATCGACTCCACATTATGGATGTAAGTATTTAAATTAACTGCTTTTTAATTTATGTGACCTAACCTAGCCTAACCCATGCTACATGACTCTTTTGATGATAGAACTCACTACAATTCTGAGGAGATTCCGTGTTTGGAACGTTGTCCTAATATCATGTAATTTAATAAATGTCCAAGTTTAACTTGTAACAACACGATCCATTGGACTCTATCTATTTTTCACTCGTGTTCATAGTTTTTGATAGTGCTTTAAATAGTTGTGTAATTGGTTTCAGTTTACCGACAATACTTTCAAGAATTATTACTACCTTGAGACTAATGGAGAAGCTAGCGATGAAGAAGGAACGGTTGGACACCAAGTAAAACAAGCTATCGCGAGAAAGCGTGCTGGAAACAGCATAGATGGATTTTTTGAAAGACCAAAAAAGAAACCTAAATCGGCGAAAAAGTCTTCAAGTGTTTCACAAAGCACTAATGACGGTGTGGCATACATATCATCGGGACAAGATGACGGCGTTTACTCATCCCATTTGATAAAAATAGAAATTTTTGATATTCAAAAAATCAAGAACATTGCACCAGGGGAGCAGTGGAAACACGCTGACGTCAGGTTGAAGTTTTATACGTCTTCAGAGGAAGACAAACAACTTGAAAGCACTCGTGATGTTATTTTTAACATCACAAAACAATTGGCGGAAAAGGACACCTGTGTTAAATATTTTATAGACAATAAGAAATTGTGAATTGTGCTTGTGTTATCTTAAGACTAGGTTAAATTTTTATTACATAAAAAACCCATAAACTTAAAAACAACCTTCATTTGTATAACAAAAATATTTTAGTATCGTATTGCTTTTTCTTAAAACTCATAAACTTTAGTGTAATGTTTTATTGCACACCTAAGTTCTAGTGAAGGGTCGGTACCTCTTAATGTACCTCATTGTTCTTATCTAAGTTTTAACTCTAAATGTTTATGATCGTTGTAAACAATGTTCTTTTTTCCTTTTAAACCGAAATCTATTGTTAAGTGTGGCATTTTTGTACCTTATCTAAAAGCGGTAATAGGAAATGTGTTACATATTTATTTTCGTTAGGTTAGATCCCCACCATAGTTTAAAGATTCCATACCTGATGTACACTATTTAAGGACCGAAGAGTACAATATAATACTTTATTTCTTGTTTTCTTCTCACCATGGACAGTTTGAATTGTGATATCTACGATGTACAACTTATCCGCCTTTGTGAAGAACTGGAAGAAGATCAGAAATTATTTGAGATTGGTGAACTAATGAGTCAGCTACATCGTAACGCGTAAGTAATGCTTTTTTTTATATTGAATATTCCTCTTCCAACACGTTTATAACACCTATATTTTAACTTGATATTGTATTCTTGTTTCGATGTGTTCAAATACTGTTGTTAACTTGTTATGACAGGTTTTCATTGTTTGTTTATTGTTAGGTGGGGAACCTCTATAAAAGAGAGAACCTTCGAGTTGATCTCATTCATTCATTCTTTTACCGTGGTCAAGTTACTGAGTGTATTGTGTGTGTGTGTGTGCGTATATACTAATTCCAACATGGTGCTCGGATATTTTCATACGGGGCCCAGTTTAACTTATGATACAATAGCAGTTTTAAGCAAAGAATTCGTTTTACAGTGTTTTCATAGAAATATAAGATTGTGGTTTATAGACAATCGATTGCCCCAAAAGTTTCTTGAAGATCCGGATATCATACCTTACTATACACCATGTCACGGTCATATCGATGAATCGAAACGAAATACTATTACATTGTCATCGGATGCAATTGATGGGGTCTTAAAAATGCAAGCATACTGTCAACAATGTAGAGAAGATTTAAGTTAGTATAATTAACATGATAACCATGTTGAATGTGTTATTAAGTTTTTGAATCGCAACTTTAATTATTTTTTATATTTTACAGATCTATGCAAATAGGAAGAGGAGCTAAGAGATCAGCTACAGATTTCGAAACAGAAGTCCCTGTGAAGAGAAACCGTCCGTCAACCAGTCGGGATCATGTCTCAACCAGTCGTGATGTAGCTGCAGCTGCATCATCAACAGAACCATCCAGGAGAGGATCTAACAATGTAAGCGCAAAAAATAATAATGAAATTGAATGTTCTGTATGTAATATAACCATATCAAAAAGATTTCTTGCTAGTCACCTGAATAGTAACATACATAAGGGTAATGTTACTAAATCTGATAGCGAATTCGTTAATGTGCAACTAATTGAAAATGCATTTAGGAATAGGGTTGCAACCTATAGAATACTTTTTAATGAAAAAGAAAACCAATCACTTGTTCCCGAAATAATATTGCAAAATAATAAAGATAAAATTTTTACATTGCTAGATCGTTCACTATCTATTCATTGTGCTTTAAAAGTAAATTTTATTTTGAATGCTGATTTTACTCAGGAAACTAAACAACTAAATAATACATTTGATTTTCAACTTAGTAATAATATTATAGATGTCAGTAGCGATAAAAATGACTTATTCACATCTTTAATTAATGAAGTGACAACTAGATTATCGAACTTCGAGAGAAAAGACAGTGGGTGGAGCGTTACCAAGTTCAATCATCTAGATGTTAACATAAACAAGTATAACCCGCTTCGTGGATCTTCTTATGTTGATCTACCATCTGACATAAAAAACAAAAAAGCTATAATAAATGTCAAAAATAATGATCATGAATGTTTCCGGTGGGCTATCTTATCAGGACTTTATCCTGTTACAAAGCATTCTAACCTTGTTAGTTCGTATGTGCAACACAGAGAGGCGTTACATTTCGGAAACTTAGCTTTCCCATTTAAATTGAGTGATGCACAAAAATTTGAAAATATGAATAATATGAGTATAAACGTTTTTGGTCTGGAGTATGATTCTAAAAACAAAAAACATGATGTTGTAGGTCCATTACACCTAACAAAAAACAGAAAACCAACCCATTTTAATTTGTTATATTTGACAAATGGTAGTCAAGGACATTATTGTTTAATCAATAATTTATCTCGATTAGTATCAAAACAATTTTCAAACACACAGCACGCCATTTACATTTGTGATGGTTGTCTAACCCACTTTACATCACAAGACAACTTAAACAATCACCAACAAAATGATTGTTTTCACGTTTGCACAAAACTACCTTCTGAACAAGATCAAAAGAAAAATTGGTTTAATGAAAACACACCTTGTAATGAAGTTACTTTCGATAATTATGATCGAAAATTACGCGTACCTTTTGTCATTTATGCAGATTTTGAAGCATTTTTAAATCCAATTCAGTCCTGTTCTAATAACCCAATAACATCTTCGACTACTAATGTGCAAAAACATGAAGTGTATAGTTTTGGTTATTATATCAAATGTTCGTATGATGATACACTATCCGTTTATAGAACATACAAAGGCAAAAATTGTGCAGAAACATTTATGAAATCAGTTAAAAAAGATTTAGAAGCTATTTGTAGAAGCAACACCTTTGTGAAAACTCCCCTACCACTGTCATCCAAAAATAATGCAGACATTGCACAAGCTAGTACTTGTTATATTTGTGATAAAAATTTAAACGGGGATATCAATATTTCTTATAACCACCATACTGGTGTTTATGAAGGAATTGCACATAAGTTCTGTTCCGAAAAATACAGATCTCCTAATTTTGTACCAGTATTTTTCCATAATTTAAGCAACTATGATAGTCATTTCATAGTGCATGGTCTTGGACTTGAAGATGGTGACATAGAATTGATCCCAGAGAATAAAGAAAAGTACATTTCGTTTTCTAAATGTTTAGAAGTAAATAACCGTGTTGTAAAACTGAGATTCGTTGATTCTCTAAAATTTATGTCGAGTAGCTTAGACAAATTAGCTAAAAACTTAACAAACGATCAATTTAATGAAATGAAATTGAATTTCCCGAATGAAGAAGACTTTAAACGTCTAATACGAAAAGGTGTCTATCCTTATGAATACATGAAATCATATGATTCCTTGAAATTAACTTCTCTACCTGCTCGGGATCAATTCTATAGCACTCTTACTGACAATCACATTTCAGAAAACGATTTTTTACATGCTCAAGATGTTTGGTCTCATTTTCAATGTCAAAATATGGGGGATTATTCCGATCTTTATCTAAAAACAGATGTTTTATTACTAACCGATGTATTTGAAAATTTTAGAAATGTGTGTCTTAAGACATATGGTTTAGATCCTGCCCATTATTACACGGCCCCAGGACTTTCGTGGGACGCCATGTTAAGGACTACCAGAATTAATTTAGAACTTTTGACGGATATCAATAAAATAGCTTTTATAGCAAATAATGTTCGAGGAGGTATTTCCCAATGTAGCAACAGACACGCAAAAGCAAATAATGAATTTATGGATGACTATGACCCCAATATTCCGACATCCTATCTCATGTATTTAGACGCAAATAATCTATATGGGTGGGCGATGTCTCAATGTCTTCCCACCGGTAATTTTGAATGGGTAAATAACGAAACTGATTTTCATGTTCCGGATGATGCCGAATTCGGGTTTATTTTAGAAGTCGATCTAGAGTACCCTAAGGAATTACATGATTCTCATTCAGACTTGCCGTTCTGTCCAGAAAATGTATGTTTAGGAGAAACCAAGAATAAAAAATTGATTCCCAATTTAAATAGTAAATGCAAATACGTAATACATTACAGAAATCTAAAACAATGTTTAAAAAATGGTTTGCGTTTAACAAAAGTTCATCGAATCTTAAAGTTTAAACAATCTCCTTGGTTAAAAAGTTATATAGATTTAAATACCCACATGCGTTCGCTGGCATCAACTGATTTTGAAAAAGATTTCTTCAAACTCATGAATAATTCTGTTTTTGGAAAAACCATGGAAAATGTTGCAAAACGTGTAAATGTTAAATTATTAAACCACTGGGAAAATCATGGTAAATCTCAAGGAGTTCAATCTTTAATAGCTAAACCTGAATTTCATAGTTTATCAATATTTTCTGAAAACTTAGTAGCTGTGCAACTAAAAAAAACAAAAATATATTATAATAAACCAATCTATCTTGGATTCTGCATTTTAGACCTATCAAAAACCTTAATGTATCAATTCCACTACGATTATATGAAAACCAAATATCAAGACAATCTCAAGCTTCTTTATACAGATACCGATAGTTTAATATATCAAATATTCACCTCTAACTTTTATGAGGACATGAAACCGGACCTAAATTTACATTACGACACATCGGATTACAAACCCAACAACGAATATGGGTTGCCGTTAGTAAACAAAAAAAAGCTAGGTTTTTTCAAAGATGAAAATAATGGTAAAATTCTAAAGGAATTTGTAGGTCTCAGATCAAAAATGTATGCCTTGGATATTCAGAACAATGGTGTTATATCTAAAGCTAAAGGAATTAATAAGTGCGTTACTAAAAAATTAACTCTTAGTGACTATAAGACTTGTTTGTTTGAAAAAACAATACAGTATGCTCAAATGTTGCGTTTTAAATCAATAAAACATAGTATATTTACTCAAAATATCAATAAAATATCGTTATCTTACAATGATACTAAACGATACTTATTAAAAAATTCAACAGACACACTAGCGTGGGGTCATTACAGGATACCAAATCAAACATTTTAGTTTAAACCTTATATCTGTTGTCGATGTAAATAAATACTTACGTAAACTATAGTACATTCTTTTCTTTTTTTTTTCCATCATTATTTTGTACATTGTATATTTTAGAAATCAAATCTAAATTGTAGAATACTGTATTAAGAATATGTAACCTCAATTGTGGGATTGGTATCCATTGTAAATATTTAAAATTTATTTTAAGTTTTGTAAATACAAATTAGTGTACATGAAACTTTTGTATATAAGTTTATGGGTTTAAAATGATTGTCTTGAGAAGTTAATGTTTAGTAAAAGAATGTTTACTTTTATAAGTTATGTAATAAAATCTATACGTAAGAATTGTATTTTTTCTTGTTTCTTCTCAACAACCTCCTTTTTGTAGCACTAGTAGACATAATAAAAAAGCAAAAGTATTAAAAACATTTTTTTTTATTTATTTCCTATTCCATGTTACTATAAATGTTTGTAATTCTTTGATTCCTTTCATTTGAAGTCCATACGTTTTCATATCAACACACAGTAAGAGAATTTATAATGATACATTTTCTTCACCCTTTCACCACTATTGTGGCAGGACCTAGTGGTTGTGGTAAAACTCAGTTTGTTACAAACTTTTTGAACAATGCAAAAGAAGTATGTAATGTTGAATTTGATGAAATTATTTGGTGTTATGATGAAATGCAACCTTTATACGATCTGAAAAATGTAAATTATAACCAAGGAATACCAGATTTTTCTATATTTGATGGGAAAAGACCCAAACTTCTCATAATTGATGATTTGATGAGAGAATCAGATGGACGAATCGTTGATATTTTTACAAAAGGTAGTCATCATAGAAACCTAAGTGTTTTCTATATAACTCAAAACATATTTCATCAAGGTAGGGGACAACGTGATATTTCATTGAATACTAGCTATATTGTATATTTCAAGAATCCGAGGGATAAAACACAAATCCGCTACTTGTCACGACAAGTCTATCCAGACAACCCAAAATTTGTAGATGAAGCTTACAAAGATGCCACTAAAGATGCTCATGGTTACCTTATGATTGATCTGAAACAAAATACAGATGACATATGTCGTTTTAAAACTAAAATATTTCCTTTTGATGGACATTGTACTGTATACGTTCCTAAAAAAGGGTTTAAATACGATAAGAATCAACATGTTTTAATCAGTTCCAAATAATGTCTGCAAGAGTAAACACATATAAACATTTACTTGAAGCGCTGCAGTTACTTAAACCAAAGTATCGCACGGCGTTGTTAAAATCTTGTGATGATGAAGAGATTAATATTATTTGCGAGTGTATTTACAACGTTTTAAAGGGGAAAATACCACTGGAAAAAAAAGATAAATCAAAGCTAAAAAAATATAAAGACACATTACGAAACTTAGTTTCGAAGGGGAAACATAAATTTAGAAAAACTGTTATTATTCAAAAAGGAGGTGCATTTCTACCTATAATATTAGGTGCGGTTTTAAGTGCTTTATTAAGCTCTGTAGCATAAATAAAATGGAAAACACAAAAAAAATGTTGTTAGTTGAACCAGATTTTATTGAGAGATTGAAACGAAATGATAGTGTATCCGAAAATGTATCATCTCGTCTAGATGGAGAGATGCAAAAAATACTTAAGAGTAAAATGAACGATCGTGAAAAGTGGGCATTATATTCTCAAGCACTACAACGATTTTTACACTTTATTGATTCAGATCGAAAACCATTTAAAATACCAATTATGATGGAGGGGGTTGATCAACACAACAATGAAAGTAAGGAAGTAATTAAAAATGAGGAACATGAAAATTATGAATCAGTATCAAATAAAACGTTACCAGAAGGTGATGTTTCTACAAATACTGTAACAACACCGTCTGGAACAAATCCAGAACTTGTACAATTTAGTCCATCTCGTATCATAGAAAATTTACCAAAATCATATGAGAAAAAAACTAGAACTTTATTGGAATATATTGTTTTGAGTAACCCAAAAATTTGGTGGAAAACTAATGGAGAAGTTGTAATATACAATCGAACTATTCCAAATAGCAATATTCTAGATTTGGTAAGCGATACGGTTAGATCTCTTAAACGTCCAAAACCAACAGGATGGGAAGAGTTTGCTTCAGTATTAAGGGATATAAAAGTGCCTACGTATTGTATAGGTAATCCTACTAATCTAGAATTTATAAATAAACCTCGCACATCATCTGTTCCATCAAGTGCGCGATCGTCATCATCTTTTAAAGCCACAAGCACCAGTACACCTCTTTCAAGTGGACTCCTCAGGGCAAAAAAGAAATTAGAGTGGAAAAAATGGAACCCTTAGTAGACATTCATGAAATTTACTATGATGTCTCCAATCCAGCTGGCTATAGTAGTTTAAATAAATTAAGTCAACAAATGAAAGGTCGAATGAACAAAGATGAAGTAAAAAAATGGTTACAATCTCAAGAGACGTACACGTTACATAAACCTATTCACAGACGATTCGCCAGAAATAGATACATTTTATCTAACTTTAATGAACTCTGGCAAGCTGATCTTAGTGATATGAGTACTTACAGTGAATATAATGATGGATACAAATATATTCTGTGTGTTATTGATGTGTTCAGTAAATATGCTTTCGCAAGAGCTATGAAGAAGAAAGATTGCACAACTGTTATTAAATGTTTTGAAAGCATATTTACCGAAGCTAATTCTACTCCTCGTCACATCCAGTCTGATAAAGGTACCGAATTTGTTTCAAAGGTAGCTAGAGATTACTTTAAGAGCAAAAACATTAATTATTATACTACTAATAATCCCGATATTAAAGCAAGTATAGTAGAAAGATTTCAAAGAACTCTTAAAATGAAAATGTGGCGGTACTTTACTCATAAAAATACTTACAATTATGTAGATATTTTGCAAGATCTCCTTTATTCTTATAACCATAGCTATCATTCTAGTATTAAAATGCGACCTATTGATGTAAATTCTGATAACATCATGACTGTTTGGTGTAATTTGTATGATAGAAAGAAGGATAGACAAATTTCATTGGAAACTACAAAACTGAATGTTGGTGATCACGTTAGAATTACAAAATATAAACATATTTTTCAAAAGGGTTATGAAACTAATTGGAGTGATGAAATATTTACAATTGAATCAATAATAAACCGATTTCCGCGAGTTGTCTATACGTTAAGGGATTTAGATGGTGAACCCATCGTTGGTACATTTTATTCTAAAGAATTACAAAAAGTAACTTACCTCCCCACCATTGAATATAAAATAGATAAAATAGTACGCTCGCGTGGTGTTGGTGCCAGAAAAGAAGTACTAGTGAAGTGGCGAGGTTATCCTAACAAATTTAATTCTTGGATACTCGCTTCAAGCTTGAAAAAAATATGATGGATAACAGTTTTTATATTACACTGTTAAGTAACAGTTCCGCAGACTACTATACGGACAATACAACTGCACACTTCTTAACCAAATTACCCAAGAGTATAAAACTGGAAGGAGAATGGGTAGTTGGATTAGTAGAATTTCAATACCCCTGTTCAATGTATAATGTTCAAGATCATGAAAATATGATTTATTTAAAAAAGAAAGTAGTGTCATCCTCTGATAAAACAACCAAAATTGTGGATATAAAAAGTCATATACCAGCGACTACATATGATAGCGTTGAACATTTTATTAATGCTTTCAATGAAAACCCACAATTAAAAAATAACATTAAATTTAGATATGATAATTTGACCAAAATGGTTGGGGTATCAACAATCAATAATGACTTAACCTCTTTTATAACAACACCAATACTAAGTCTGCAGTTAGGTTTTAAACCAAGAACTAATTTAAGAGAAGTTACATTTGGGAAAAACCCCGTTAATTTATATTTAGGATTACCATCACAATTATTCATTTATACCGATATCATACAACCACAGATAGTTGGTGATGTTATAACAACATTGCTTAGAATAATACCATTAGACCCTACAAAATTTATTTATGGTGCATATAAAACACACATTTTCTCACCCGCTCATTATGTATCTGTTTTGCGTAGAGAATTTGACACCGTGGAAATAGATATAAGAACAACTACCGGTGCAAGAGTGCCATTTCAATTCGGAAATTCTTGTGTGAAACTACACTTTCAACGAATAAAATGAATCATAAAAAATCATATCACTCTTGTCCCTACGATCATTATTATTCACATCAAGCTGGATCTGGTGTAGGAATTGTCTATAAAGGTGTTCCATTTCAACGGGGTCATGGTATAGGAAGTTTTTTGGGAGGACTATTTAGATCAGTAATTCCATTATTATCCAGTGGTTTTAAAACCGTGGGGAAAGAAGCGTTAGATGCTGGTGTTGGTTTGTTATCTGATATGATAAACTCACGTCCTATGGATAGTTCAGTTAGGACTCGATTTAAAGAAGCTAGTGCTAAATTAAAAAGAAAAGCTGATGAAAAGATTGATTCTCTCATGTCGGGATCTGGGTATAAAATGTCAACCAAAAGACGGGAACCTCTCATTACCTCGAAAGCATCACGCCGAAGAGGAACTAAAAGAAATAAATATAGTGACGATATATTTTCAAAGTAAATCATGTCATTCCTACATAGTCATTCGTGTGAATGTGCAAAATCTGAATTAGATATATTTGCCCTTCCTTCGACTCAGACGAGTATTGAGAGTGGACAGTGGGTTCATTACAATCCAATTTCATCTTTAAGTGATGATGGCCCTATTGAGTTTCAAATCCCTGGATCAGGTGATGACTACATTGACCTATCACATACATTATTACACATAAAAGCTAAAATATTAAACCAAGATGGTACAAAGTTAAAATCTGATACTCAAGTTGCCCCCGTTAATAATTGGTTACACTCCCTTTTTAACCAGCTCGATGTGTATTTAAATCAAAAACTCATCTCACCACCAAACAATACATATGCTTACCGTGCTTATATGGAAAATCTACTTAACTATGGACCAGCCGCTAAAGAAACTCACCTCACATGTGGATTATGGTATGAAGATACAGCACATTATGTGGATGCCGTTGATGCAAATAACAAAGGGTTTCAAAAAAGAATGGAATTTGTTAAAAATAGTAATCAAGTTGAAATGATTGGACACTTACATGGCGATATGTTTAATCAAGAGAAGTTTCTAATCAATGGTGTAGAAATGCGTGTTAAGTTAGTGCGATCAAAAGAATCATTTAATCTTATTTGTCACCAAGATAAGAAATTTAAGGTACAAATAACGGATGCTAGCCTTATCATAAGAAGAGCTAGAATCAGTCCTAGTGTTTTGTTAGCCCACCAAAAAGTGTTAGCATCAACAACAGCAAAATATCCTATCACAAGAGCTGAAGTGAAGGTTCTGACAATACCATCGGGAATACAGGGTAAAACTTTGGATAACATATTTCTTGGACAAGTACCTAAGAGATGTATTATTGGTTTTGTATTAAATTCTGCGTTTAATGGTAATCTTGCATTGAACCCTTTCAATTTTCAACATTATAACATGAATTCTTTCAGTTTATTTGTAGATGGTCATGAAGTTCCTTCTAAAACTTTACAACCATCATTTAGCACTGGTTTAATAGCATCATCATATCACACTCTTTTTTCTGGGACTGGCATTCACTTTCACAATGAAGGTAATGCAATAAGCAGAACCGATTATAGCGGCGGTAACTGTTTGTTATGTTTTGATCTAACTCCTGATCTATCAGCAAGTTCAACCTCACACTGGAACCTTGTACGACACGGAAGTGTTCGAATAGAAGTTCGTTTTGATTCAGCTCTGAGTACTACTGTTAACTGTATTGTGTACGCTGAATTTGATAATGTTATTGAAATAAACAAAAATCGCGAAGTATCTGTAGATTATAACAGTTAAGATAAATATAAATACAATGACATTAGTAAAGAATTTCATTTCTTCTTAATCATTGATCCAAACATCATCGATGAATGTATTATATTTTAATCTACTATGGATACTAATGAAATTAAATATTGTATGGAAAAACTAGACTCTAGATTGAAATCAAACGTATTTGCTGCTAACCAAATCCCTATTCGGTTTGATCTTCCAGTTTTTATTATAAGCAATTTGGATCCTGATTCGAAACCAGGTTCCCACTGGGTTGCTATGCATATTGATACTGATGGTGTAGGGGAATACTTTGATTCGTTTGGACGGAAACCTACTGGGTATCATAAGTTATTTTTAAATAGAAATGCGAAACGATGGTTTTATAACCAAAAACCACTTCAACATTATTTTACTTCAGTTTGCGGTGAATATTGTTTAGTTTACTTATATTTTAAGTATCAAGGGAATAATATGAGTGATTTGCTGAGTTTGTTTTCTGAGAATTTTTTATGTAACGATTTAATTTTAAGAAATATGTTTAAATTCATTTATTTCAGTTTGTGATGAATATTGTTTACTTTACTTATATTTTAAGAATCGAGGGTAACGAAGGGTATAACGATTTAATTTTAAGAAATATGTTTGTCATTTTTGTAAAATAAAACAATGTGTTCACTAAAAACTGGCTTTTATTTCTATATGAATACCATAAAAGATAAAAAAACACATTATTACCACTTCTACACGAGAAACAAAAATACTACACTTAAGAATAGATTTCGGTTTAAAAGGAAAAAAGAACATTTTTTACAACAACTTCAAACAATAAGAGTTAAAATTTAGATAAGAACAATGACGACAGGTTTGGTTCAGTTGGTAATGATCATACCCACTGTTCCAACGGTTGCGGGTTCGAATCCTGCTAGGGACAAACATTGTGTGATGAGCATGAATGTTTGTACCCGAGTCATGGATGTTTAGTATATAAGAACAATGAGGTACATTAAGAGGTACCGACCCTTCACTAGAACTTAGGTGTGCAATAAAACATTACACTAAAGTTTATGAGTTTTAAGAAAAAGCAATACGATACTAAAATATTTTTGTTATACAAATGAAGGTTGTTTTTAAGTTTATGGGTTTTTTATGTAATAAAAATTTAACCTAGTCTTAAGATAACACAAGCACAATTCACAATTTCTTATTGTCTATAAAATATTTAACACAGGTGTCCTTTTCCGCCAATTGTTTTGTGATGTTAAAAATAACATCACGAGTGCTTTCAAGTTGTTTGTCTTCCTCTGAAGACGTATAAAACTTCAACCTGACGTCAGCGTGTTTCCACTGCTCCCCTGGTGCAATGTTCTTGATTTTTTGAATATCAAAAATTTCTATTTTTATCAAATGGGATGAGTAAACGCCGTCATCTTGTCCCGATGATATGTATGCCACACCGTCATTAGTGCTTTGTGAAACACTTGAAGACTTTTTCGCCGATTTAGGTTTCTTTTTTGGTCTTTCAAAAAATCCATCTATGCTGTTTCCAGCACGCTTTCTCGCGATAGCTTGTTTTACTTGGTGTCCAACCGTTCCTTCTTCATCGCTAGCTTCTCCATTAGTCTCAAGGTAGTAATAATTCTTGAAAGTATTGTCGGTAAACTGAAACCAATTACACAACTATTTAAAGCACTATCAAAAACTATGAACACGAGTGAAAAATAGATAGAGTCCAATGGATCGTGTTGTTACAAGTTAAACTTGGACATTTATTAAATTACATGATATTAGGACAACGTTCCAAACACGGAATCTCCTCAGAATTGTAGTGAGTTCTATCATCAAAAGAGTCATGTAGCATGGGTTAGGCTAGGTTAGGTCACATAAATTAAAAAGCAGTTAATTTAAATACTTACATCCATAATGTGGAGTCGATAAACACTACACCAAAAACACTTTAGCACGATTCAACACTGTACTACTGTATACTAACAGAGCTCTGATAGCAAGCACAACTGGAGTCGAAATACATATAAAACGTTTCCATCCTTCGGTTTTTATAAGGATGCAACAATAGTTTACCGTTAAAATCTCGTCTTAACTAGTTGGAACGCGTTTGCTGCATTCACCGACACCGAAATAATAAAATTACAATAGTCATTCGGCCCTTTGTTAATAGACGCCCATCATAAAAACATTAAACCTTTTTATTATTTAACAATAGATAGAGTCCAATGGATCGTGTTATTCGTGTTGTTACAAGTTAAACGACCACCCAATTATACAAAGAACTGAATAGTTCTATAAACACATACGCTAACACAAGTTATAAAATATATTTAGGCAATAACTACTTGGATATTTATTAAATTACATGATAATTAGAACAACGTTCCAAACACGGAATCTCCTCAGATTTGTAGTGAGTTCTGTAGCATAGGTTAGGTTAGGTTAGAACTGTGATCAATTAAAACCAAACTGGCGCATTTATTAAATTACATGATATTAGGACAACGTTCCAAACACGGAATCTCCTCAGAATTGTAGAGACTTCTGTAGCATAGGTTAGGTTAGGTTAGAACTATGATCAATTAAAACCAAAGTGGCAGTAGTATAGAAATAGTTTAGGTATTCATCAAATTGTTGAGAGGACAATTAAAAGTGAGCTCGAGTAGACAATAGAAAAGGATCGGTGGGTCAGGTACGCTTTGAAATGGCAAACAATAGCAACCGAGAGCACGAACACACAATAGAAAAGGGTCCGCGGATCAGGTAAGGATTGAAATGGTAAACAATAGCAACCGAGCATGGATAGACAATAGAAAAGGGTCGGTGGTCTAGATAAGGGGTTTGGATTTTTTTGTGAAGATATAGCACATCGTGTAAGTCGTAACCGAGCTATCTGAGAGTCCTGAGACCTATCCCAAACGTTCCAAGTGGGGGCCTTTTTTTTTTTTTTTTTTTTTTTTTTTTTTTTTTTTTTTTTTTTTTTTTTTTTTTTTTTTTTTTTTTTTTTAGGGGATGGTGGTCCGCCTACCGCCCAATTTCACCCCACGGACCCGCCCACCCCGTGTTCCAGAATCGGCGAATACCTACTACTCACGGGTCAAACCAGTTTTTTCAATACTCCTATAACTATAACCATCTATATGTATAGTATCAATGGGTACCTACGCAAATTCTTAGTCCACGCGGGACGAAGTCGCGGGCATCGGCTAGTATGTAATATAGAGACATAAGCAAAGTTCTCGCTAGATTCTCTCGTGAATGTGGAGCGGCCATATACTCACCGACGACCTCGAGCGGCGCGGAGCGGATCTCGGTGTGGAAGGTGGGTGCGTCGGCGGATACCTCGCAGCGGAACCGGCCCGCCATGGCCGGCGTCGCCTGCTGCAGCACCACCCGCCGGGCCCCCGACCGGGAGATCTGCGGCGATGCCACACGAGGCTCAATGACGGCTACATTACCGAGTATCTCATTGTTATTCGCTCTACTACTACTACAGCCTGTTTGCGCCCCACAGCTGGGCACACTCTCATCACGAGAGGGTTCGGGCAATCAAAATATTCCCCACTCGGGCCCAGAGCGGATTGGGGACTTCACACATCTTTGAATTACTTCGCAGATGCGTGCAGGTTTCCTCACGATGTTTTCCTTCACCGAAAATCTCAGTGGTAAATTCAAATTGAAATTAAATTTCGCATATAAGTACTTAAACTTAGAGGTGCGAGCCGGAATCGAACCCCGACCCTCTGCATGAGAGCCAGTAGGTCGAACCACTCTAGGGTCGCTCTAATCAAATTAAATCAAATTATTTATTCAGCAAATAGGCCACATCTGGACACTTTTACATGTCATTTATACAATTTTACACAAGAATCCAGTGTATTGTAAAAAATATTAAATACACATAAATTAATAAGAATATTAATTAATCACAGTACTTATCTAAATATACCTACGTAGATAAATTAATGTACTTATAGGTAGCGTTTTTTTAAGACAAGCATAAGAATGAAAAATCAATAAACAAAACAAATTTGAACATAGGTACCTAAACTGATATTGGGAATCGGTATATTTTTGTACTAAAATACATGTTTTCTTTGGCATCTGTTCATAATATAAAGGTATCCAAACGGCAAACTCTGTGTTATTGTTTGTCGATGGAACAAAAACATTTCCTCCCAAAAGGGTTCTAAAAATGGAAAAAGCCTAATTCATGAAGTAAGCCCGTTTCGCGCTTTAATTAATGGGTCTCTGTTCGCCGGGGTTTTTGATTAATCGCCTCTGCTCTAACTTTTTTCCACTAACCTGAGACAAAAAACCCAAGGCTGGAGACACCGATTTGTTGGAAAACTTACCTTAGTCGCAAGTTTTCTCGCTTCAAGAAAACATATTATAAACTAGCCTCTGCCCGCGTCTTCGTCCGCGTGGAGTTCGTCAATAGCTGGGACATTGCATTTTTCCGAGATAAAACCGGCCAAGTGCGTGTCGGGCCACGCGCAAAGTATAGGGTTCCGAAGTTGACGATGCCCACAGTACCTTTCTAAGACTTATTTAGCATCTTAGCTAGCCTGGTATGACGTGCCCGCCCAACGCCCCTGCCGCTCGAGAAAAATCATTGGTTTTTTAATCATTTCATAAGTCGACTAATGACTCGTAAATTTGTACAGCCTACTTAGCTGCGATAGTTTTCCTTTCAACTACGTTATATATGCCACAACCGTGATTTTTTTCAGCCATCCAAATACCACCATTTAGCTGGCAGGGGGCGGTGGGGACACGTGACTCTAACAAAAAATAGCACTTTTAAGCTTAATATTTCACAAACGCATCACTTGATCGAAAAATGGTTTTAACAAACCTACAATATTTTTCAAGACCTAATCAACGATATACCACACCAAGGGATGCGCAAGAAAAAAAAATTACATCCCCACTTTACCAGTAGGGTACCTACCTACCTAGGTACCCTATAAAAAATTATTGTACCACTTTGTCAGCGTAACTAATATGTATATTCATGCCAAATTGCAGCTTTCTAGAACTAAGCATCTCCGAGCAATAGTGCGGACAGACGGACGGACGGACGGACGGACGGACGGACATGGCGAAACTATAAGGGTTCCTTGTGGACTTCGGAACCCTAAAAAGTAGCCTATATGTTGACCCGTGTTATAAACTACCCCCATACCAAATTTTGTAGCAATCCATCCAGTAAGTATTTTTCGAGTTAAATCCGGCCATTCATACATACATAGGTACAGACAATTTTTCTAAAAATCGTTATTTTGTGTTCAGTATCGTTTATATCCCCTCTATTTGATAGTTTCTTTTAATTTTCAAGTTTCAGACGCGACTTCTTCTACAGACTAATTATTAGTATATTTATTTATTTATTTATTGAATTCATTTGCAATTTAACAGATCATTCCATTATATTACAAACTTAATTAAATTACAATTATTAAACCATAAAATTCAAATTAAATGACTTTAAGTGACTTATATGTAGATAATAATAGATATAGATGTATCAAATGCGTAATATTATCAGACGTTACCAATGACATATGAAGGCACGAAAGAGCACTACATTATGACTTATTGCCGGTTACACATCATGAATTCTAAAAACAATGTGCCTTGCGTTTATCGAAGCCATTGTAAAAATCGTAACCCGTACGTGCTTCGAATAACCTCGTATGTCTCGCATGCCGTTATGTTATGGCGTTACTGCGGGGAACCCGGCCCAACGATCTGTTGACTTACGATATTTTTTGCTGAAGACATATTTACCGAGGAAAAAACACTCTAGGATTCAATAGCAAGATCCCTAGAGCTCACTAATGCGTATAAAAACACTTTGCGGCAGACGCTACATGATATACTGCTGCTGTGTTTTGTTTAGCCACAACTGACTACGTGTCTCGACCAAAACATAATCTACCGTCGTATTAATCACTCTACAATAACATGAAGTGACAACGAGGAATCCATGTTGCAGAGGCACAAATTGGACATAAAACAGAATGGACGACCGTCTTCATTTGTTATTAGTTATCCATGTTGCTTTAGTAAATTATAAGTACATGAAGGATCACTCGGAAGGACAAAGTTATCATGAAAATAGGAAATGGTTAAGGCGTTATTAATAAAGCCTCAATTTTTTTTATGATTTACTAACGATATAGCTGAACAGAATTACTATATATTGAAATTGAATATTCCTATTTAGTTTAATTATTGAACTTTTATATTTACGACAAGATTGCAAACATTTATAACAATAGTGATTTAAATATTTTACTAATTACAAAACTATATATTTCCCATTTTCTAAAACTTTGATTTTAAAAATATAAATGTCAATATCGTACGTCACTTGATAATATTTTTTAAAGGAATGTAAGTATGTTACAACTATCTTGATACGAGCACGCGAAGCAATAATACGGGCCCATTAGAACGTAATAACAAGGTCCTTTCCACTTCGGCTCTATAATTAGAGGCTTGAGAAATTGTTTTACCACTAGTCTAATAAAACGTGCAACCTTTTGACGATCACTATCTAATTAGACGCTTTATTCCTCCTTATCGAACAACAGAATCATTAATGCATAAAATACCAAACAAAAAATTTAGTAAGCACCCGTGGCTGCCTCAGCTGTACCGTAATACAATTTTGTAGAAAACATTTCTCAAATGACACCGCTTTTTACATTCTGGCCTAACGCAGATACTCCCAATAATACCTTGGATTAAAGCGATCCAAAATTGGATATTACGACCGTTTGTTGCCACGTCACTTAAACGGAACATTTTTCGCATTTACCGGTTATGTTTTAAATTTTGTTTTTCCAAAGGTGAGCTAGGTTCAAAATGGACAGGACAGGAAAGTGTCTAGCAGAGAGACATAATTGTGGGCTATGAAAAATATCACTAAACTTGCTTTGATGCGCGAATTTAAGGTTTTATTTTTATGTAATTGGTAGACAAACGAACACAGAGGCCACTGACGGTAAGCAGTAACTGCGACCTAAGATGAAATGCCTGTATCGGTAATTTTAGCAGCTGCCTTAGCCCCCTACCGGCACAAAATAGCGCGAGCAGAGCACTGCTATATTTGTCGGCAAGTTAGCGGGTAAGGTGGTGTTACCAACCCATGTAGAAATCCATACTTATAATTTAAAAGAGAAAGTAACTCGTCTGTCTGTTACCTCTTCACGCTTCAACCGCTGGACCGATTGAGATGAAAATTGGCATGCAGATAGTTGGGGTCCCGGGAAAGGACATAGGCTATTTTTCATCCCGGAAAAACGCATAGTACCCGCGGGAACGCGATAACCGAATTCCACGCGGGCGAGGTCGCGGGCAGAAGCTAGTAATAAATAATCGAATTAAGCCATTACTCTCACTAACAAGGTAACACATCATATAGTTATTCATACCATGTGAACCTCGCTTGCAATATTAACGAGGTAATAATGCCTAAAGTGCAGGTATTAGGACTACGTTACGAGCGCTAATTTCAGGCATCACGTACCACTAATTACTAAAATCAGCTAGGTAACGACTTTACACAAAACTACGTAATGGGCGAAGTTTCAATTTATGTATGTCTCCGTTTAAATGTTTGCTCGTGGTTTGGCAAGATCAACATGTTTCATGTCTATAACTGCCTTCTTACATCACGGGGATGAATTGAAGATCTATTCGGTTATGACTGCAATGGATGAAAATGAGTCGGGAATCCACTATGACTTGTCGCTTTGCTTTGTTGTAAAATCCCTGTAAACCTAGAATGATTTGTGTACCTATACTTGACAAATGAAATGCAAAATAAAATAACAAATATTAAATCTTAACACGTAGTGTAGCACGACACAACTTAGAAGGCGCGTGGCGAAGCACTTAAGCCGTTGATGCAAACACTGTTATCGCTTAATCCACGCGCCTTCTAAGTTGTGTAAACCTGTAGGTTGTTGTCATACTGCCCCGCACATCGCAGCGGCGTCCGGTGCTGCGGTATTTAACTTTGTACTGTAGATACTTGATTTGTACATAAAAACCGCATGGTATAAAGTATACGGCTCTGGCTTTCGGCGCGTTGTCGACGCACGCGAATTCGTCGCTCAGCATGCCGCAGCGCGCTACAGCGGGATACGGTTGCAATGTGACAACCGTCTAAGAGCAAAGGCGGTGAATGGTCTATATATATATATATCATCATCATCATCATCATCATTTCAGCCAAAAGACGTCCACTGCTGGACATAGGCCTCCCCCAAGGCTCGCCACTCAGACCGGTCCTGTGCTACTATTGCGAGCCTTAAGTGGCAGTGGGCGGGGCACATTTCTCGCAGGACTGATGGCCGATGGGGCCGGAAAGTTCTCGAGTGGCGCCCGCGAACCGGGAGACGAGCTGTCGGTAGGCCTCCAACAAGATGGAGCGACGAACTCGTGAAGGTCGCGGGAAACCGGTGGAAGCAAGTATATATATATATATATATATATCTAATCTCAACATTAACAAACGCGACAAAAACAGAATTACTCAAAATAATAAATACCTAGGTATAGCAGATCTGAAATAAAGAGCGTACAAATTCAACGTTAACTCAAAAGTGCGTGCCAGGGCTTTGATTCCCATCCAACCCTCTGCGCTAGGCTGCCACGGCTATTCAAGTTTTATCTCTTCATCTGGAATTACCCTGCATGTCCTATTTGCATATAGAATGGGGAATAACCAGATAACTAGGTTCGATCCATGCCAAAGCGATTACATTATAGTAAGGAGACAGAGCCATGCCAGAGAGAGCTATATACTCTGTCGCATTAGTTACTCAATCCAAATGAATCTGTATCGTCTTTTACGTAAGTACCTACGAAGGAATGAAAATGTAAATTTAATGAACATTATCTTGAAAAAGTACTAATCGCTCAATTTAGTGACTAAAGTTCAGTTTCTTTTCGCTTTGAGGCTACAGTGAAACATAAAAGATTGCTTTATGGTAGGTACTTTTCTTTCGAGCAGCAATCGAGGACTCGATCTTTGTTTCAAAATATAGACTAAGCACTGAGAAT
The DNA here is from genome assembly GCA_963971205.1 of Aethes cnicana. NCBI lineage: Eukaryota > Metazoa > Arthropoda > Insecta > Lepidoptera > Tortricidae > Aethes > Aethes cnicana. Next base: position 4,905,516 of record OZ020276.1, on the reverse strand, counting down.
TCAAATCTACTTATTCCTTAAAGGACGTAGACTAAAACTATTAGTCTACCTTCTAGTTAACTACCAAACTTCATCAAATATCAAATTCGATTCAATAAACTCAAATCCGAATGAAACTGTCGAGATAAAAAGTACGTTAGTTTCGCACTCGCTTCAAGTGTTCAAGAAAGCAGAGCTGTGTTCATAATAGATGGTAATAGCCCCTCTAAACCCTAGGGGTGCCGTTAACCGGTACCTAATCGATTTTATCTGATTCAGATGTAGATTCGACATACCGTAAATCGAATAATAGAGGTATTTGGACTGTTTAATGAGTAAATTACAACTTAAAATACCTACAGAAAGTGCAAGTTTTTACGAAAATCAATAATTACTTTCATAAGGTATTTCTGTGGAATCTTAATTTCTATGAACTTATTCTTATTAATAATTCATGAACTCAAAATCTTTAAGCTATGAACTTTGTGAAGACGATGGCTAACTACAAGTAGATGACTGTCGGGTCATAGCCATAATAATAGAATGAATGTAATATACCTAATTACTCGTACGTCAAACATTGTCGCATACCTACTAAGTATATATTTATTTAGCTGCAACAACACTGACGAGCAGGAATTTCATTTCATTTCGTGCTCTGTGCAGTACGTGACAAAAAACGCATTTTCTTATTTTCTCAGAACTGCTTGCTAAAAAGCGAAATGGGAAAAAAACCACATAAGAAATCTAATCCTAAATATTGTTCGGGGGTTTTGGTAAAAGGAAAGTTATATCTCGGCGTAGGGTACTATTTAGGTAGGTACTATTTTTTAGCTATAAATCATTAATGAGAACCATGCCGTTCTAGAGATCCACGCGGTGTACGTAAACTTGACGCTCGATAGCGTACACAATGAACAGGCCTTAATATTTAGGGATGTTTAAGGATACTATTTTTTGAAGTGAAAACTTCTTTAGCGGCGCTGTGCATCTTTTGTGATGGGGAAAAATGTTAAACTCGCGACAGATCACGTGACCGTAAGACTGACACGTGACCGTAAGAAGGACACGTGACCTGATCGAAAAACTGTTACAATGTCATTGAAGCCAGTAGACCGCCGGCGCGGCGTAGGAGAGGAAGTATGACACTCCCGGAGTGCAACCCGTTGTTTTTTAACCTAGATATGCCGTAGGTACTATTGCAGTACTATTTATTTGCATAATCAGATCCTGGATAACATTACGGTGTACGCTGTCTTGACGGTCACGACAGATATAGGCTGTAGTGTTCAGTTAGATGAACTTACGTCAACTTCGATGCCAGGTAGTGGGAACACCCTGGTGTGGGGTAGCTCCTTGGGGATGTACCGGTAGAACTCCTCCCGGCCGCGGTACCACTTGACGCTGTACAACGCCTCCTCGTCTTCGAGCTGCCAGCTGCACTCCAAAGTGACTGTCTCTCCCACCAGCACTGCGCTGGGGACGTTAATTTCCAGGTTATGCAGGCCGCGGACACCTGTAGACAAGAGTTCGGAAAATTAGAGTCAGTCTTGTGAATCGATTTTTTAAATATCATTATTGGTAAAGGCAAACGAGCGCATAGCCCACCTGATGGTAAGTAATGACTGCGGTCCATGGACACCGAAATCCTATCTATGATCCCCATTAAGAAACCATAAGATCTCGAATGCGTTGCCTACCCTGAGGCTGAGGCCCAAGATGGAACGCCTCTGTGCCAGAAATATCACCGGCTGGCTGTATAAATTATACAACCTAATTTTATAAATGCGAAAGAAACTCTGTTTGTCTGTTAATCTTTGTGATTAAACCTTTGTACCGAGTAAGATGAGAATATCGTATGGAGATAGGGTACTTTTTATTCCGGAAAAACGCATTGTTCCCACTGGAACGCTATTGCCGAATTCCACCCACGCGGGCAGAAGCTATTATTATAAATGCGAAAGATTCACTGTCTGACTGTTAAGTACTCTTCACGTTCAAACCGCTGGACCAATAATGATGAAATATGGTAATTATGGAGAAAGGTATGGAGAAACGTATACCTAGATCTCGTGGAAAAGCTATATCGAATTTCACGAAATCGCTAGTACCAAAACTATTTTTTTATTGCTGATGAAGTGATGACCGACATTCTGTTGAATAATGTCTCTTCTTTTCATTTTTATGACAGATAAAACCTTCCTCCTTTGCCTGGGAATTACTAAGCATACCCTGTGCTCGTAGAACAGACGGCCGACGGAGTCAGAAAGTTCTCGAATGGCCTCCGCGTACCGGAAGACGAGCTGCTATCGGCAGGCCTCCAACAAGATGGAGCAATGACCTGGTTAAGGCCGCGGGAAGTCAGTGGATGCGAGCGGCACAGGACCGGTCGGAGTGGCGAGCCTTGAGGGAGGCCTATATCCAGCAGTGGGCGTCTATCGGCTGATATGATGATAACCTATACCTACTAACGTTTATTAAAATAGATCAATACGCAAGGGACAAACATATGAAATCGAAAAAAGTGTCCCAACAGCTCAAAACAACATAAAACAATATTGTTTTGGGCGCTCTCAACTCAATCAGGTACGTGTTTTCGGTCCGGTAGTCACATAACGTAAGCTCTTTTAGAATAAGCAACTTTTTTAATGGGTTTGTTCGACCTAGATTGCATGAGAATTGTCGAGTATTTAGTAGCTACTACAACAGCAGCAGCAGCGATATAATAGTTAAGTTAGATAAAGCATTTTTTTCTCTTAATCCTAAATTACTTTCTCGTTGTTATTATATCAATGAACATTAGCTTGATCGTGTTGAAAAATATGAACACAAATCTTCATTACACCGCATATCTTCTACTACTACTACTACTACAGCCTATTTGCGTCCCACTGCTGGGCAAAGGCCTCCTCTCATCACGAGAGGGTTTGGGCTATAGTCCCCACGCGGGCCCAGTGCGGATTGGGGACTCACACATCTTTGAATTACTTCGCAGATGCGTGCAGGTTTCCTCACGATGTTTTCCTTCACCGAAAAGCTCAGTGGTAAATTCAAATTGAATTTCGCATATAAGTAAACTTAGAGGTGCGAGCCGGAATCGAACCCCCGACCCTCGGCATGAGAGGCGGTAGGTCGAACCACTAGGCCACCACGGCTTCGGCATATCTTCACTTGAGTTCAATTTGAATCAATAACTCTAGTTTTTTTAAAACCTTCACTCAATATGAAGTTTATTTTGACCAATGAAACAAAAGAAGGATTCGACGCCAGTATCAAATAACGAAGAAAATGATATCGAAAGGGACGTTTAAATTATAGGCGTTTATCTTGTTCAGCCATAATGAATTCGTTCATATTTACACTTGGATGCCTCGAGAGATCGACCCAGCTGTTTGAATTTGGCATATGCAGATAAGAGTCTGAGTAAGCACAGTTTTTGTGCCAGAAAATAAACCGTTCCCGCGGGAAAACCGAGGTGTTGCGGCGGGCGAGGTGGAGCGGAAAGGCCAAGTTGAAGTAAATGTGCAAAAACACTGCTCTAACTTGTTTCTCGTGCCTGCATAATGTGATGTGCATATGATACATTTTGCTTGAGTTGTAATAGTGGTCTCGAATATATACGAGTAAGCGTTTTTTGGTATGTCTATTTAAAAAAAAAATAAGACAATGCATAAAATTGTTTCTTTTCTTCTTATTTTAGAAAGGATAAATACCTACTAAACAAAACGCAAAGAGAAAACTCAAAAACGCCTGAAGGGTGGAATTGTGGGTGTAAACCATGTAAAAGATCTCGAACAATGTCCTCTGCGCATCATCATTTTCCTTGACTCGCTTAATCCATATCAAAATAAGGCTTATAACGTTCCCTTATACTGTAAATGACTCGCGTGATTTCCGCGTGGTTAAAGATTTCTGGTGAAGTAAGTTTTTTTTGCTACCGCGGGATAATGGCGTAAATATATCCGTTCTTTGCAGGAATTACTTGGATGCTTTCGAATTTATCGCAAAAGCAAGTTTCCTGTACACTTTAGTTCTTTGTTGGTTTGTTGCCTCCCCTTTGTACGACATTATTAAATGTGCAGTTTGCTTTGGCTGCACCAACAATTTATATCCAGAAGTTTTCAGGACGATTCCCGACATGAAATTTAGCGTAAAAAAAAAGAATATTTGAATAGGTACATTTATTATCGTTAGAAGTCTGCCCGTTTGACCTGACGTCAATGAAAAATAGTTTGTTATATTAAAGAAGAAATATATTGAAAAAACTGTCAAATGCATTGCATTGGTAATGTCTAAATTCTAAAATATATATTTTATTTTCTTTTCTTGCGTACCCCATAGTGCGGCATATCGTTGAATAGGTCTTGAAAAAATATTGTGAGTTTGTTAAAACCATTTTTTGATTAAATGATGCGTTTGTGAAATATTTAGCTTTAAAGTGATATTTTTAGTTAGAGTCACGGGTCCCCCCTCCCCCCACCTGCCAGCTAAATGGTGGTATTTGGATGGCTGAAAAAATCACGGTTATGACATATATAACGTAGTTGAAAGGAAAACTATCACAGCTAAGTAGGCTGTACAAACATGGACGACAACTTATGAACTGATTAAAAAACCAATGATTTTTCTCGAGCGGCAGGGGGTCGGGCGGGCTCGTCATACCACAGGCTAGATGCTAATAAAATAAGTCTTAGATAGATACTGTGGGCATCGTCAACTTCGGAACCCTATACTTTGCGCGTGGCCCGACACGCACTTGGCCGGTTTTTATAGATATTATAGACTAGCTTCTATTCTACCCATGTTATATCCACCCCGATGCCAAATTTTGTTGCAATCCGATAAGTAGTTTTCGAGGATACATACTGGTCACGTGACTTCAACATACTTATTATTAGTAAATAAAGAGCAAAGAAGATTATATACTTGCGTAGAAATAATATACTAATAGAGAATACACTACATATTTATATTAGGTAGTTTGAAAATACAAACCGAACAAATTCACAAAATAAAGTTACTTTAGATCTCAACTTGCAGGCGCAGAGTAAAATATGCGCAGAAACTTCGAATATTTAAAATTTCCGTCGAATAACGTTTAATACTTTGAACTGATGCCTGGAACTTTGGCTCCTTAATAAATTTTAATACTTAACGGAGGTTGGTGGTAATGATAGAATTCGTAGCTTAAATATTAAATCTGGGATCTGGGTCGGTATGCATATTTTTTCGAAGGTGTCGCGATGCGTTGTGAATTTGGTGAATGTGGCGCAAAAGTGGGATGGAACAATATTCAATTCCATGTCTTTATTGTAATCATATGGTTAGTGACACAAAACTGCAGCGACATTGCGTTTGGCTATCTGTTTGCGATGCGGTAGTTGTTCAATGCGAGTGGCGTGCATAAGGTTCAATTTCGTATAGACAAATTATTGCACGCACCTCGACAGTCATAATCCGCATCGGAAATGGATGGGAAAACGTAATGCCGCCGCTGGTCTGATTGACAAACCCTGGGGGAGGCCTATATGTTCAACAGTGGGCGTATTTCGGCTGACATTATTATAAACTGTTGATTCATATCTATACCTACTATCTTATATATACAAGATTAGCGCGTTTAAAGTATGGATATCCATACTAATATTATAAATGCGAAAGTAACTCTGTCTGTCTGCCTGTTACCTCTGCACGCTTAAACCGCTGGGCCGATTGAGATGACATTTTGGCATGGAGATAGTTGGGGTCCCGGAAAAGGACATAGGCTACTTTTTATCCCGGAAAACGCATACTTCGTTCCCGCGAGAAACGCGATAATCGAATTCCACGCGGGAGAAGTCGCGGGCAGAAGCTAGTCTTTTTATAAATAGCGACACATCATCTTTAGATGACAAAAAAAGTCATACTAAACAAAATGATAATTTTTAGGGTTCCGAACCTCAAGAGGTAAAAGCGGAAACAAGAGGAAACTACTGGACCAATTAAGTTGAAATTTGGTACGTATACCTATGTTAGTTTGTGACCCAAAGACGGAGGTGTAACGAAAATGAATGAATTTTCAACATAGACCCTATTTTTGGGGGCTAAATGTGAAAAAATATTAATGAAGTTTTTCAAACTAATATCGTGTGACATATCAAATGAAAGTACTTTTTATGAGGATCACAAATATATATTTTTTATTTCTTTTTTGGTCAATATTTTCTAGTTATTTAAGAAAATGGGCGAAAAATTACCATCCCCCCGCCCCTTATCTCCGAAACCACTGGACCTAAAATTTTGGAAAAAATATTGATTACAGGAAAATTATTAAGAAGTCCATGGTATTTGAAATCCATCATATAAAAGAGCTTATCCTGTGAAACGGTTTGAAAATGACGTCATTGAAAATAATCAAGGGTCGGAACCCTTTCCACGCGACTTTAACTCGCTTCTTGGCCGGTTTTATTATCATTCAAATACATAAGATAGAAGATGACACGAGGGTGGCATAATATTGCGTCTTCCACTCCACAGCGCAGTCAATTTAATTTTCGACAACCTAAAAATATGATGTCTTCTATTTACGGACGCCAACATTAATATCCTTAACGCGAGATGAGTTTAGTGACGTTTTTTTTTTTCGCAATGACGTTCGAATTTAAATTGAATTCCTCGAATTTGACAGCCCAGTCACAACAGATTCGTGTTCTAAATGGCAAGTTACACATAGTTGTTGTATAAGAAAATCTTACATATTGCTGCTATAATAATTATAATACTTATCATTCGATGAATAATAAAATCGAGAATAGTTTGCGGAACAGAGTTAAGTATTATTCATGGCCTGTCTTTATTCATTACTTTTACCAAGGAGTTACACCAACACCAGGTAAGTATAAACAGGCATGAATAAATGTTATCTCAAACACGTTTATTCTCGGACGTCACTAAAAATAAAGTTTTCGACGCGTTTGATTAAATAGTTGCTAAGATCTACGATGTTATATTACTATTCCCTTCCGGAACACATTAAATTGGTATAATCTAGAGGCCCGTTCGCCGGATTCGCCAGATTTCCCAACTATTTTCTCCATATCCGAGATAATCTAATATCAAAATAAGGCGCATAAATCATGAGCCGATAATATAATGCTTATAAATTTCTCCGTACAAATAACTTAGAAGCTAAATAATGTATAAAACCGGGTAGCAAGTTGAATGGGAGCCTGCAATCGATCAATCACTCGGACACTTTGGCTGGATATCAATGAGTTTGGGCAGGGACGCCTTGGCTTACAGCGTTGGTGCTTGCTTTATTAAATACTGTTTATACGAGTTTATAACTACTACACTATATCATTCATAGGACACGGCCTTTAAAAGCAAGATTTCGAACACGATTTGAATGAAGTGTCAATGTTTGCGTTTAAGGACGTTAGTGTGCGACTGTGCGTGCGAGGACGTCTGTACACTTGTGAATGTGTGTGTACCACAGTTCGGGCCTTTGATCCACTCTCCATCTCCGGATGAAACAAATGACGGTAAGGGCGAGTTGGGCGGATGATTCCGTGGCCATTCTGTATGTACGCATACTATTAAATATTCTGTGACTATACTGACTATACATATGACTTTAGAGTTTGACAGTTGTCCTATGAATATTACAAACGTTAAATTTTCTTTGTACTCTGATGAATCCAATTTAGATATAAAAATACATTGTCGTGCGTTAATCTGGCGAAAACTATTTTCTGTGACTAAGGAATGTTTAGAAAAATCTAAAGGAATTGCTAAAAACGAAGGAACGTGGGAATCGTCCGTGGTGATACGAAGTTCACCGGGTCAACTATTTTTTATTACACAGGAAAAATAACATTTATCCTGTTCTTCACACGGCTTAGAGGTTTCAGCTGGTATAACAACCTAATTCTGTTAATAATATAATGAGGAGATAGATGGATGTTTGTTTGTCGATCTTTCACGCACTAAGTACTCAATGGATTTTGTTGAAATCTTGTAGACAACAGATAGGAATCTGAAGGTTCCTATCTGTTGTCTACAAGATTTGCAACATAGCATATTTAATATCTATTCTCACTTCTCCCCTTTCGTCGAAAACCTTGGGGACATGGTGCCCATGTTTACCGAGGAGCAAACCAAGTTTCTTATTTATTTCAGAATATAAGGTAAATTCAAGAGTAATTTTAGTTAATTTTGTGAAACGCCGAGCAAGAAAAAGCCCTGGGGAACACAATAAAATACTAACGTACCAACATCTGTATTGTGCAGCACATACCTAACTCCCTGCACCTGACGGCAAACAGGAGCATTCTTGATTAATTTACAACATTAGTTCGTTCTTACAGTAACGTTCGTAAACAGAGATGAAAGAGAAAACATTTCTCGTGATATATTACTTTATTTATTACTAGTTGGAACTTTGTATTTGTTGCAAGGATTTATTTAGAAACTAGCCGTTTGTCCGCGACTTCGTCCCGCGTAGAATTAGAATTTGCGTACCCGATGATACTATACAATATCTATAGAGATTATAGTTATAGAAGTTCCTATTTAAAAACTGGTTTGATCCGTGGAAAAGGAAAACCAGTGGAAATACCGGGATTAAAAGTATGTTATTCCTAGGGTCTCACACTATCTCCATACCAAATCTCATCCAAATTGGTCCAGTTGTTTCGACGTGAAGAACAAACCAACACACTTTCAGATTTGTATGGATAGTATCTGCTTCTGTCCGCGACTTCGCCCGAGTGCAATTTGGTTGTAGTGTTCCCGCGGGACATGTGCGTTTTCCAGATACAAGAGTAGCCTATGTCCTTTCCCTCGGGACTGAAACTATCTCCATATCAAATTTCATCTAAATCGGTCCATACGTTACGTGAAGAGGGAAGAAAAGACGGAGTTACTTTCACATTTATAATATTAGTATGGATTTTCCGGGTCCACGGCGGTGTACAGCAAATAATTACGAGTACCTACCAATAGTAAGTAGCTATTACTCCGATTTTATATTTGAAATGCGCGTTGTCTATCTTAATAATAAAAGTGAGAGAAAAGAATAATAATATAACGGTAGGCACCTAGTTGTACGTAAAGAATTTAAGGCCGTTCCCTGACCCAGCATCGTCAAATTGCTCAGGTAAGATCATACTATTCTAAGAAATTTTAAGAGTTAAAAATTATGAAAAAAACACGTTATATTTGATTATATCATTCATACATTGACACGTTTCACGAAACTTCGCTCGATACAATTTAATTCCAAAGTAACCTCTAACTCGGACTTTTAATCCAACTTTACTCCAGTTTATTATATCAAACAGTGTAAAACTAAATATAACAGAAATATTATCCATATTATATGCATATATTGATAGCTTTATAAATGCCATGTTTTGAGACGGTATTTTTAAAGAAATTAAAACGCGTTAAGTACTAACTAAATAGGGCGTTCTGTGCGTAGCGCTTTCTCTTTCACTCGTTGCACGAGTGATAGTGACGGCTGAGCTGGGTATAGGAACAGCCTTAATATAAATGCAACTCTTTAACAAGTTAGCCTTTTCAAATGCGACAAGTTATAGAGCCTAAAACGTACTATAGGTACCTATTACAGGAATATTTGAAGCATTTTGAGGATAATCCATTTATGTTTCTTTCGAGCATCTGAGTTTTTTTTCTTACATTTATATTTTACGGTTCTAATGACAGATCTGACTTCTATTCGTACACTTTTCTACTACTACTACTACTACTACAACAGCCTATTTACGGCCCACTGCTGGGCACAGGCCTCCTCTCATCACGAGAGGGTTTGGGCTATAGTCCCCACGCGGGCCCAGTGCGGATTGGGGACTTCACACACATCTTTGAATTACTTCGCAGGTGCGTGCAGGTTTCCTCACGATGTTTTCCTTCACCGAAAAGCTCAGTGGTAAATTCAAATTGAATTTCGCACATAAGTAAACTTAGAGGTGCGAGCCGGAATCGAACCCCCGACCCTCAGCATGAGAGGCGGTAGGTCGAACCACAAGGCCACCACGGCTTAAGCGGAAAAAGGATGCAAGGTGCTGTGAGCGCTCTAAGCGCGATTCGGAACGCAGCCTATGTTTAATGGGTTTCATCTTTCATATCGTGACAGACGAGAGGATGTCGTAATATTAACTTTATGTGACAGATGGATACGGGTATTACTCTTCTAAATTAAGACTTAAGGATTATAAACATAAGTATTTCTTTGTATCCGATTACGCTGTAGATATTGTTACAATTAATTAGAATACTATCTTTTACATTTCAATTAAAATATCTTTTAATTAGTTTACTTTGCCTTTGATTTGATATAGTTTTACGTAATTCAATCAATCAATCATTTATTCAGCAAATTGGCCACATAGGGTTTTTACACGTCACGTCAGAAATGAATTTACCAGCGCTTCCTAGACCCCATTGCCAGTAGTATTAAATTAGTAAATATTTGATGATTACTAATTATTAAACTTATGCAGCATATATGAAACAGCGACTACAGTGGTAGCGAAATGTTTAAATAACAGCTAATGAACCTTTCCCGCGGACAGTCCAAAGTTAAGGGATTTTTAAGCCAAATTTCTTGCTGAGCTTCGACGAACTAATCACATATAGGTAACTACTTGCTGACAATTCGTTAATCCAATATTCACAAGCAACATGCTGCATACATTGTCTTCACCAACACACATTAACGAGCAAAACTATGACAATGAAACAGAGCTGACTTTGCACTGACTGAGAGAAATTGGTAGTTTCCTGCCTTTGAGTGATACAAATGTCACAGTAACGACGCTTAGCAAGACAAGGGTTAATTTATCTCCAGACAAATGCTGCTATTTCCCGTCCTGAAAACGAGTCCGCAATTCCTTATCGCCGTAATCTCATCACGTGTGCTAACTTTGTTTAACGATCTTGTACGAGTAGAAACAAGTGCTTTGTGCGGCGGCATTACAGCCGGCAATTCTGTCTATCGCGCTCGGGTTACGCCACCGCACTCGTAAAGTATTAAGTTCCCGTACCCTGTCTAATGTACTTCCAAGGGTAATCTTTGCTCGAGATATTTTACCTGTTGTCCTGAAAAATGGGAAACTCGACGTAATGCGACATTGGATATTTGCGAGTGGAATACTTTTCTCGCAAGTCGCGATTCGAAAATTCGTAAATATCAAAACGCGGTAATGGAACGTCACAATTGATATTCAGCGCACTACCAACACGGGCGCCAAGCGTCGAGGCACTTACGTTTACGTTAATATATAGCTTTTAAAGACTTACGTAGGGAACAGCCATTTAATGTTAAGATAATTTTAAAACAAATAGGCAGGTATTGATAGAAACTTCACAACGCATTCGGATGACTAGTTTATATCGTATGTGTTTTCACAATATATACAATAACAAATTATATACCCAGTGTAATCTGCTACACTTAATATGGGATTTAATGACCGAACTGTTTCTCAGCTTTATGAAAAGGCAGGCAATTCGATCGAACCAAAATGAAATCATAATTCGATCGCTATCGAATTCGAATAGCTGTCTCCCAGACCTCCGCAAACATAATCTTTGTCTCGTAGATCTAGATAGGTGTTACAATAGTACGCGGACCGTGCATCGACGAACACAATGCATGCTCGTCTCAAGGGAATGTCGGCACATGAACACGAGGCAGAATTCGAGAGATTCTAAGCATGCGGTGTTACATACAGAGCGCCTTGGGGGCTCTTGGCCAGCGGCGATCGCTTCAGCCTTCAGATCTTTATGTAAGAAGGATTAATGGTATAGTAATAAGTCTTTCATGTATTGACTATTAGGTATAGTTTTAGTTTATTTATTTAATCGTATGGCAATATGGTCACAGAGTCGCTTTTTATAGTTATATCTAATAATAATGAAATACTATAGACGAATATCTAAGTATAGTTTTAGTAAAGATAGTAAAGTCAGGTGTCATGCGATTCATATGAATTACCTAAATATATGTTTTTAATACATATAGTAAAGCTAAAGAAAACATTTCGATGCCTGTTTAGCGTGCGAAAAGTTTGTCTTTTCCAAACGAGTTCTTTTTGACGTTAGATATTGTACACGTGTGAAATTGGTATTATGACTCGTCGGTAATGTTAAATCGGTTTTTATTAAAATGGTACATTTATACATACATACATATAGTCACGGCTATGTTCCCTTGCGGGGTAGGTAGAGCGTTAGTGACCTTCAAGATCACATCACGCCCCCAAATTATTACACGCCATAAATTGGTACGATTACATGAAATAAATATTGATACGAAAACGCACTGTTCCCGTGGGAACGTTCTAACCAAATTCCACGCGACCGAAGTCGCGGGCAAAAGCTAGTTTACATATTTGTTTGTTTAGTTCCAACTAAGCACATACATACAGTACCTCACAGAGCGACCAACAAAACATACAAATATAATACCTGCTTATGCACATTGTACCTACATACCTACCGATATATTGTACAAGTGTATCAAGAAAGTAATTCAAACTGCTGGGCCTGTGTGGGGACTATAGCCCAAACCCTTTCGTGGTGAGAGGAGGCCTGTGCCCAGCAGTGGGACGCAATTAGGCTGTAGTAGCAGTATCAAAAAAGTAAAGCGAAGTGAAAAGAGAGAGCATTCACGTGCGAAGAGAGGCGCTTAGGTAACTTGTAAAACGTTCTATATACATGTTAGAAGAGATATTTCACGCTATGTACGTAGTTAAGTGGGATGATAGCCCTGCTTTCCATAAGCCGACCTGACGACGTATAAGGGAAATCTCATAATGCGGCGAGACTACATCTTCTTTGTACATGATACGATATTATAGCATTATATAAAAGCAATTGGACGAGAGTATTGTTGAAAATATTCTTAGACGAAATACTCATAACACAAGCGATCGCTATTGAACGTTGTTACAGTAGATAATGTTTTGTAAAAGCTTAACATAGGTACATATAATTTGCGTCGCTTAGTAAAGTAGCATCAAAATTTTGTAATATCATTGTGAGGGTCGCAGTTTTAGTAAATAATATATGCGCACAGTATACGAGTAACTACAGTAGGTGCACTTCTTTGATCTCGTTAAAAATGCCGCCGCACGACAGACGGACGGACGAGACGGGGAAAAGCGGTCCCGAGCGGCATACGCCACACATTAACTACCTTATGAAATGTCAAAATACGTACCTATCAGATTGTTATTTACCCAACACACTGTAGCTTGAACTTGAGTGCTGGGGTTGTTTGCATTACGAATAGATTATATCGGTACCTATGTATTAATAAAAGTTTACCCAGTTTAAATGAAAATAAACATTCTAATTCTAAATACATAGCAACCTGTCAACCACCGACTGTCAAACGTGAAATGAGTGAGAATGCCTTCCGATATTGGGGTAGACAGCACTTTGTGTACGATTTATTTTATTGACGTCATGTCAGATGTGTCAAAAGTAGTGATTTATCTGTTACGTAGTAACTATTACAATCTGTGTCAGTACTTTGTAGCTTGGGACCGCTCTTCCCCCGTCTCCTCCCTGACCCCCGCGATTTCTCTGTGGCAGCTTTGTCGACCCACTGTTTGGTTTATAAGACTGTGATTATGCTAGTCCGAAATATATATCATTATGTTCTCTAGGGTCGTTTAATATTGCAAAACGAATCGTAAATCTAATAAGGATATTTTTTTCCACGAATATGAAGTAGAATTAGGAGGAGACCGTCAATATAGTAATAATTGGAAGTCATATGTTAGTAAAGGTGATCGGGATCACCTTAGTATTTCGTCAAGGCGAGAGGTCGTCAGCCTCTTACAATTCTCATGTGAGCTACCTCGAAAAGTGAAACATAATTGCTATATTGGAAATATGAACAGGCATCGGTGCAATGAGCAAAATAACGCAATTACTTTCGTCTGTGGAATCTAGTACATAGCTACACATCTCCATTCGTATAGTATGGCTGACACCGGTTTTCCATTGCGCTACGTACGGGTGCATAGAGGCGTTTGTTTTATTTCGACGCTCCCTCGCACCATTATCCCATCCTATTATTCATCCTCTATTTATTTATACCTAGGATGAAACGAAAAACAGAAAATAGTGTGACTTCGCTTAGTCGCTAATCTGCACTGGGATCACGTGGGCAGTACCTACCTATAGCCCAAACGCCCCAGTGATGAGTTAAGCATGTGCCCATCGGTGGGAGGTAAATATAGGCTGTTGTGGCACTGATTCAATTACTAAAGCACCATATTTTTTCCTCAGTTGAAGCAGAGACAAGTTAATTATATTAGAATGTCAATCTCCTTACATTACGGCGTACGTCGGAAATAGCCAGGGCGCTTCCACTTTTCATACTTCGCCTGTACAGCGCCATCTAGACGTTGCTCATGGAGATCAAATTTGTATGCAGGCTACCTAGGCAGCGACATCTTTTATCATATTTAACGCTTATTTCGGGCGTACGCTGATTTGTTTGAAGGTTGTCCTTCTAGGTTTACCTTATGTTTTCTATGGCGAAAGGTATGGCATTACATTTCTGTTTCATCATTTCAGCCAAAAGACGTCCACTGCTGGACATAGGCCTCCCCCAAGGCTCGCCACTCAGACCGGTCCTGTGCTACTTGCTTCCACCGGTTTCCCGCGACCTTCACGAGGTCGTCGCTCCATCTTGTTGGAGGCCTACCGACAGCTCGTCTCCCGGTTCGCGGGCGCCACTCGAGAACTTTCCGGCCCCATCGGCCATCAGTCCTGCGAGCAATGTGCCCCGCCCACTGCCACTTAAGGCTCGCAATTCTTCGGGCTATGTCGGTGACCCTAGTTCTACTGCGGATATCCTCATTTCTGATTCTATCACGCAGAGAAACCCCGAGCATAGCCCTCTCCATTGCCCTCTGAGTGATTTTGAGCCTTCTTATGAGGCCCATCGTAAGCGCCCACGTCTCGGAACCATAAGTCATCACTGGCAACACACACTGGTCGAAGACTTTCGACTTGAGACACTGCGGTAATTTGGACGAAAAGACACTGCGAAGCTTCCCGAACGCTGCCCAGCCGAGTCGGATTCGACGATTGACCTCTTTCTCGAAGTTGGACCTACCTAACTGGACTGTTTGTCCCAGGTATACATAGTGGTCAACAAGTTCGAGCGCAGAGCCTCCGATTATTACGGGAGTTGGTACAACATGGACATTAGACATGATTTTCGTCTTGTCCATGTTCATTTTAAGACCAACTCGATCGGAAACTCTGCTGAGGTCAGCGAGCATAGTACTGAGGTCTTCCATGGTCTCAGCCATGACTACAATATCGTCGGCAAACCGAAGGTGAGAGATGTACTCGCCATTAACATTGATGCCTCGACCTTTCCAGTCCAGCACCTTAAAAGCATCTTCCAATGCAGCGGTGAACAGCTTCGGAGAGATCACATTTCTGTTTAATGCAAGACAATCTACTTCAAAAGCCATTATCCCGATGGCTCGGTAACCAAGCACGGAGTCCTGTTTCAATTCTCGCCAATGTGTACACATAATACCCATAAAACATAATAACTTAATGGACGGCTTCTGGTTGTCACGTTACCTACACCGCACAAAACATAAAATCTTGTTCCCGTTATGAAATAAGACGGTCAATCCATATTATTATAAGCTACAAGAGATACAGTAAACAACAGAAAATGTTACGTACCTAAAAATAAAAGTTTAGACATGATAACATTGTCAGAAAACAGTGCAGTGTAGTGATAAAACCTAATTCGGCATGGAGGTTTTTTTAATTGCAAAGAAAAACATAAATCGGAAGTAGGAACGACTGCGCACAACCAATCATCAATTACTTAAAAAAATAAAGAAGGTAAGTACGACTTTTTAATAATTAATTTAGGAAATAGAAAAATGTGGTGATTCGAGAACAGCTCACTCAATTTTAACAAAGTTTTAATCACGCTCGATGCAGTGTATCGACAAAAAAATGATATCTAGACATTTCATTTTTGTATAAACAGCCAATATGTCAATACCACCAGTCGATTTCACAATATTATTTTTAGTTTCAGTTTGGCTTACAGTATTCGAAATATTTTTTAATTATAAAATGGAGCTGAATATTTTAGAACCGACCTATTTTAAATTTAAATTTCAGTCTAAATATTTTTATCGGTTTCAAGTCCGAAGTCGAGCTTTTTGTTATTCTACACACGTTTATAAAATACTAACTTAATGGGAACGGTGGATAACACACACTCCACCCCTTATAACAACAGAGTAGGGTACGGTACAAAAGTGTGTATATATTTTATAGGCCTCGTCTGTACAAAGAAGCTTGAACAGAGACGATAGTTTATTATTTTTCATCACACTTGCTCGAAAACGGTATCATTACAGGCAGGCAAAGCGGTCGCTAAGGCCCATATTATGACCACGGGCTTCGAGATTTCTTATAAGCCCACCGGCCGTAATGTATTTTTTTTTAAATTGTTTTTCTGAAATAATACAAACTAAAAAGTAAAACTACTTAAATGACCGCACCATTGTCAGTGGCCAGTACGAATTGAATGTTTTTTTCATTTCCCAAAACATTGTGTGTATCACGGGCGGTATAGGAATTCCTCGTTTACCGCCCTTAATAGACAATGTACTATTTCGCCTTCAAACATCACTCACCCATTCCCCAGAAGACAGTAGCGAAGAACACCACGTAAATGCGGCTGCTCGTCGACGGAATAAGCGCCATCGCTGCTCGTCGGCCGGGGACCGCTCATGTGGCACTGCCCTTCACGGCTCACTTTCACAACACTGTCAACAAGGAGACGTTTTTTGCACACATTTGTTTACATCGTTTCAGTTACGAGAACCAACAAAGAAGCACGGTAGAGCTTTTACGAGGTTACGATGTCTGCAAAATAGACAGAAAAAACATATTTTCAAAATATCATGTGTTGGTTTGGAATATCTTTGATTATTTTGGGTTTGATTTATAATTACTAGTTGTGCCTTTGCAAACTGTATGCAAATTGGATGTAATCTACTGAAGCACTACCAGAGATTAACTGTATCAAACAGACGGACAGACCGAAGGAAAGAAAGAGAGAGATTTCAAAAAAGGTCTGTGAAATAGACTCAAATGCGCCAGTAATTAATAGCAGAAAAAACTTGCTCACGAATAGGTACCTAGTTGAATTTTCCAATTAAACTCTAATGTTTTAGTTACGAAGTTAACGCCTCGATTCCGGGTTGGTGAAGTGTTATATATTTAGTGTAATCCACAGAACTGCTGGGGGATATATTCTGTTCTGACGATCTATATCATAAGGGTACTTCCGTTTTGGAGTGGTATGTGATCAAAGTCAATTTTTAAGATGATTACTTTAATATTTTTTGTTTGAACCCACACCACAGATAAGTAACTATGTCGCTTCCGTTAATTGTACCCTACATACTCGTATATGAGTATAAAATAATTCATATTATTTATTATCTGGTATGTAGGAATTATGTTTTTTGTATTATAATATATGTATGTATTTGAATTTGTTTATGTGTTTATTTCGTTTTGGCGTTGTAGGTAGCTAGTTATTTGGCGTTTGCCGGATCTCTTTTATCTTTTTTGCACGTCTCCCACGCACTACTAATATCGCAGTCTATCATATCTAATATATAAAATTCTTGTGTAACAGTGTTTGTAAACAAACTCCTCCTAAACGGCTCGACCGATTCTTATGAAATTTGCAGTGTA
Organism: Aethes cnicana; assembly: GCA_963971205.1. Classification (NCBI taxonomy): domain Eukaryota; kingdom Metazoa; phylum Arthropoda; class Insecta; order Lepidoptera; family Tortricidae; genus Aethes; species Aethes cnicana. Next base: position 4,887,759 of record OZ020276.1, on the reverse strand, counting down.
TGTTCAGTAGATCTGATAATAGGATGTAAGCTATTTTTCATACCAAAAAAAAATCTCATCATATATTTCTGGATAACTTTATAAAGCAACACACATATTAGTCTCTCCTGATGAAAGAAACTCTGCAATTGACTTGTGTTATCCAAGAAGATGTTGATGATGACCTGCATTTTCCGTCCACCAAACGTAAGGATGTATTTAGAAGTGCAATGAAGACTATGAAGATGAGTATGAGTATGAACCGTGAGGCTAACATGCCACTTGTGAATATTGTTGTATTCATCAAGTTGTAATTATGTTTGCAGCGGTTTACGAGCGTCGGTCAGTTACGACTCGGCAGTAACACAGGAGTTTGCAGCTCGTTCGCGAGGCGCAGTTGCTTTATCGGCCTATAAAGACCGTATCTTAACTTAATACAAAGGAGGACATATAAATGAGCCGTGTTGACGTTGCGCGCGGATCTCATGTATGTCCCTGAGTTACTGCCTATATTATGTGACCCTGCGTTACGGCCTATGTATGTAAATCGACAAGATTGACAAAGTTCTTTCGTCAGATCTCCGCAGTAACAAATCGTAGATCGCAATCTTATTAATAAAGACTTTGGCGTCTATGACTCTACGGATACGATAAATGAATAAGAACAGGTTAAAACTGGTGTCCCTAGAGTGTAGAAGAGTATTTACCCAAGTGACTAAGTATCTTGTCTCTTGTAAGTAAGTATCTTTAGCTAAAAATGCATAATAAAACTTTCTATACCTACTTACAAACGAAGGCTTAACAGGATCCTGATTAAAGCGAAATGTTGAACATTTAAACAGGAAAACGATTAATTTAAATAAATGGCGAAGAGGAACGATAACGGAAAACCTGACACTTGTTAATTAGCAGGAATCAGAGTGTGTTCAATTTCCCCTTTTTTATTTTTGCAGCGCTTGTTGTTCTAATTGCCCCTGTTCGAACTTTATCTTCTTTTATCCACGTGACTTTGTTGCCCTTCTTCCACAGGGCGAACACGGTCTATAAAAGCACGATTTCGAACCTAATTATAATGAAGTGTCAATGTTTCCGAGCGAGGACGTCTGTGTGCGTGCGAGGACGTCTGCTCTCCATCTCCGGATGAAACAAATGACGGTAAGGGCGAAATGAGTGCGAGTTGCGCCACAGAATAATTAATAGTACTAACGTACAGAAGGCCGACTGCTAACAAAAAACCGGTTTTGGAGCGCCGCAAGCCGCCAAAGTGAAGTGGCCATCTCTTTCTATCGCGTGCAGCGCGCTCTTTCGGAGGCCACGACCTAGCGCTAGGGCTGGCGCACTCGAGAACATATTAAATCATGCGTCTAGTATTACTCGTCTACACAAATGCTACAACGTAATTTACTATTAAGTTATCGCATACTTTATCTGTCAATTTATGAATCAGCTAAATTCAAAATTAAAGACACAGTCACAACTGCATTATTATACGAGTATACTCCACGACTTCGTCCCACGTACATAGAATTTGCGTACCCGATGATACTATTATACTGGACTTACAATAGTTATTGTTATTTATTATTCCTATAGAAAAATTTGGGTTGTCTTAACCTACCTCCATACCAAAGTTCATAATTTTACTCTTTACCAAATCATTTTACTTTTCTTGTTTCTACAACCCTCTGCTATACAATATTTTTTTGACATAATTCTGTCATAGCACATTTGACTCTTGCGTCACGACGTACTTTAAGAGTTTACACGCGCGCGTGCATTCGCTCGCAGTGCGCGGCAGGCAACCACTAATCATCACGCCACGGTGCGAAGCCGGCGGGTACTTGTATCGACCGCGAAGAAATCAAAGAGTGCGCTGCGCCTGGTTGCGCGCCGGATAGATTCAGGCGGGTGATTCCATGGCCATTCTGTATGTAGTAGGTACTATTAAATATTCTGTGCTTCTTCTAAAACTTTACATCGCTCTGAACTAGATCTGATTATTCTGTTTTTATGACAAGATTAATGTGGCAAAAAACATTATGAATAAAAATCGGTGGAGAGTGATTTGACCTACCGCCTCCCATGCACAGGGTTGGGGACTGGATATCGCCTCGCCTCTGAGTATAGATAGGTAACTATTTCAATACCTATTAATACCATTGAGCTTTTCGGTGTAGGCAAACCATTGACCTATAATAAGTAATAACATATGGACTAATAGAATATGTCAAAGTATATGGAGCAAAATGACATTAGAAAATACGTTCCAATATGCTAATAACGCTTCTTCTTTATAACGAAGGCCAAATGGGTGCCCTTGCTGTTCGGGCACCCGTTTTGACGGGGCCATTTTTCTCCGGCTGATTGTGAATCCTAACATAGTGTTAAAACCTGTATAAATATGCGATGGTAATTCAAAGATTGGAGGGAGTGTGAGTGAGGCGGCGTGGAGTAGGTACCCGATCCTCACTGGGCCTTCAGTGGAGAACAGACATGATGCAAACAAAAATTCTTTTAATGAATGAGGGTCATTATTTAAGGACTGAAATAAAAGCTTCTGTGCACGATAGCCATCAACGCTCTGGGCCAAATGCGCTTTGGTGGCTTTGTCCCATGCCGTAACGTTTTATGCAGCGGGTTTTCGGACAAAGTTAGAATATCCAATTCTGTGCAATGACGCGCCTGTATACCTAAATAAGCTCGGAAATCATCTAAATATATAAAACTCAAAGGTGACTGACTGACTGACATCGTGATCTATCAACGCACAGCCCAAACCACTGGACGGATCGGGCTGAAATTTGACAGTAGCTGTTATGACGTAGGCATCCGCTAAGAAGGGATTTCTCGAAATTCCCACGGGAACGGAAAAAACGGGATTTTTCATTTTAAACTTTCTGCGCATACGAAGTTGCGGGAAAAAGCTAGTTAACTTATAAACTGCAAATGGTAATAACAAATGGGATATTTTTCCATCATCAAAAATTATCGGTCATGCGCTTGAGTTTCTATCCATTAAAGGTACAAAAAAATATCTGAAAAAGAATCTGTATGCGCTTATACTAAATAACATAGTATTTATACTGGAAAAATGTTAACTGTGGAGAGTTTTATGTAATTAAGTTGTTCCAAGGAGAGCAGATAAATGTAAAAATTATGTAAATTATAAAGTTTTCCTGTTATCGGAAACAAGGCGCGAAGCTTGTTTCCTTTTTCAATCATTTTGTTTATCTAAGTTTGAAGGAAATTGTATTTATAAATTATCCAAATGCTTCTTAAATTCAAATTAGGAGCCGCCTACATACGAATATATACAATATATACATCCATATTAATATTATAAATGCGAAAGTAACTCTAGTATGCCATATTTCATCTCCATCGGTCCAGCGGTTGAAGCGTGAAGAGGTAACAGACAGACAGAGAGACAGACAGACAGAGTTACTTTTTCATTTATAATATTAATATGGATATGGAAATATGGATTAAACAATATACATGGACTTGTTCACTTCTTAAATCCCCGTCACGTATGCATTCCACGAGAAGAGTGGGTCCGCTGAGTACAAACTGATTGCCTGTTTAACAACGCACAAGTAAACTAAATCCTGAGCCTAGTTATTGCTAATTTCGTTGATGAAACCTAACCCTCCCTAAGGCCGCCGAATGTTGGCGCTCTTGTAGGATGCGGTGATTTTCGCTTCAGCCTCGCGGTACCGCTAGTATCGCTAGTAGTAGTAGTCTCGTAGTTTCTGTGGCAATCAGACCCGATTGATGTCTCGTACACAAACGCGGCTCATGCATTCATAAAGCGATACGCCTGAACATTGAGCAAGTATTTTGTGGTGGATAAAGGCGCAGTCTCCGGGAGCGCTAGAGGCAGCCGTGTTTTGCATTTGAATTACGTGCGAATTTTACTTATATTGATTCCTGGCTGCACTGCTGTCACTTTTCCCAAAGGCGTTCACAGATTCTCACACAGCAAGCACTTATCCAGGATCCAGGGAGGATACAGGTCATTTTTTTCTGGGCTTATTGTACCGGGAGAACTGCCCAAGACACCGTCAGAATAATTTAACTCTTTTATCAAACAAAATATAAATTCAATGTCTCAAATACGCGTTTGCAAATTTGACATTCTTTCAGACTTATTGTATTATTAAGTTTACTTTTGTATAAAATATTTATCTTTACACTGATTATACAGAGGCGTTATTACCATCTATTAGTAACGTAGGTATTTTGTAATGTCAGTTTGTTCCATGTATTTTGACATTTTGACATATCTTTTCAGCATTGGGCGTCCATTTGTTTTATTATACGTCAATGCACATAAATACACGCAAACAGTCAAACAATCCTCTCTTTCTGTATTGAAAAGGTAATAAAAAGAATGCGTATAAAGAAGAAACAGCCAAAGCAAACTTTAATCCCTTTTTGGCCGAATTAATGTTATTCGTGTGCGAGAAAAGTAGCAGATTCATCATTCCCGTAAATTTTCACCCCTGACAGTTACACGGATGTACCTAACTTTCCTTCTTTTATTTTCCTATTGTACAAATATATTTTCTTTAGCTTCCTCCGACGTATCAGGAGAACAAAAAGCTTTGATCTCCCTGACTCTTTGATTTTATCGTTATCATCACCCCCATTCTTTCTTCGTTGATAAGAGGCTATAATAGCCTTGTTTTTTTTTATTGAATGCGACTCGATTCAAGGTATGTTACTAATTTTCCCATTACAAACATAGACACAGACGTTATTTTTTGTAAGAATTGCAATTAACATCAGAAATGAGGTACAAGAAATTAAATAAGTTGTGCCATCATGTGTTTTCTCATTTACTGTCAATGTGAAAGTGGATTCTTAGATTTTACCATGACTATACCCATAGTTCTCAATCTTTACTGTTTCAGCCTGACAGCTAACGATACTCGTCTATATTTTTAAAGAGATAAAGATAAATATAAAGAAAAGTTTATTCAGAAAGCAGACATGCACATACAAACGACATTCTTAGAAAACATACAAACAAATATTACAGGCTATGTGACATGCCGCAACTGAAAAGGTCTCCACTCAGCATGTGCTGTTGTCACACGGAGTGTGGCAGCAGCGCTGGTTTTCAGTGGAGCCTTCAGATGGTGCGGGACAGCATACTGGGTATACCAATGTCTTAAATAAAAATGTTCATACACAAAAAAATTGTAAAAATAAAAATAAAAAATGTTAAAGAAATGTACAATATAAAGCGTTTATACAGTTGCTAGAGAACTGTTGTTTTTAAAGATAAACATCAAACGGGTATCATTGTGTTACTCATCTAGAACAGATACGGGTAAATTAAAACTAGATAAATCTATATTTTTTATACCTAAGTGCCGATAACATAACCTTAGACAACGCAATATCGGCTATCGGTTCTCGCACCTCCCTGGCACACGGGCGACACGCGACGCTTCCGACGCCATTCAACTAATCTCCGCTTCTTTCGCTTCTTTGTCCTCCATTTGCATTTCGAGTCGCGCCCCGCCTTCCTCAGCGCTTATCATATTGACACAGACAAAACGTATACCTATTACCTAATCCTTCAATTTAGCCTGTCCTTCCCAATGTCGCAGATATTGGAGAAATCTCTGAAATTATCCGTTTTCATTATTATTTTTCAGCGACGTAACAGCGGGCCGGGAAACATCCGCGCTCGGGCGTGTTTCCGCATTATTGCTGTTCAGGTTATAGTTATTATCTGCGTCCTGTCTGCGAAGGAAGCTGCGACATCGTTTCTAAGCTAATAGCCATTTGTCAGCAGTTTCCTGCAGATTCCCGAGCTATTGTTAAATAGTCATGAGGGGAGGGCGCCGTGTGACGTTTGCGGTAAATAATTATTTTGTTAAACTCGTTAGATAAGCAAAGAGCGCCATAAATATTCAAACACTTTTGCGCCTCTAAAAGAAGGTAATTAGTTCAATAGTCATCCAAGTTGATTAATTAATTAAACTACGGAAAGTCAACTTTCTTATAAAAGGAAGACTAACTTTCTATTTCATAGAAAAGTTCGTCTTTAGATTCAAGTAATGAATATTTGTTACAAAATGGGCGATTGCTTTAAATATCATTACGATTCCGTTTAATATACATAAAGCTGGAAAGTTCTAATTTAATATTTACATTTAGGTACCTTCATCACGATTTAAAAGTCCACCCAAGATAAGTCTGATCAGCTTTTTCGTCCATATTTTCGCATAGGTATTTTGGGACTAGTATAATATACACTCGTAACTCGATAGATTTTCCAATCGGCGAGATACCTACTTAGTAACGCTCTGCGAATAAGAGGTGCCTCGGTCCACTAAATCTCATATTCCTAGAGAGTTTATGGTTGGCAAGATATTTTCGACGGCACATAGGAAATCGACCTTCTCCTCTTATTTACGAGCTTGATAATGGGGTAAGAATTTTAAACAAGTAGTCGTTTTATTTGCCCCACCTGGAGCATAATGGTCTTCTAAAAAGAATGAAGTAAAAAGTTGGTGGAAAGTTTTGTTCTTTTGAAAATAAGAAAACCTTGTCTCATGCGGGCCAAACAATACTGGCCTATTCCCGGAACACGAAAATCACGTTGTCAACTTTGATTCAAAAAGTTAAAGAACCTTTTGACAAGCACATAGAAATAATGAAAAATGAAGAAGTCTGGTAAGTACAATTTTCAGAATAAATATACAGTCAGTTTGCTAATTCGAGATCAAAACTGGCCTTAAATAAATTTAATTTTACGTAGGAATATTTCTTTTTGAAAAAGCACAAACTGTGATGATTTACGTATCTAAATATATAAAACTCAAAGGTGACTGACATAGCCACCTATCAACGCACAGCCCAAACCACTGGACGGATCGGGCTGAAATTTGGCATGCAGGTAGATGTTACGACGTAGGCTTCCGCTAAGAAAGGATTTTGCAAAATTCCCACGGGAACGGGAAAAATCGGGATTTTACATTTTAATATTTCTGCGCATACGAAGTTGCGGGGAAAAGCTAGTTTCTTGATATTTTTAAAACTAAGTTTTAAACATGCAATTTGTTTATACTGTCTTACAAAAATACAAAAAACCTAACTAATCTGTCATAGATTTTTTGATATTGAATTTGCAAACCGAGTATAGAAAGAAGCCAACCTGGGCAGTGATCAAATGAAGTGAAAGCTTATGTTCAACTCCGTCCAATTATAAATGAAACCCAATTTCATTCGTTTTCCTACCAAAATGAACCTGTGGTATCTTTTTGTAATAGGTGAATATAATTATGCAAACTGGAAAATATCGATTTACTTAGTAAAAGCTTTACAGCTGAATCGAATTACCACTTATAAATTTAAAACGTTTCATTTAGGATCTATCAAAATTTAAATTGCTATTTACAACTGAATAACGATTTTAACTTCTAGTATTTTAGCAGCGATACAATGAAGTATCAAAGTTACGATTAATACGTTTTCTATTTGCAGGGATGATAGGTACTTACCCACCACCACCACAATAGCTTATTTACGGTCCACTGCTCTCATCACGAGGGGATTTGGGATACAGTCCCCACGCGGGCCCAGTGCGCATTGGGGACTTCACATATACCTATCCTTGAATTGCTTCACCGAAAAGCTCAGTGGTAAATTCAAATTAAATTTCGCACATAAATAATTTCAGAGGTGCGAGCCGGATTCGAAGCCCCGACCATGCATGAGAGGTGGTGGGTTTTACCACAATAATTCAGACAGCCTTCTGATGATAACTTGAAACATTTCAAATTGGATTTATATTATTACTAGCTTTTCCCCGCAACTTCGTATGCGCAGAAATATTAAAATGAAAAATCCCGTTTTTTTCCCGTTCCCGTTGGAATTTCGCAAAATCCTTTCTTAGCGGATGCCTACGTCATAACATCTACCTGCATGCCAAATTTCAGCCCGATATGTCCAGTGGTTTGGGCTGTGCGTTGATAGGTCATTATGTCAGTCGGTCAGTCACCTTTGAGTTTTATATATTTAGATTCTGAGCATCGTATACTTTTTACATAGGTACTTAAATATTAAGCTTCACTAAAGTGAGATTAGATTGATTTCTGAACGTGGAATGAGAATTTGATCTTTCATGCAGACAACTTGCTTTTTTTAATTACTTGATGATGAATATTGTGAAAAATACTAATGTAAGTACTTACCTATTGGGTTGTGCCTTTTGGATATCAGTATTTGGTATCATAAATCACAGTCACTGAGATCCAAATGGCAAGTGCAAGTGGTGCGAGTATCTAAGTAAGTATATATTATCGAAAGAGCTATAAACTAGGCAACGGAAATGCGAAACAAATCTGCTAAGTGGCTTTTCTATTTTGAGTCCAGTTCTGTAGAGTATACTCTCTCTGCTGGAGTATACTCTCTGTCTATTTTTACGTGCAAAGCGGGGCTATAACTTGCTATAACGATTGTTGATGTCGGTAGGGAATCATGAAAAGCGTAGATGGAAAACAAACTGCATCTGTGCTACGAGTAGATCAGCGAACAAAAGAAAGCGCCACAAAGAGCAATGCAACACATTTCGCTGAGCGCCTGCCGCCGTGTCCCATATTTTGTAACGAAATGATATGCCAACGTTTATTCTGCATTGTAAGTATGAATTCCGCTTCAATGCATTTTACACTTCATTTGATAGTTCCCTTTTGTAGATGCATTTTATTGTGCTCATTTGAATGTTGAAGATATCAACATCCAAAACACATTCCCATTTTGCATTTTTGTCATACAATAGTTTGAAATTGGTTCCAAACAATTTAATAATATATTGGGCCGTAATGAAAAGATATTTGAAATTCTTACCCAAATAAAACAATATAAATAAGCGAAATATTCTCCTCTATTCATTCAATTTGTATACGTTGTTGGCTGGGTCGAGTAAGATCCCAAGGCTATTCGAAATATAATTACGTTGCTTTATGTTAAATGCGTAGTTTACGAAATAAATTCCTCAAAATTAAATGTTAAAAGGCCCGGAAAATTAGAAAATTAATGAAAAAGAAATAACGAATAAATGGCGACACAATTTGTATGAATTATGCTTACGAGAATAATGGGAGTTTTGCGTCTCGTCTTCCCTCGAATGAACACGTTCTTCGCTCTAATTTGCAGCTAATGCAATAGCCCGGCAAGTTCCACCGAACGAACCACTCTCTAAGTTAGATAATAAGTGCCCCTAAGTGCGGACAAGGCCGGACTCATATTACTAACTTCATCCGCAAATATGTGCCGAGATGAGATCAAGAGATGCTAGGCATGTCGGCAAACACTGGTAACTGGCTGAAACCTTAGCTATTTTAAAGCAAACAACGCTTACGCTGGAAAATGTCTTATTGCCTTGGCCGAGACATGGCTATCCACTCTTGTTGGAGTTTGTCCTTGGAGTGGTAATTTATGGCCATTGCAAATTACAACTTATAATGGTACCCGCCGAGACTGACCGAGAGTCCCAGATAAGGTTGGGGGACATTTAATAAACTTCGAGTATATTAAACTATACCGGGGCGACTGGAGGAGACTGGGGGAGGCCTACGCCGTAGAGGCGACTTCCATAATTATACCATATAGTATATAAATAAAAAAACTAATAATCTTCTAATAACTAAATCATAATGAATAATATTAAAATATAAAATGACATAGGGTAAATGTGGGATACATGCCATATGAGGATAGATGCCCAAATGTGCACATAGCGACTTGTGCAAATTGAACACTTACGATTCTTTTTTATTTGTAAGATTACTCCTTTCCGCCCTCTGGTTAATAACAAACACTTCGCTAAAATGGATGTATTGTGATTTATTGCGAAAAAACTATTTACGCCGCGACAGATTAGGGTAAATGTGGGATAGATGCCATACTTTTTGAAAAAGGTAAATAAAATACAGAAGATAAGCATTTAAAAATCTTATAACACAGTGTTAGTTGGTATACTCATTAATAAACAATATTTTCCCTTGAAAATATTGTTTAATTAAACAAATAATATCAAGCTACCTTTAGCTTGATATTATTTGTTTTATTTGTATACTATCCCACAAGTCAAAATATCATCGCGGCATCTAACCTATACAGTTGGCATCTATCCCCGTCCAAAGGACCTTTTTATTTTGTTGATAACTAAATAAATAAAACAAATAATATCAAACTACCTTGAAAATTAGTTTATTAATGAGTATACAAACTAACGCTGTGTTAAAAGATTTTTAAATGCTTATCTTCTGTATTTTATTCACCTTTTTCAAAAAGTATGGCAACTATCCCACATTTACCCTATTATACATACATACTAATAATTTATGACAAGAATACTTAAATACACATATGTAATAGGGGAGAAGTGGCATGAAGGAGCCAGGTTTTGAAAGAGCCACTTGCATTATTTCGGTAGTTTATGAACGAATTGGTTAGCAAATTTATTTTTAAGTGGCAATACTGATTTCCTGTCACTCACAAACATTTGACAATTCGCCGGGACCAATGGTCGCCGGTATATCGAGTCAAAGTTTTTGGCACTCAGGAGTAAGTATTTTGCGTCAGTTAATTTGTTTTTTGGTATTTTACTGTGAACCAATAGAGGTACATGAATTGTAGATTGAGTTTGTGTATATATTGGACCTTACAGCTGCGTAAAAAGTAACGCATAGAAGTTTTTATATAGTTGTTATTTTGAAGGCAATATATTTTTTAACAATAAGTCATGAAAGAGCCGGGCTAAAGGGCCTTAAAAGAGCTGGCTCTTTCATAAAACCCATCATTTAAAAACCTGTATTTGAAATAGATAAATTAATTATTAAGCGGTTTAGGTCTACTTAGGCATTATTAAATTATTTGCTTCAGGTATTGTATTATGGAAAAGCTTGGTCCAAAAAATAAAAATAAAAACCAACATAATCGAAAACCAACATAAAGAAAGAAGCACTTCTGGTTGGGCTTACGAATCCTGTAGCATTCAAGGGAAATTCAATTACTTTTGTAACAATTGTTTCCAATTTTAAGATACAGACATTTTTATATTATTGTAAAGGCCGAAAAAACATAATTTTAAAGAACTCAAAATATTTGAAGTCTAATGTGTGCAATATTTTTTCAAGTTCTTGAAAATTTTACAATGTGGTATTTGAAAGAAGATTATTCTATGCTATTTTATTTAAATTTCAATATTGGTTAAAAAAAATACCGCTCAAGGAAAAATATTAACATTATGTACCTAAAATAGGAAGTTATGACTGAAAATATGTTAAAATTAAAGCATTTGTTAGAATGACTTAAAATAACTGATACAATAAAAATATAACGAAAACATCATAAGTTTTCAATAAGTATTTGTTAGATGTGCCTTTTTGGTAATTATAATAACCGTGCAGAGTTATAATGCGCATTATTTTCATAATTAATACAGACTGGCTCTTTCATAACTTTCAGTGGCTCTTTCAATACCGAAAAGTTATGAAAGAGCCAAATGACACACTTTGCAAAAACGATTATTTTATTGGTTTTTATGATGTTTTTACGGATTTTTCGTATGAAATTATCTACTTTAATAAACAAACCATAATTAGAGTTAAAAAAATCATAATTTCTTTCATTAAAAGTATATCTTTTTGCTTCGTTTAGAAAACTGGCTCTTTCATACCACTTCCCCCCTACAAAATTGTGACTAATTAAATAATCAATCGACAATTATAGAGATATTGTATATAATTTGGAATAATGTAAAGACAAAATTATGGTACAATAAAGGCTTTTTTATTTTATTTATTTACTTCCATCTTGAAAAATAAAATGAAAAAAACAAGATGGAGCGACGACCTCGTGAAGGTCGCGGGAAACCGGTGGAAGCCAGTAGGACAAGACCGGTCTGAGTGGCGAGCCTTGGGGGAGGCCTATGTCCAACAGTGGACTTCGGCTGAAATGATGATGATGATGATTTATTTATTTATAATAAACTATGGTATATCCGTGTAACCCTCTGCTTGCCACAGGTGTCGTCTAAATACGAGTATGACATATCGCTGTTACTTTACCGTATAAAAAATGCAAAGCAACATCTTCTAGACAAAGTTGCACAAACCGCTAAACTCGGGCTAGGCTCTTAATTCTGGTTTAGTTGTATCATCTTAAGGGTTAACTAACCCTAGGCTTGGCGAAAGTGAGCCTTAATAAGACAGAACTACAAAAGAAGGAAGAGTATTGTTCAATTGAACAGTACTACACGTTCAGTTGAAACTGTACTGAAACGTGAACCTATATTTTAATATATTGTTAAAAAATGAATAAAGCATTATTTTCAAATACTGCTGTAAAACAGATCATCGTGCATTATTGAAAAAAAAGATACGATATTGTAAATGTTGAGAGGTCTTACGGGAACTTATATTACCTACGTTGAAATAAAAATAAAATGACGCCTTAGGAATTGCTTAAGCAAATAGGTATCTAATTTATTATTTTTTGTCAGATGAATAAGAAAAACAGCCGTGGTGGCCTAGTGGTTTTACCTACCGCCTCTCATGCAGAGGGTAGGGGGTTCGATTCCGGCTCGCACCTCTAAGTTTACTGATGTGCGAAATTCAATTTGAATTTACCACTGAGCTTTACGGTGAAGGAAAACATCGTTAGGAAACCTGCACGCATCTGCAAAGTAATTCAACGATGTGTGAGAAGTCCCCAATCCGCACTGGGCCCGCGTACTATAGCCCAACCCTCTCATGATGACAGGAGGCCTGTAACCAGCAGTGGGTCGTAAATAGGCTGTTGTAGCAGTAGTAGTAGAATAAGAAGAATGATATAAATGAGATTTTTGGGGGAGGCCAGCAGTGGACGTCTATCGACTAAAATGATGATAATGAATAATAAGAATATTAAATGAAACATGTAAATACAGCTCGCAAATGTAAATATAACCACAAGCGCGCGACACACCAAACAAATGTGTAACGAGTGAAAATTGAATTTACCTATAATGAAGCTTATTCGCAAAATATTTGGCAGCTGGGTTATAATGAGTGTTTTTGTGGAGATAATTTAAACGCGAAGTGTATACGTAAACATGTCAATGTTGATTTTTTACTTGTGTTACTATCTAACTACACTCGTAGGTACTTACTACTCTTAATTGAGTCAATGCGACACATCCTGTGCGAATGTGATGCACTAGCTAGACTTTGAATGCCTTACAACGGTGGGCGAGGGTATTTTCAAAGTACCGACTTTGTTGTTAAAGGAAGAGAATGATCTAAAAATACTTCAAACTTTACTTTTATACAATACTCCTAAAAAGAACTGTACATCACGACACAACTTCGGAGGCGCGCGGTGATACCTTGGTGAACCAGTTCAGCCGTTGACGCAGAGTCTATTTTTGCTTAATCTACGCGCCTTCTAAGTTGTGTAAACCTGTACTAATATACGGTCCTAAAGCTCTAGATTTTTACAAAGATATTTCAAAGAGGTTAGTCGACGTTACCAGGGACCGAACAGCTGGCAGCTTGCTCGCTCAACGCTTGAGCATCGCCATACAACGGGGAAATGCTGCCAGCATCTTCTGTACCATGCCGCGGGGGCCGTTTTTAGATTTTGTTTGATTTTTATGTATTTATACCTAAGTGTTTTTAAGTATTCTAGTATTTTTAAGTACCTAGTTTTAATTTGTTTGAAATAAAAAAAAAATAAGATTACGTATTTTAAAACTTCGTTGTCTGAATTTCAACAGAAAGTATCTTTCTTCGCCGTTGTTTTATAATAAGACAATATTGTTTGTGTAGGCATATTTAACTATGTAGCTTTGATCCGACGGTTTCTATACAATCATATAACATTTGAAGCCGATAATTCTTTGAGCTTTGTTTAAGTACTACAAATGCAGGCTTCCTAAAACATAATTGTAAAGGCCTTGCCAGGAGGCGTGATTACGTTAAATAGAAACCGGGCGTAAGTCAGTAATTTCACCCTAAGGGTGATTTTTCAATCGTCAGCTTTTCGGTGAAGGAAAACATCGTGAGGAAACCTGCGCGCCTGCGAAGTAATTCAAAGATGTGTGTGAAGTCTCCAATCCAAACTGGGCCCGCGTGGGGACTATAGCCCAAAACCCTCTCGTGATGAGAGGAGGCCTGTGCCCAGCACAGCAGTGGAACGCAAAAAGGCTGTAGTAGTAGTAGTAGTATCCGAAAAACTAATTTTATCTGACGATTGAAAAATTCGCCCTAATTATATTACTCGTGGCACCGCTTTCGTCAAAGAACGCCGTCGGCATTTCGCGCGAATAGGTAGAACGCCTACAAACCGCTAACTAAATACAGAATTATTAAACCGTAGGTATATGAGGTTTGCAGACTAAATTTACAGTGTATTTATTAATACTAATACCTATTCTATTATAAGTGTGAAAGTATGTTTATTTATTTCTTTTTAGGGTTCCGAACCTCAAGAGGTAAAAACGGATCCCTTATAGGATCACTCGTGTGTCTGTCCGTCCGTCTGTCACAGTCGATTTTCTCTGAAACTACTGTACCGATTAAGTTGAAATTTGGCACGTATATGTAATTTTGTGACCCAAAGACGGATGTGTAACGAAAATAAATGAATTTTAAACATAGACCCTATTTTTGGGGGATAAATTTGAAAAAATAATAATAAAGTTTTTCAATTTATATCGTGTGATACCTATATCAAATCTCTATTTTTCGAGTTATTTAAGAAAATAGGCGAAAAATGACCATCTCTCCCTTATCTCCGAAACTACTGGACCTAAAATTGTGAAAAAATACGGAGCATAGTTATTGACTTATAGATTACAGGAAAATTATTAAGAAGTCCATCGTATTTGAAATCTATCATATAAAAGAGCTTATCCTGTGAAATGGTTTGAGAATGAGGTCGTTGAAAATATTCACGGAACCCTCTCCACGCGAGTTTAACTCGCTTCTTGGCCGTTTTTGGGGCCCTGAGAATAAATAACATGGGATAACACGGGATATACTTAAATCCCGATATTTCCACAGGAACGGGTTATACGGGTCGAAACAGTTTTCCAATACTTCTACAACTATAACCATCTATTTATAGGTTTGTACCTAGTATATTATCCTTTTTGTGTAATTACATAATGTCTACTGTTCCTTGATTGTGTGGTGTTCAATAAAGTATATTGTATTGTATTGTGTATTGTATTATCTGGTAGGTACGCAAACTCTAAGGGTGAGTTGATTCATGCTTAGTTGACGGACTCCTGGTCGTTAAGTATGGCCGCCGAGCTATTATTCCATATAGAAACGTCATTTTATCCCATAGTTAAATATTTAACGTTAATGTTAACTTTAACGGACGGTTTGGATCAAAATCAACCTAAGTCTGCGCGGGACGAAGTCGCGGGCAACGACGGTTAGAAAATGATAAGGTAAGGTAGGTTGAATGTTGATTTAAGAGCGCTTTATTGCTAGTAAATATTTGTTCATTTTTGTTTGGCTTTACTTTGGTAAAAGACTAGAAAACATTTTCAAATAGTTGTGGTAAAGTTAAGGCAGAAAAGTAAGGTTCTTCTTAGGTTACATAAATACTCGTACTCACACTTTCATTCACATTTACATATGTCAACATTGTCAACCACTCCTATCAAGTAGGTACTTTAATATTGACAGACTTACCTATTACAATACCTTTTATTCAAAGATTGAGACAAAAATTAGTTATTCCAAAAAACCATACTCAT